>BLSH010494947.1:237743-256798 GCA_018402905.1 Glandirana rugosa | reverse complement strand
TATATATATATATATATATATATATATATAGTTTTTTATATATATATATATATATATATATATATATATATATATATATATATATATATATATATATAGATATATAGATAGATATATAGATATATAGATAGATATATAGATATGCTGTATATATCTTTATATAGATATATACAGTGGGGAGGATAATTATTTGACCCCCTGTAGATTTGGTAAGTTTGCCCACTTACAAAGAAATGAAGGTTCTATCATTTTTATCATAGGTGTATTTTAAATGATAGAGACAGAATAGTAACCAAAAATCCAGAAAAAAACACATGACACAAATGTCATAAATCGAGTCGCAGTTCAGTGAGTAAAATAAGTATTTGATCCCCAAGCAAAACATGACTTAGTACTTGGTGGATAAATCCTTGTTGGCAAGCACAGAAGTAAGATGTTTCTTGTAGTTGGTGACCAGGTTTGCACCTCAGGAGGGATTTTGGTTCCCTCTTCTTTACAGATCTTCTCTAAATCCTTAAGGTTTCTTGGCTGTCGCTTGGCAACTTGAAGTTTCCGTGCCCTCCATACATTTTCTATAGGATTAAGGCCTGGAGACTGGTTAGGCCACTCCATGACCTTAATGTGCTTCTTCTTGAGCCACTCCTTTGTTGCCTTGGTGGTATGTTTTGGGTCATTGTCATGCTGGAAGACCCATCCACGGCCCATCTTCAGTGTTCTGACGGAGGGAAGAAGGTTCTCATCCAAAATTTTACAATACATGGCCTCGTCCATTGACCCCTCAACGTGGCAAAGTCGGCCTGTACCTTTAGCAGAGAAACAGCCCCAAAGCTAATGTTTCCACCTTCGTGCTTGACTGTAGGGATGGTGTTCTTAGGGTCATAGTCAGCATTTTTTTTCCTTCAAACACGGCGAGTCGAGTTAATGCCAAAGAGCTCAATTTTGGTCTCCTCTGAGCACAGAACTTTCTCCCAATCCTTCTCTGAATCATTTAGATGTTCATTGGCAAACTTCAGACGGGCCTGCTTGAGGAGGGGGACCTTGCGGGCGCTGCAGGATTTCAATCCATGGTGGCGTATTGTGCTACCAATGGTTTGTTTGGTGACTGCGGTCTCAACTGCCTTGAGATCGTTCATAAGCTCCTCCTGTGTAGTTATGGGCTGATCCCTCACTTTTCTCATGACCATCCTTACCCCATGAGGCAAAATCTTGCATGGAGCTCCAGACCGAAGGCGATTGATGGTTATTTTGTATTTTTCCATTTGTGAATAATCTCTCCAACAGTTGTCTCCTTCTCACCAAGCTTCTTGCTGATGGTGTTGTAGCCCATTCCAGGCTTGTGCAGGTCTACAATCTTGTCCCTGATGTCCTTTGACAGCTCTTTGGTCTTGCCCATGATGGTGCGGTTTGAATAGAAGAAATAAATTATGTGGACAGGTGTCTTTACACATAATGAGTTGCGTAAGGAGCACCTTCTTAAAGTGACCCTCAATGCAGCAAAGTCGGCCTGTACCTTTAGCAGAGAAACAGCCCCAAAGCATAATGTTTCCACCTTCGTGCTTGACTGTGGGGATGGTGTTCTTAGGGTCATAGTCAGCATTTTTCTTCCTTCAAACACGGCGAGTCGAGTTAATGCCAAAGAGCTCAATTTTGGTCTCCTCTGACCACAGAACTTTCTCCCAATCCTTCTCTGAATCATTTAGATGTTCATTGGCAAACTTCAGACGGGCCTGCTTGAGAAAGGGGACCTTGCGGGAGCTGCAGGATTTCAATCCATGGTGGCCTATTGTGCTACCAATGATTTGTTTGGTGACTGCGGTCCCAACTGCCTTGAGATCGTTTATAAGCTCCTCCTGTGTAGTTCTGGGCTGATCCCTCACTTTTCTCATGACCATCCTTACCCCATGAGGCAAAATCTTGCATGGAGCTCCAGACCGAGGGCGATTGATGGTTATTTTGTATTTTTCCATTTCTGAATAGGGATGGTGTTCTTAGGGTCATAGTCAGCATTTTTCTTCCTCCAAACACAGCGAGTCGAGTTAATGCCAAAGAGCTCAATTTTGGTCTCATCTGACCACAGCACTTTCTCCCAATTCTTCTCTGAATCATTTAGATGTTCATTGGCAAACTTCAGATGGGCTGTACATGTGCCTTCTTGAGGAGGGGGACCTTGCGGGTGTTGCAGGATTTCAATCCATGGCGGCATATTGTGTTACCAATGGTTTGTTTGGTGACTGCGGTCCCAACTGCCTTGAGATCGTTCACCAGCTCCTACTCACTTTTCTCATGACCATCCTTACCCCATGAGGCGAAATCTTGCTTGGAACTCCACACCGAGGGGGATTGATGGTTATTTTGTATTTCTTCCATTTGCGAATAATCGCAAACAGTTGTCTCCTTCTCACCAAGCTTCTTGCTGATGGTCTTGTAGCCCATTCTAGCCTTGTGCAGGTCTACAGTCTTGTCCCTGACATCCTTTGACAGCTCTTTGGTCTTGCCCATGATTGTGCGGTTTGAATGGAAGAATAAGATTCTGTGGTCGTCTTTAACGAGTTGCGTAAGGAGTACCCGCTTAAAGTGACCCTCAATGCGGCAAAGTTGGCCAGTACCTTTAGCAGAGAAACAGCCCCAAAGCATAATGTTCCCACCTCCGTGCTTGACTGTAGGGATGGTGTTCTTAGGGTCATAGTCAGCATTTTTCTTCCTCCAAACACGGCGAGTTGAGTTAATGCCAAAGAGCTCAATTTTGGTTTCATTTGACCACAGCACTTTCTCCCAATCCTTTTCTGAAGGCATTTTTATATTTGCACAACTCCTCCTAAGATCCAGCTTTCTGCTTCCATCAGAGCTGAGAGAGCTTCATTGAGCGCAGGATGCTGTGATGTTTTCAGGAAGCTGATGTTTACAGCCCCTCCCGCCAGCCATGATCTGCCTGCATCGCATTGAGAAGCACAGAGTCCCAGTAATGACACCACTGAGTCTAAAATAAGTCGTGGAAAGGTTTTATTTAAAGGTTTCATTATTGTGTATTAAGGGAAATAAGGAGTCAGGGAACACAAAATATAAGCAGATTAAACTTCGGCTTTACCTGCTAATACACTCTAATACCAACATTAATTCTAAGACCCTTTTCACTGGAATGCATTGCGATAACAGGGGGTAAAACATGGATTTTACAGTGCATTACTGTAGCAAATCGGCATTCCAGTGCAGGAGACGCCAATGGACCCACATTATAACGCACCACAATGCACGTAAAGAAATGCACTTTAACAGGTAGCGCCCTAAAAGTTGCACTAACGCTAACTCCATCCCAATTAATCTCTACATCACCCGCTTTGTAAAACTCACCTGCCGCAGCACCGAATCCTTACAGCTCTGCTCACATCTTAACAACACCGGCATCCCGGCGTGCAAAGCTACAGATCCGCTGCTGAGGAGAGATAGCGCTTTATCAGCACACCCCAGAATGAAGAATGATGTTCTGGCAGCGGGATGCCTAGAGCCTACATACAACTAAATCCTGCCCTGAGACCCGCTCATCGCCTTCACTATTCAGCGTATTATGCCACGCAGGAGAACCAAGCAAACACGGCATAAAGGTGAAAAAAGGAGCATAAAGATAAGCGGTTGTTATAGAGCAAAGCAGCCAACGAATAGAATAATTGTATAAAGTCTTACCAACCGGGACCCTTTTTACATTTGTTGGTTACAAGCTAAAAACATTTTTTTCTGCTAGAAAATTACTTAGAACCCCCAAACATATATATATATATTTTCAAACACCCTAGGGAATAAAATGGCGATCGTTGCAATACTTTTTGTCACACGGTATTTGCGCAGCGGTCTTTCAAGCGCGATTTATTTGGAAAAAATTCACTTTTTTGCATTAAAAAATAAGACAACAGTAAAGTTACCCTAATTTTTTTGTATATTGTGAAAGAGGATGTTACGCCGAGTAAATAGATACCATACAGGTTACGGTTGAAAATTGCGCGCACTCGCAGAATGGCGACAAAGTCCGGTACTTAAAAATTTCCATAGGCGACGCTTTAAAAAATTTTAAAGGTTACCAGGTTAGAGGTGCAGAGGAGGTCTTTTCTAGAATTATTACTCACACTCTGGCGATCGCGGCAATACCTCAAATGTGTGGTTTGAACACCGTTTTCATATGCGGGCGTGACTTACGTATGCGTTTTCTTTGCTGCGTGAGCTCGCGGGGACAGTGGCGCTTTACATTTTTTTTTAATTTTATTTATTTTTAACACTGTCCTTTACAAAAAAAAAAATCTGATCACTTTTATTGCTATCACAAGGAATGTAAACATCCCTTGTGATAGTAATATATGGTGACAGGTACTCTTTATGGAGGGCTGGGGCGATCCTGAATACTGTCATGTTTTTAAACTGGCGCCGTTAGCCACCGAGTAAACCGGAAGTGACGTTATGACGTCGCTTCCGGAATTTGCAGAAGGAGACCCGATCAGAGCCAATTCCGGCTTCCTTCAGGTCTCCTTCTAGCCGGCGGACGCGCGGGTTCGTAGCTCCGGTCTCCCGGTGGGACGGGAGGCCGGAGAAGAGTGGCAGAAGGCGGCGGGAGGGGGGTGTCGCCCCCTGCCCCCGGGGGATGACGACCGAGCGGCTCCCGAGCCGGATCGGTCGTTATCCCCGGATAGCCGACCGTCCACTCTAAAAAACGATACCAGGATATAGCCTGCAGCTGCAGGCTATATCCTGGTACAGCCACTCAAACCCAGCCACCGCCTATTTACGGCGCTGGTCGGGAAGTGAGGGGGACACCGTGGGGGGCTAGGAGGACGATGGGGGGCACCGTGGGGTGGGGGAGGGATGACACAGGTGGTCACCGTGGTGGGGGAGGACACAGGGGGACACCATGGGTGGGGGAGGGAAGGGCGCCGTGGGATGGTGGAGGACACAGGGGGTCACCATGCTGGGTGGAGGACACAGAGGGACACTGGGGGGGTGGAGGACATAGGGGGACACCGTGGGGGGGCAGGAGAGTATCATAGGGTCTCCTGCGGTCCTGTTGGGTCCCCCTACATCTGTACCGGCACTGGTGTCCCTAGACTCCATTAAAAAAAAAAGTGCACAGGCAGCACAGCCTCACCCGATGCTTGCAATAAGACCTCACACCGAACCATAGGTGCTGAAGGTCACAAACTTAGACCAGTTGTTGCCCAGGGGGCCCTCTCCATGTGACCCAAGTTTGGTATTCTTATCGGCTATGGTTCGGGAGAACGGTGTCCCCAAACTTGGTGTCCCCCTCCCATAGATTCCAATGTTAAAGACCACTAAAGTCTTTGTCATAAGGGCCGCTTGAGACACTGGGGCCCCTTACAACAGTACTGCCTGTACCCTTCTGAAGGCGGCCCTGCACCTCTGGTCACATACAGTATTGCATAGAAAAGCAGTGACTGTGGAACAAATTATTTGAGTTTCCATTGTTTCCTATGGGGAAACATGCTTTGATATACGAGTGCTTTCAGTTATAAGCATTCTTCTGGAATGAGTTATGCTCATAATCCAAGGTTCCACTGTATGTGAATACGTTTACAACTAACTCTAGGAATTGCAGCACTTGCTGCTGGCTTAAAAGGGGTTACGTCCATCAAGGTGTATGCCACTTCAAGGACCTATTCCGTTTTAATCACAGATGCTTAGCATTGCATGTGAGCACTACCTAAGGCGTTCTGCATGCAAATACAGCCTGCCTAGGAGAGCCCACTTTTCCGAACTGAACATCCTCCAATCCAGGCATTTTGATATTAACTCCTCCCAAGATCCACGCCCCCTGATGACGTCAACCTTTGACGAAACCAGTAGGGGAGGAGCCTGCGGACGGGAAGAGCGGCCTAGGGAACGCGATCACCATTTTTGGTGGTGGGATTGTGCACTGTTCTGTGGTGGAAATATTACAAGGCGTTTTATCTCAACAATGTTGTAAGTGCAATATATACTTTTACTAAATGCCTCATTGAAACGTATTACACTATGAGGGATTTGTTTTTCCTATACACATGTCCTACCGAATGAGAATACTGGAGGGTGAAGGAGAGTTTGGTTGTCAGTGGAAGTTGTGTTTGGAGACCCTTTTGGATGATCATCATAGCAAGGACGTTTTAATCATCAGTCTTATGCTGGTTTGACCTCTGTGATAGGGGTCCATTCTATGGGGTTTGGTGTTGGTGGCGGCCTTTACCTCTCACTATCTGGAACAAGCCTTTATCCTGTGGATGTCACATTTATATTACCTAACACAGTGTTTATTCTTCTATCTATCCACCGCAGGATCACCCCCCTTCTTTTTTGTGGGACATTATATTGATTATCTACACTTGTGTTTCCATTTAAAGGACTTTTATTCATCTATTATTTCATCCTTGTATATTTGAGCTGTTTATGCACTTTGTGAGCGCTGCACCCCTTCTTCTTAAATTCCCCCCAAGATCCAACCCGCTGCTTGCACAGACAGCAATAAATACCTGATGGAGGTTCTAACTCTTCACCTCTCTATCCAAAGCTTAAAAAAGTGCAAGAAACTTCCTGTTGATCCTGCTAGAAATCTAATTAGCTGATATCTTCCAGTGATTGCTCAAACTTATTAGTTAGGTTGTTCCTAGCTATCTCTGTGGACTACAGAACAACTCCCCCTATAATATGGAGATTGGAGTGGGGGAGGTAGTATGTAGTCCTCCTTCTCCATAGATATGTAGCGTGTTTTTGAACACACACTTTTTTCCGTGTTTTTGATGCATTTTTTGGGGGTTTTCTTTACTAATAGGAAAGTATGAAAGTTGTGTTAATGGAGTGTGACTTTGATGCAGCTTGAGTTCCAGAGTGTAAAGTCGCATCAAAGTTGCACTCTATGAACAGAGGTGTCATACTTTCTTATTATTCCTATCCTATACTATCCAAAACCAGGGGTGTTGCTAGGTGGGAAAAAGACCAGGGTCTTCAGCCCGAAGGTAAATTTGATGTACCTGTGCTCATCAGCTCAGCCTCACCAATACCCATCAATGCAGTCTGATCAGTGCCCATCAGTGCAGCCTGATCAGTGCCCATCAGCTCAGCCTTACCTGTGCCCATCAGCGCAGCCTCACCAGTGCCCATCAGCACAGCTTTGCCAGTGCCCATTAGCGCAGCCTCGACAGTGCCCACCAGCACAGCTTTGCTAGTGCCCATCAGCACAGTCTCACCAGTGCCCATCAGCACAGCTTTGCCAATGCCCATTAGCACAGCCTTGCCAGTGGCCACCAGCACAGCTTTGCTAGTGCCCATCAGCACAGTCTAGCTAGTGCCTATCATCAGCACAGCCTTGCCAGTGCATGCCAAGGGGAGAGGAGAGCTGCCACCCACCGGTTTACACAGAGCGGGGCTCTTCCGCTTCCCAGCGCGGCCACAGTGTCCACTAAGTCCCAGCATTGGACCAGTGTGACGTCCATCATAGGAACCGGTCCACTGGAGGCGGGACTGCGTCAGTCACTCGGCCGCGTGGGGTAGTCCAGCCCTGTATTGCCCCGAGTTCCTGGCCAACCCAAGGCCTTGGGACTCGGGACTAATAATCTTAAATGACAAATACCAGACCCGGTGGGCTTTTTGGGGACCCAATCGGGGCTATAGCCCTCTTCAGCCCCCCCGCTGCCGACACCACTGCGCAAAACGCATCAAGAATGCAACACTTGCGTTTTGGGTTCAGGTCCATTGAAGTCTGTTACACGCAAATTGCAAATACTTCTCAAAACGCACAAATGTGAACTAGATCCATAGGAAATCATGTTAATGGACTGTAGTGCGTTTCTGCAAAAAACACTAAAAAACGCATGGGTGTGAACCAAGGGTCAGACAGGAAGGGTGTTACTGCCAAAAATGCCAGAGAGAAAGAAAACAAATGCAGCCACCACATCTAAGGACTGGCAAGCTGCATTATATTACATTGTTATTTTTGGTTTTATAATCTTAGATACGTTTAAAATTCCCTTTAAAAGAATACAAAACGTGGAGTTCAACTTATATTTGAATGCACGCCGCTTTTTTTTTTTTTTTGATGTTCTGCATCGCTTAGGCGGCCTGATTTATTCTCGGCTGTCTCCATGAATATTCATTCATACCTTTCTCTCCCTGTGAAAGTCCCTTGCCATGCAGCCATCTCCGTCATCTCCACGGTAATTACATTACATTATTCTCCCGTCGACCCACCGGGAGCCCGGCGAGGCTACGCAGACGGCGGCATGTTAGCGGAAAGGGTGAGCCTGGGCTTATTTGTATAGAAAGCCAATGGGGGGATTATGTTCACCACTGATCAATGGCCCCGCATTCATTTGTGGATCTTGTTAAAACCCGTAATGGAATATAATCGCCTTACCTAAAGTTCAAAGTATGCGAATCGTCGCATTAAAGTGAAACGACCAGGTAAAAATATTCGGAGCGTTAATCTAATCTCACTTTCCTGCACCTGGGAAATGAGGCTGTACTACTGGTGCATTTTTGCAATTGAGGCCAAAGTTTGCCAAATGTGTCCTAATAAGGCCAAGTTGGCTTTATGCTGGTCACTTCGCAGCCCTAGAACTAGGATGAATCATGTCATGCCACCTGGATTTTACAGCCCGGGCAGAGGAAGGTACAAAAACAAACCAAAATTTGCCGCTCTCACATAAGCAAAAAAAAAAGTAATAAATATGTGATATTCGCTAAAAAAGACAAAGTCCCTTAAAGCGGAGCTCCACTTAAAGTTTCTCCAACACCCCCCTCCGGTGCCACATTTGGCACCTTTCGGGGGGGGGGGAGCGGGTACCTGTCCTCACTTCCGGGAGATCAGGCCGTGGCAAACTACATCAGCAGCTCGGCCCCCCTCCTCCTTTGCCCTCCTTCCTCCACCTCCGGGCCAGTAGGAGAGCGCAGAGCAGCACACTGCTCACATGTGCAGTAGGGGCCCGGCCATGAAGCCGTAATGGTTTCCTTAGCGGCAATGGCAGCGGCAGCACCTGACAGCTGAAGGAAACATCAGCTGTGGTGCCGACATCGCTGGACTCGCATCGCTGTACGTTATTGCTTCTTCCGGGCTTGGGGCATGCGCGCGCTGTGATTGGACACAACAGAAGCCAATCAGTGGTTCAGGCGCCCGCGATGGCCGCCGGGACCTGCCAGTCGTTCACAGGAGAGGCAGAACAAGGCCAACAACCACTGAGGGAGGAAGGTGGAGATCTTGTGTTCCTCAGCAGGAACACAGATCTCTGTCTTCCTCCAGTCACAGCATCCCCCAGACAGTTAGCTAGCACCTCCTTGGAGAACACTTTGATCGCCACTGATGTTAACCCCCTTCCCTGCCAGTGTCATTAGTACAGTGTCAGTGCATTTTTTGGCACTGATCACTGTAATAATATCACTGGTCCCCAAAAAGTGTCACCTAGTATCCGATTTGTCCACCGAAATGTCGCTGTCCTGCTAAAAAAAATGCTGATTGCCGCCATTATTAGTAAAAATAAAAATCCCATAAAAATATCCCATAGTTTGTATACGCGATAAGTTTTGCGCAAACCAATCAATATACGCTTATTGGGATTTTACCAAAAATATGTAGCAGAATACATATTGGGATAAATTGATAAAAAAATTTGTTTTTTCATTTTTTTTATTGGATGTGTTTTATAGCAGAAAGTAAAAATATTGTTTTTTTTTTTTTTTTTTAAATTGTCGGTCTTTTTTTGGTTATAGGATAAAAAATAAAAACCGCAGAGGTGATCAAGATAGAAGTGTGTGATGGGGAGGTTGCTATAAATAGATTAGCAGTGAAATTGCCATCTAACAGCAGAGCTAAGCACACTGCTTTCTTCCTTTGCCTATGGAGAGAGGGGGTGTGTGCCTTTCCTCCAATCAGCTGTCTTGGCTGTATGTCGATGATCCACTCCCAGACGTAACCAGGAAGAGAAAAATGTTAACACGATTTCCACTTTCTAAAGGATGTAGAAGAAGAAAAGAGCAGATATACATGTAATACTTATATAGGGAGATTTCTTTCATCCCTGTGTATCATCTGAGGCTGTTCACTTCACTGGGTATATGGAGGGTTTACATGGGAACACTCACATGGGAATAGTGGATGGTTCACCAGCAGATCATACATCCATGATGAATCAGAGAAACTCCCATTGTGTAAAACTGTATTTATTTCAGGTACTTATATAGCGCCGTCAATTTGCTCAGCGCTTTACATATACATTGTACATTCACATCAGTCCCTACCCTCAAGGAGCTTACAATCTAAGGTCCCTAACTCACATTCATACACATACTAGGGCCAATTTAGACAGGATCCAGTTTACCTACCAGCATGTCTTTGGAGTGCGGGAGAAAACCGGAGTACCCGGAGGAAACCCACACAGGGAGAACATGCAAACTCCAGGCAGGTAGTGTCTTGGTTGGGATTGGAACCAGCAACCCTTTTGTTGCCAAGCAAAAGTGCTATCCACTACACCACTGTGCCGCCCTAAGAGCATGCGGCTGTATATTCTGCAACATTTTTGGTAAACTCATTTAATGAATCCAAGTTCTGCAAGCTGAGATAACGCACTGCATTGATGCATTCACACAATTGCACAGTAACCATGAGATAAAACAAATTCAGGAATATTCCTTTATCCCATCTGCAAATCTATGTACACTACAAACTGTATGATTGAATTGGTTCTGTTATCGCTGTTTTACTAACCTGACAACGTATTATTTTAACCATTTAACGACTGCCCGCCATCATTATACAGTGATATTTTGCCGTTGACTATCGTTGTTATGGCAGCAGATAGCTGCCATAACCCCGGTAACTTTTTGAACAGCGGGCGGTCCTCTTTCAGATAAAAGTGGTCTGATTCGCCGCGAGATTACTTTTATCAGTGGTGGGAGAGGTGCCCCACGCGCCTCTTTCTTTGCCCCCCTCGACTCAATAACATTGCAGGGCGGAAGCAACATCAAATGTCACTTCCGCCCAATGCTCTTAAAGGGGATTTTTTTTTTTCAAATAACATTTTTTTTATTTATTTTATTTGCATTTTAGTGTAAATATGAGATTTGAGGTATTTTTGACCCCAAATCTCCCATTAAAGAGGTCCTGTCATGCTTTTTTTCTATTACAGGGAATGTTTACATTCCTTGTAATAGGAAAAAAGTGACCCCAATTTTTTTTTTTTTAAAAGGACAGTGTGAGAATGAAAAATAAAAAGTAAAATAAATTTTAAAAAAATTTAAGGAGCCCCGCCCCGCCGAGCTCGCGCGCAGAAGCGAACGCATACATAAGTCGCGCCCGCATATGAAAACGGTTTTCAAACCTCACATGTGAGGTATCGCCTCGATCGTTAGAGTAAGAGCAGAAATTCTCGCTGTAGACCCAACAATTTGCGTTTGTAAGACCGCTGCACAAATACAGTGTGACATAAATTATTGCAATGACCGCCATTTTATTCTCTAGGGTGTCTGAAAAAAAAAGAAATATATAATGTTTGGGGGTTCTAAGTAATTTTCTAGCAAAAAAAAAAAATGATTTTAACTTGTAAACAAGTTTGAAAAATAGGCCGGTCCTTAAAGCAGAGTTCCACCCCATTAAAAATCAGCAGCTACAAAAAGTATTGCTGCTGACTTTTAATAATCAGGCACTCACCTGTCCCAGGCTCCAGCGATGCAGCCGCCGGCGCTTCGCTCTTTTCCCCCTCCCCTCGGCGCCGCCGACATCACAAGTATGGGCGCTCTGGCTTCAAAGCCTGGCGCGCACTGTGAATGGCTGGTGCATCTTCTGGGACCTGTGACGTGTCCCTGAAGATCGCCGGGTGGGAGGCGGGGAAGGTGAACTTCCTTACGCCAGGACAGTAAGTGGGAGCTGGGACCCTGTGAAAACAGCCCCCCCAAAAAATGACATGCCAATTGTGGCATGTCAGGGGGTCACCAACACTTTTGGGTGGAACTCCGCTTTAAGTGGTTAAATCCTGATTTAAATCGACTTGATTTAAATCAAATCCACCCTGCATCTAAGACCTCATGCACACAGGATGTTTTAAAAACGTCAGCGTCACAGCGGCGCTGAAAACGCACATCTTGCCGCAACATGCTAGTAGGTCAATTGGCTCCTTTCTAAATTGGCCCTAGTATATATATGAATGTTAGGGACCTTAGATTGTAAGCTCCTTGAGGTTAGGGTCTGATGTGAATGTACAATATAAATGTAAAGCGCTGCATAAATTGACAGCGCTATATAAGTACCTGAAATAAATAAATAAATAAAAATAAATACATTTTGCCATTAGCGTTTTTCTGCGCTTTTTGCCATTTTTCCATTAAAAACACTGACGCGTTTAGCCACATTTTTGACGTTTTTCAATTTTACAGCTCTTTTTTCCTGCTCCTGGAAGCACGGGCTGTCGTTTTATTTTACTGCCCCTAAATGCTTTTGCCTCCAAACGCCTCTGACAGTTTGTGTGCATGGACACATAGGCTAACATGGAGGGGCTTTTAGAGGCAGTTAAAGTGTCAAAGGCCCCTAAGCAGCAGCTATAAAAACGTCCTGTGTGCATGAGGCCTAAGGACTGGTAAGCTGCAAAAGGATGTTTTCCGTCTCCCGGAGAACAATATATTATCCAGATAATGTACCCTGCAGTAGTTCTTCTAGCAATCCAGCAGGGATCATGCTGACTTTACTGCCTTGCATTCAGTTTGCTAGTAAAAGGCATACCTTTAATTATTGCACATTGCGCCATATACAGAAAATATGTCACAGCAGGCGTGCGATCGCCATGCTTTGCAGCTTATTATCTTGGTGTGGAATCAGAGATAATAAAGATATGTTTTACTGTAAATGAACACATCTTTATTGACTCTTCTCTGGTGCTGTCACGATATTGCCGCAGCAACAAATGAAGTCGGTGATTAGGATCTGCGGCTCGGGCAGCCCGCGGACGCAGTTTGATTCGCCGCGCATGTTGCTGACAGAAGGAAAAACAAAGTGAGAGAAGCTGGTTGACCGGCCTCATTACCGGAGCTCATCGAACGAGCCAGAAACAGAGCATAGAGCCATTTGTGCTCCGTCAACTGTTTTATGATCGAAATATTATTCTTCCTGGAGAGCGGTTAACTGTTATGAGGAAGAAGGCATGGGGCCTGATGTCTGAGATACAGGATTACATAATGGTAAACGCTGTAACAAAAAATGATTAGCTGTATCTGGTCTGCGAACTTAGGTGACAGTGATCTTAACCATATGTAAGCAAGCAACTCGTCACAATGTAACTAAAAGTGATGACAGCCGTAATCCCAGCAATAAAACCGGGACTGCCAGAAAAAAAAATCCACATAATTCTAAGGCAGGGGCGTCAAACTCAATGTCATTGCGGGCCACATCAGCATTATGGTCGCCCTCAAAGGGCCCGTTGTATCTGTAAGACTAGATGTCCAGAGCAACCAAGCCCTCCTTATATCAGATGTCAAGAGCCCCCACCATCAGAAGTCAAGGGTCCCCCACCATCAGAAGTCAAGAGTCCCCCACCATCAGAAATCAAGATTCCCCACCATCAGAAGTCAAGATTCCCCACCATCAGAAGTCAAGGGTCCCCCACTATCAGAAGTCAAGATTCCCCCACCATCAGAAGTCAAGATTCCCCACTATCAGAAGTCAAGATTCCCCCACCATCAGAAGTCAAGATTCCCCATTATCAGAAGTCAAGAGTCCCCCACCATCAGAAGTCTGAATTATATATTTATGCCTCTGAACAGAGCTGCATGTTAGCTAATGTGCCCATGTATGCAGGCATTTAAACAGGTATATAAACAAAAAGGCCCTAACTAGCGTCCCAGATAAGCATTTTTGCATCTTTTACATGTAAACATGCATAGAAGCACATAAGCACCCATTTATGCCCACAAATGTATTCAAGTGACTAGAATAAGGGTTGTTTCACAGTGGAACACACATTCCTGTGCAGTCCCTCGCACTCTGGTTTTGACAGCCCATTCATTTGAATGGGCTGCAAAATGCACTGGAACGTCCAAAAAGTAGTAGTGCAAGCATTACTTTTGCAAATTGCACCACATTGCGATACCGAGCAATGGCCGCAAGCCCTTATATACCTTTACAGTCACAGTTTAAACAGACACTGTAACTTTGCTGTGAATGGACAAGACTACAGGTTCTCTGTAAGTCCTAAAGTATCCACAGATCTATAAAACAATCTACAAAAATATACCCTCTAATGGCCCGTACACACGATCCGAACATCGGACGAAAAATCCCGCTTTCGAATCGATCATAGGATAATCAGATCGTTAGTACAGAGCTTTCAAGAGCCGATCACGACAGTTCACCCGATATTATTCGATCGGACAAACACGAAAAATTTTCTCGCACGATCGTACGATTTTTGTTTAATCAGTATAATTGTCGTCCCAAAATACAATATAAATACACTACAACACATCGCATCACTTCAGATTTTTTATTCTGTCGTACAACAATTTTTGTGACATTAATACAATCTTCCGATTCGATCTGAGGTTAGCATGCGAAAAAAAATGGGCGATCTGTCGTCCGATTTCCGGATCGCGTGTACGGGGCATAAAACATCAGCCTGTGAATGACGCCTTGGAAGGTCAGACTTTCTCAAATTAACATCCTGGTTAAATAAGTATATAATTAACACCATCTGCTAACGTCATTCTTTGATATGAATTGCACCACTGTCACAGGTGTCTACCATCCGCAGTTGGATATTATCGGATCTGTTAATCATTTTCCACAGTCCTTCGTCCTGAAGAACATCCTCAATATTTCCATGTCTGAAGGCTTGGATCACTTGTAAACCTGACTTCAGTCTTGGAATATTTCAGTGAAATCAAATACAAGTTTCAAAACTGTTTCTATAGTCAGTATGGGCCAGATGGCTCCTTGAGTGAGGAGGATTTTTGGGATTTGGTGTAGTTTTTATGTCATCCAGTTTGTGGTCAGACTTAGATCTTGGAAGAGGTCATGTAGACCTGGGCCCAAGGACTGTGATTCCATAGTGACCTTGGGCTCAGCAGTGGTGTCCAATGGTACAGGCATGTTGGGATATACTGTAAAGTTGACCATATTCATTACAATATGATTGTGCAAACTCCTTTAGATCTGACAACAAATACGTTGTGCAAAGGCCTGCCTGAATGAATGCAAGCTGAACGAACCGCTTGGGTAGGTCCTCACATTACAAAGTGTTGGTAACTGGACCTAAAGAAAAGTGCAGATTGCAGTATCCATGGAAGGTATCTACAGTCTGCAGTGATCCAGCCAGCAAACGCCCAAGGCTCTTGTATTAATTGAAACCCCATCCACAAACAAATATTTGTTTTGGATGGAGAATGGTCAGAAACAGCCGAGGATCTTATCCTGCATTATTTAAAACCAGAAAAACAAGAGTTTTAGCCAAAGTCCTATGTTATCTTGGCCATAGACAATAGAGCAGCCATTCTCAACCAGGGTTCCACGAGTCCCTAGAGTTCATTCAGAGGTTGCTAGAGATTCCTTGAGCTGTGGTTAATTGACCTCCCATCTGATGGTGCCTGCATAGTTCCAGGGTCAATGCTACTTGACAAAATCAGCAGCATGGCACAGTTATGTTTTTGCTGTCTGTAAGGACCACCAATGTAAGGAGCGGTCTTCCTTCTGACCACCAATGTAAGGAGCATTCTTCCCTTTGACCACCAATGTAAGGAGCATTCTTCCCACTGACAATAAATGTAAGGGGGCATTCTTCCCACTGGCCACCCCTGAAAGGGTCATTCTTCCCACTGACCACCAATGTAAGCGTCATTCTTCCCACTGACCACCGATGCAAGGAACATTTTACCCACTGACCACCAATATAAGAGGCATTCTTCCCACTGACCAATGTAAGGAACATTATTCCCACTGGTCACCAATGTAAGGAGCATTCTTCCCACTGACCACCACTGACCACCAATATAAGGAACATTCTTCCCACTGACCACCAATGTAAGGAACATTCTTCCCACTCACCACCAATGTAAGGAACATTCTTCCCACTGACCACCAATATAAGGAGCATTCTTCCCATTGACCACCAATGTAAGGGGCATTCTTTCCACTGACCACCAATGTAAGGGGCATTCTTCCCACTGACCATCAATGTAAGGGTCAATCATCCCACTGACCAACCCTGTAAGGGTTGACTGACCACCACTTTAATGGTCATTCTTCCCACTGACCACCAATGTGAGGAACATGTGCAATAAAGGGGCATTTTCCCCACTGAACTATAAAGAATGGGTTTTAGAAAGGGTTCCCCAAAGTCTAACAATTATTTTAGGGGTTCCTCTGAGGTTTAAAAGATGAGAAATACTGCATTCAAGGATAGCCTGACATGCAGAGATGGTCCAACCATGAGAAGGTGTCTCTCCATCCAGCTTTGTGCCTACACATAAATATTTGCATTGCCCATGAGTTCATGCTTGTCACATAGAGGAAGGTGGCACCTCTAGAAATCTCTAGCACCAGCTGGTCTTAGGGAAACCAATAGGGATCAGACACGGCTGCCCCCTGCCTGGTCCTTATTTTTCCCTTAGAGGTCACCCTAGACAATAGGCCATCTCCCAATATTACCAATCATCTAACGCTCGCAGTACTAGTACTATATTTTCTGCAAGTGGAGGGTGAACTTCCCAAAGAGGGCACAGCAAAAACAAACTGGCAACTGGTCTAACCCTTCCATGCTCATTAACTAGGGGATGAGCAATAAGGTGATATGCTTGCCTTACTCCTCACTCCAGCAGGCTTCCAGTGTCCTTCTCTGGTCCAGTTTGTTTGTGGTCCCTCATGGTCCTGGCATACAAAGCAGTGCTACTGGCCCTGTATTGTACTTGATGATGTCATTGTGTGACCATGGCCCGGAGTGCCTTATAGAAGAGGTTTGGAGGAACAGTAGCACAGATGGAGGTAGCCTCAATTGGAAGGAATACAGTAAGTATTACACCTTATTCCTCATCACCTAGAGCAGGGGTCTGTAAACTGTCTAAACAAAGAGCCAGTTTACTGTCCTTCTAACTTTAGGGGGTCGGACTGTGGCCAGTGGGAGAAGAAAAAGTCCTGACATCAGTGGGAATAGGCAATGCCTCATCATTGATGTCAGTGGGAGGAATAGAGCCCATCGTTGGTATCAGTGGGAGGAATTGTGCCCCATCGTTGGTGTCTGTGGGAGGAAAAGTGCCCCATCATTGGTCTCATTGGGAGGAATTGTGCCTCATTGTTGGGGTCATTGGGAGGAATTGTGCCTCATCGTTGGTATCAGTGGGAGGAATTGTGGCCCATCGATGGTATCATTGGAAGGAATTATGGCCCATCAGTGGTGTCATTGGGAGGAATTGTGGCCCATCAATGGTATCATTGGAAGGAATTATGGCCCATCAATGGTGTCATTGGGAGGAATTGTGCCCCATCGTTGGTGTCATTGAGAGGAATTGTGCCCCATCATTGTTGTCATTGGGAGAAATTGTGCCCCGTGATTGGTGTCAGTGGGGGGAATTATGCCCCATTGTTGGTACCAGTGGATGAAACAGTGCCGCAAGGGCCAGATAAAAGCAAGAAAATGCCCGCACCCAGCCCCAGGGCCACAGGTTGGAGACCACTGACCTAGAACAGTGGTCTCCAAACTGCAGTCTGTGGGTCTGCTCTTGCGTACCTTTATCCAACCTTTGGGGTACAATTCTTCCTGCTTATACGTGACATTCTTGCTTCTTATACACATAATTCCTCCCACTGACACCAACAATGGGTTTCCTGATGATAACAGTAGTGGATCATACCTTTGTTCTGCTTTGTGGAAACCACCACTTGCAGTATCTATCGTAAGTCCTGTGTGACAACGCTGGAGGACAGTTGGGAGCCAGGGACAGAGTGTTGTCACCCCATAACAGGAAGTGCTTGAATAAGGTCCTTTAGGGCAGGATCACCAGATAATATCTTAATGAAAGCTGAAGATTTACAAACATTGAAAACAACCTTTGAAATGAGCGTAACATGTTAAAGGTTGTATGAAATTCTAATGATTGGGTTTTCATCTCCTTCAAATCTGCCATCGCAGATCAGGTGGGCACTTTAAACAAAGCCGGAGTCTCTTTCACTTTTATGTGATATCGGCATCAACATCTCCTGGCTAATCTGCAATCCCGGCCCTGAGCGAACACTGTGTATTAATTAACACATCCTTATCAGGGTTTGTGATAGAATCTGCAGGTGTAAGCTTTGCCACTGAATATTTACAGAAGTTGTCAAAACTTTCATAAAAAAAAAAAAATGACTTTTAAAGCTGAACTCCAGTATTCCCTTCAGTCCGGCATAGCTGTACAGCCTCCTTTCCTGAACTGAAATAGCTTACTGATCATACTGCACACTGTGAGCTTCTCACAGTGTGCATTAGAAGCTGCAGCACGTCAGAGAGAGCCCCGCCTCATTTCCTGGCTGCAGGACATCCAGCGTCATCTAGTTGACTGACTGTCCCTGGCCGGCCCCTTTCCTTCATTGGATTTCAGTTCTTCCAATCATGGAAGCTCAGCATCACACGTGGGCGTTACCTAAGGTGCTCTGCATGCAAATGCAGGAACGCCCATTCCTCTGTACTGACATTCACCCATCAAGGCATTTTAATATCTGCATAACTCCTCCCACTCCCTGCTTCAGGACTGAGGGCTCTTGAGAGCAGGGCCGGGACAAGGGGTGGGCAGGAGGGTCGGTTGCCCTGGGCACTGAGGTATCCTGTGAGGTGGGGGGATTTGAGTTAGAAGGGGGAATTTGGGGGGCTGCAGGGGGTAGAACAGGGCCGGGACGAGAGTTCTCGGGAGTCAGGACTTCGTCCCTCACCCTCCTCAATACGTCTATAATTTTACGGAACTACCCACTTACAGTCATGTCTCCTTACCCGCAAGGACGTAAACGTACGTCTCGTGGAATCCATTGCGGGTGCACACTACGACTCGAAGGTACTAACCTTCTTGACTTTAGGTTACTTCCTTTCCCC
>BLSH010494947.1:218589-237733 GCA_018402905.1 Glandirana rugosa | reverse complement strand
CAGGGGGGGGTGGATTTGTACTGGGAGGAGGGGGAATTTATGCTTAAGGGTAAGCATGCAGATTAGTGCTCAGTGTTTTTGTGGGTAGATTTTTGCTGACGCATAATGTTCATACAGCTTTGTGCTAGGTGGGGGGATTTGGGGGCAGTTGGTGCTGGGAGGGGGGATTTGAAGTGAGGGGAAAGAATATGTGTGCTAGGAGAGGAAATTTTAGGGGTAGAGAACTTGTGCTAGAGGGGGTGAATTTTTATTTGGAGGGGGTGGGTTGAGCTGGGGGGATGGGGGGGGGGCAATATTTTGTGCTGAGATGGGGGATTTCAGCAAGGGGTGGCTTTCTACTGGGAGGAGGGGGAATTTATGCTTAGGGGGTAAGCTGGGGTTGCCACCTGTCCAGGATTCACCCGGACGGTCCAGGATTTGAATCGTGTTCAGGTTTCAGCCTGCCTATTCAAACTGGGCTGGGCTGTGGCTCCCCAATTAACCGAGATACACAAATCTGTTGCCGTCCGGGAGCTGTGGGCAGCTGTTTGGGGGCAGGTTCAGCATCACTCGGGCACGGGGCGACGACAACAGTTTGGCCAGACCCACTGTTCACTGCAGTGTGCTGCAATACTGCTCTCCTTGGGGCACCCAAAGGTGTCCCAGGTCTTTTATAATTTTATAGCGTATACTACGGGAAAAATAATTGCCCTGTTCCACTAATGTGTCCGGGTTTGGCTTGAAGAAAAGGTGGCAACCTTAAGGTAAGCATGCACAGGGGCGTAGCTATAGGAGTCTCAATTGTGACCTGGCCCCATGCTCCAGGGGGCCCATGCGGCTCCCCTGTGCTGAAATCCATAGCACCCAGCACAGTGCAAGGGAGCATCGGAGGGGGTGGGGAGGGAGGCGGCAAGTGAGATATGATAATGAAAGCATGGCGGGAGCAGGCATGAGCCAGACTGGTATGTTCATTGTAACCCCGTGCCATGTCCCTGAGCCTGCTTTGCCCTACTGTCCCTGAGCCATATACCAATCAGTGGGAGTAGAAAAGAGGACCTGTCATGGGGGGGAGGGGATTAAGATACTGGTAACCCCGTCCCCGTTACTGAACCCACTTTGTTTTTTTTTTTTGGGTAACCACGCCCTGTCACTGAGCCTGATACGCCCCCCGGTCCCTCCCTGTACCTTTCACTGGCCAGTGGGAGGGGTAAAGAGGACCTGTCATTGGGGAAGGGATTTAGAGATTTGTGACCCCACCCCTGCCTTCCCATTCCTGAGCCACACACCAGTCAGTAGGAGGGGACAGAGGACCTGTCATGGGGGAAGGGGATCCAGAGAAGGCCGAACTACAAGTCGCAAAAGAGGGGGGAGGGGCAGAGTTGCCCATGAGGCTCAACAAAGTATTAAATTAAACCCGACCACCTACTGTGACTGACCTGCTGCCCATAGATAAAATAACAAAAATAAAAACTACAGACACCAGTGGCGGAACTGCCAGGGTAGGAAAGGTTGCCCTTGTGACTGGGGCTGGCCCTGGCGTTCTCCCACCGTGGGGCGGCCCCAAGACAGCAGGAAGGGGGCCCACTGCAGAACATGTGAAAGGGTCCCGCTATGGGACTGTAATAAAGGACCCTGAAACAGGAGTCAAGGGACTTGGGATCGGAAGGGTCCCGGGCCCATCGGGAAAGGCCCCAACTAGGGGTCAAGGGGGCCCTTCATAGTTTCTTGCACCAGGGCCCTGAAGGTTCTAGTTACGCCTCTGGGCATGCAGATTAGTGCTTCAAGGTTTTATAGTCAAAGCTTGATTGAACAAGCTGAGGTTAGAAGCTGATTGGCTAGCATGCACAGCTGCACCGTTTTTTGCACTCTCCAGCTTTAGTAAATCAACCCCATAATGCTCATGCTTTTGGGGGCAGGGGGGCTCATGTTGGCATGGTCGCCCTGGGCTCTAGATGACCTTGCCCCTGCCCTGCTTGAGAAGAGTACTGAAGCAGGGTGCTGTGATGTTTTCAGGAGGTTATGTACAGCACTCTGCCGGCTCCTCCCACCAGCCACGATCTGCCTGCATTGCATAGAGAAGCACAGAGATCCAGTGAAGGTGTCACTGGACCTAAAATTAGATATGCTATGAAAACTGAAACAGTTTTATTTTAAAATGTCATTAGTACGATGATGAGGGGGGAGGGAAGAACCAACAAAGGCAAAATATAGACGGATTAAACGTCAGCTGTGGTGACTCTTCAGCTGATGGAAATTGCACTTCCTCATAATACTGATTGCCAGAGTTATGGTGACACAACAAGTTTTAGGATGGCTGTGCCCTGTCCTGAACTGAACTGGGATATACACAGATAGGCCAGCTGTGTGAGATCACATTGTAAGGATAAGGCCACTGATGTGTCACAGTCAATGGGCAGTGGTTAGTATCCAGCTTTAGATATCCAGTATTTAAAGGGTCACAGCAAGATAAGGGGAAAAAAAAATATGCTGTACTTCTCTGCAATGCATGCACATTTCCAGAAGATTTATCCTTTAAAGACCCTACAGACCCTAAGTACAGAAAATACTTATCAATCTGCCAGAAATGTGCTCAGCTCTTAAAGCGGAACTTCAGCCCCTGTTCTTCGTCACTCCAATACCCCCCCCCCCCCTCCTGCTATGGCGCGTGCGCAGATATGTTGTCGGGTCCTAAAAGAGGTTCTTGCTTTCCCCTACTTAAAATCAGTCTGTATGTGCAGAATAGCATGCTTGTTATACTCACTGTGGAACTTAAGGGGTTAATCCTCTGCATTGTGTAAAAATGCTCCTTGATCCTGTATGCTCAGATCCTCCCTCCTGGAGGGGCATTCTGGGCAAGGCCAGATAATACACATTCAGGGTGGTCCTTCTGCACATGCTCAGTTTGTTCTCTATTGCTGGAGAGAACATTTCCTTGTTGAGCTGAGCTTTTCAGGTCACATGATATTGACTTCACACATGTGGGCGTGTATACAGAGCCTAAATGACAGCCCAGTCCCTCCCTCCTCCTCCGTGCCCAGTAACTAAAAAAGAACACAGTGGGCGGGATGTCACATCTTGATTGATGAATGATTCGCCTCCCATAGAGGACACAGGCTGTAGTGGAAATCTCCTCCTACCTGAACACTCAGCACTGGACAGACCCTGCAGTTCATCATGTGACTGTGGCATACAGATCAGCCAAAAATGTATATAGTGGCAGTATATTAATGTATAGAAGAAGATTTAAGCTATGGGTACTGCGGGGAGGATGGGTTTAGTAACACGTTAACTGTAAAAAAAAAAGCTTTTTTACTTTTGTCTATGTTGCTGTTTGCATTTTTTTTTTTTACTTCCTGTCTGCTGAAAAGGTTGTCCCCAGGAGAGGAACCCTAGATAGATATGTAGCCCTCTTTTTTGGGGGGGAGAGGGAAGGGGGGGGGGTTAGGAAGGTAAAAAAGAACCTTCGCTAAGTGGAAGATTGGGATTGATAAAGTTGCCAATGCCTCCACCCAGGACAGAGCCTCTGGGTTCCCTTCCTGGCAAATTGATCAGTAATTTAATTATTTGGGAGCAGAAGAACTTCTACAACCTGCATATAACATTAAAGTGGTTGTCAACTCTTGACAACCACTTTAAACTACAGGTAAGCCTATAATAAGGCTTACATGTAGGTGCCCTGCATATCTCCTAAACCTGCACAGTTTAGGAGATATTCCCTGTATCTGCATGTGCCGACGTCATGGGCACATGCGCACTGAAGAAACGAGCCGCTTGGTGCCGTTTCTTTGGGGCCGTGCCGTTAGCGACGGCTCCCGCGAGCGGGAGTGACATCGCCGCAGCTCCAGCCAATCGCAGCGCCGGAACGGCGAAAAACGGAAGTAACTTCGAGTGGAAGATGTCGGCCCTGTACTCGGAGTGCCGACTCCCTCAATGAAGGTCCCTTGTGGGTGAATAAGCAATCAATTAGCACTCATAAAACATGGTGGTGCTGCAAAGGTAAAAGTTCTCCTACACCAATTTCCCCATCCGTGCTCAGAAGAAAGAATACAAGTCACCTCGGTGTGCACTCCTCTCTTACAGCGTCTGATTGGCTGCATGTGCTAACAGAAGCAACATTTTCCAACAATCCTCTTGGAAAGCAGTTGATCCTTACATGAACTGCTCTCAACGGGAATAGCAATAGATGGATCAAAATTCAGCCTGTCCCTGCTGAACCAGCTGAATTTTGACCCATCTATGGCCAGCTGAACTCTTTTGTCTGCCAGGCTGCACAGAAGTGAAGAAAGGTTTCTACAACAAAGGCAGTGAGCTCTCAAGTGAACCTGTTAGTTTGCCATGTATGGGTTCAATGCAATGCCCGTTCTTAAAGTGAAACTCCACCTTTGTTGAGAAAAAAACATTCCCCTCTGGGTGATCTCTGTACATTGCAGGGATTCTGCAGATTCCTACCTTTTATTCTTCTAAAGAAATCCCTGTTTATTCCTCTGTGCCTCTCTGCTAAGTGGGTCTAATGCAGTGGTTCTCAACTCCGGTCCTCGGGACCCACCAACAGGCCAGATTTTAAGTATTACCTTGGGGAGATGCAGACTAGAATACTGCAATCACTGAGCAGCAAATGATATCACCTGTGATGTATTTCAGTTATCCTTAAAACCTGGCCTGTTAGTGGGTCCCAAGGACAGGAGTTGAGAACCATTGGTCTAATGGGAGTGGTTTCATAATTAAATGGTAACTCCACTTTCGTGGGGAAAAAATAGCAATTCAATTACCATATGACTTGTATCACAATTGTACACGCTATATTATTTTTTCTTTATTTAATATTTTTTTCTCCAGGAAAGTGGAGTTACCCTTTAACATATGATGACTGTGAATTGAGATGTGATGATTTACAAGTCTCATTTCCCTTTTTTTTTTTTTTTTTGGCAGTTGGCCACGGACAGAGCGAAGGTGACAGGATGATCGTATCTGACTTCCATGTCTATGTCAGGGACAGCCTTCAGCACGTGGACCTCATGCGGAAGGAGCACCCGAATGTACCGCTGTTTATCTGTGGACACTCCATGGTAAATA
Organism: Glandirana rugosa; assembly: GCA_018402905.1. Taxonomy (NCBI): domain Eukaryota; kingdom Metazoa; phylum Chordata; class Amphibia; order Anura; family Ranidae; genus Glandirana; species Glandirana rugosa. The sequence goes on along the minus strand of BLSH010494947.1, from coordinate 232,681 downwards.
ACCACATATACATTACAGCAGTGTTCATTTTGACGTCGAAATTTGATTTAATTTTAGCCATAGACTTTTGATTAAAATGCCATTTTAGTTTTAGGCATATTTTAGTCATCTGAATTGTTTTAGTCGTATTTTAGTTGACTAAAATCGCCAGTATATTTTTGTCGACTAAAATCAAATGGGTTTAGTTAAGTTGTAATGCATTATTTAAAGCGGAGTTCCACCCTAAAGTGGAACTTCCGCTGGTTGGATTCCTCCCCCCCTCAGGTGTCACATTTGGCACCTTTCGGGGGGGAGGGGGAAGAGGACACCTGTCTTTAGACAGGTGTCCTTTTCCACACTTCCGGGAGCTCTGGCCGGCGGACGCGGCCGCTGACGTCAGCAGCCCGGCTCCCTCCTCCCTGCTCGCTCTGCTTCTGGCCGCCTGGCCAGTAGCAGAGCGCGGCAGAGCCTCGGGCATGCGCAGTAAGGTGCCCGGCGTGAAGCTGTACTGCTTACACGTCCGGGTTCCCTTACCCGCGATGGAGGCGGCTGCACCCGTCCCCCGATCCGAAGATCGGCGGCGGGTGCCGACATCGCTGGACTCCAGGACAGGTAAGTGTCCTAATATTAAAAGTCAGCAGCTACTGTATGTGTAGCTGCTGACTTTTAATTTTTTTTTTAGCCCTCGGACCTCCGCTTTAAGCATTTCTCTAGAATTTCCAAACTCATTATATACTCCTGGAGTAAAAATCGAATAACATGTTTTTATCTATGGTATTAACCCCTTCCCACCTGGCCTGTAGCAGAATGACGGCCGGGCGGTAGCTTTACTGTTCTGAGTGGACGTCCTCTCAGAAAAGTGCTGCTTGTGGGGCCACGCAGCGGCACGATTTGTCACCGGCTGTATCCGCCAGACACAGTCAATAAATGATTACTGTACCGGCTCGCTGCTGGTACCATGTAATCACTATGACCAATCTCAGCAGGTCACATGGCAGTTGTAAACAATGGATGGCTGCTTTCATGCCATTCATTGTATACAATTGTGTTGCTAGCTGTGATTGGTCAATGTAATCACATGGTACAGACAGGGCCAATCCCAGCCCATCTGTACTATGTGATTAGCTTTGACCAATCACAACCAAATAACAACAAAACAAACTGAATGAATCAGTTTCATTCAGTAAAATGCTTGCTTATAGCAATGTAATTCACTGCTATAAGCAATCATAACGTGTAAAAAAAAACAGTCCTGATCACTTTCCCAGAGTAGTACAATGTTACTATGGTAACATTATATTGCTCTGGTCACAGTGTGTTAAAAAATAAATATATATATATATATATACATATAAAAATATGGGGGGGAGAGGGGTGTGGATGTAAAACCCCCCGGGTCTAAATATTCTTGAAAAGGATATAAAAAGTGGGCCAATAGGGAGAGATTAGAGGGAGAGCAAAGAATTATCAATTTCGAGTTCAGATGTATAGTGCAAAACCATGGAATCCATATTTTTTTTATATATTTTTTTTTCATTTTGGATAAAGTAAGGGAGGGTTATTTCCCCTGTCACTTTTTTCCCATTGGAGAAATTTCCCTTCACATCCTGTCCCATAGCCAAAACAGGTAGTGAAAGGAAAACCCTCCTAAGAAAGGGTATGCCAACTTGTCACCAGAACTGGTGTCCCCATTGGAGGATTTCCATTCTATTGCTGTTCTGCTGACAACCCAAAATTTGGGATTTTCTTTCACTTTCCTTTTCGGTGATAATGGTAAACAGGACAAATAGACAGCATCAATCTCCCTAACGGGGGCACAGACAGCAGTAAAAACTGACAGGGGTTCTAACCCCTCTCCACTCCATCCAATACAATAAAACCATTAGTTATACTTTAACCCTTTGAAGATGGTGCCTGATGGCCGTTTTAAGGGGTTCAGAATGCTGGGGGGGGTGGGGCTTATGGTCATGTGACCGTCAAGATTGGCGGCATAGGTGCATTAGGGTGTGCACCACAAAGCTCAAACAAACACGAGTGTGTTTGTATATATGTCAGAAGTGCAGAGATCAGTGTCAGTAGTTTATTTTTATTTTATTTTATTTTTATTTTTTTTGCAAGTTTGTTATTTTTATTATTTTTTATAATATTATATTTTTTTTTTTTTTTTTTTACAATTTTATTTAGGAGCCCTGCTGGGGGGCTTTGGTGAAATATCAGGGGTCTAAACAGACCTCTGATGTCTCACTTTTGAGACAGAGAAAGAGACTGAGGACAGAGATTCCCCCACCCCTTTTTCTGCAGCCAGGCAGTAGGGGGAATCTGCACAGTACAGGGTAATTAGGGTGTGCCCAGGCACACCTGCCACCCTATGTGCGCACGCCTATGATTGGCGGGCTTTCCCTTAGCCGCCAGTAACTGTGCTAGGAGTGCTCAGGGCGCACACTCTTGGTCCAGCTCTATTTGCACTAATGCACGCAAATATGCGGCCACTCAGCACCAAGGTCCACCCGCTGAGAGGCCACATATTCGCCAAGAGGTTAAGGGTCGGTTCACACCTGAATGCAGACCACGATCCCGAGTGGTGTGTTTTTCAGCCTCGTCATTTGAATGGGCTGAAATTGCATTGGATCGCACATGCACTACTTTTCAAAAACTCGCTGCACTTGATTGCACGATACCGTGCGATCTGGTGCAGGCAAACGCACTGCATTTGTGATCTGCGTTTGGGGTGTCGTTAAGATTATAATGACAACCGCAGTGTGTTTTGAACACTGTGCGGGAAATGCTCGCAGAACTCGGGCTTCCCGCACCGCGTTCCCTTGTGGACGAGCCCTAAGGGATACGTGATGTGAACGGTGGCGCAATTCATTGTCACAGCACGTTGCACTGTTTTTTACATTTTTTTTCTATTTTTTACTTCATTGAAATGTAAAAAAATGACATTTGATTCAACTCAATGTACCGCAATGCTTTACGCTGCTGTGCGTTGCACCTCGTAGAAATACAGGCATGCATTTGAAGGCTCATAGGAAGCAATAGATTTCTGTGTGTTGAGCCTAAGATGATGAACGCAGACATCGTGTGACATGGTGTGAATGAGTCCCAAGACATATTATTATAAAGGCTTACTGTACATTGCCGGATAGACTCACTGTCTCCTAATAATACTCCATAAGTGCTGTGACACCCATTTCATTTAATTGCCCACACACCCACATCCACTTCTATTATATAATTATATATAATGTCGTCCTGCCAGTTAGCTTGTCTCTGATTCTATTTTTACTTCTTAAATATTTGATAAAAAATGTAAATACATATTAAAATGTACTTAAAAAAGAAATTATCAAAACATAAGATAAATTGTTTTTCATAAAGTTGCACCCTGATTTAATTTATTTGCGCACACACCTTCACTTTCATCCTAATATTACAGTGATACTATAAACACACAGTTTAATTTACATTGCTCCATGCATTTCTGTATGTGGATGATGGCACTCTAATTATTTTAATTTAAAAAAAAACATCTAAAGTACCTTTTCACCTGCAAGGCAAAAGCATAATGAGCTAGTATGCACTGCATACTAGCTCATTATGAAATACTTACCTTAGAACGAAGCTCCCGCAGGTCCGCCCGGTCCCCGAGGAGGGAGCTGCCATCTTCCCTCCGTGGATCCTTCTGGATACGCGGCTCCGGCGCTGTGATTGGCCGGAGCCGCGTGACGTGACTCCCGCGGATGTGCGGGAGCCCGTCTTTACGGCAGACTTTCCAGCAGGGTCCAGCGCTATGCTCCGGGCCTTCGCCGGGACATCACTGCACATACGCCTGCTGACATCAGCAACGCTTGCAGTGAGAATATCTCCTAAACCGTATAGGTTTAGGAGATATTCTTTTTACCTACAGGTAAGCCTTGTTATAGGCTTACTTGTAGGTAAAAATGTCATTTTAGGGGATACAACCGCTTTAATAAACCTACAGCTGTCCAATGACCCAGCTCTCTCCCAGCCTGTCTGCAGGGAAACATAAGCAGGAGGAGCTAATAGTGCTCTGCTGCTGGTCACATGTTCAAAAGAAAAAAAAAACAGTCTTTGGAATACAGCATAAAAATAAATAATTAATATCAATAAACTGTTTTAAATTGTCATACAAATATATACTTGAAATAAAATCTTTGTTACTTTGTGGAAATAACATGGTGTGGGCAGTTTTCTGCCAGTCACAGGCGGTGTCACGCCCATCCAGCCTGTGTCTTAGAATAAGAGGGAGGTGAAGCCTCCATTAATCTACAAGTAATATCCCATCCCCATTGTGTTTAGCTGGTTAGTGGGCATGGAGAAGGAGGGAAGGAGCGGGCTGTCAATTACTACTGTGTAGACGCCCACATGTGTCTCTATAGTCACATGGGCTGTTCAGATGTGATAGGGAGGAAATGCTCAGCGTAGAAACTCACTGAAAACGGAGCATGTGCAGCGTTGCCACCACAGCTGTAAAATCACTAGCTGAACTGGGGATATGGACAGAAGGGGGAGACAGAGAGCAGCAGGATCAACCAGGTTTTTTGCAGAATACAGAAAACGGATCTCATATTGACTGAGCGAGTATTAACAGCATGTAATACACCAATTGATCGTTTTTTATGATCTGGGTTTAGTGACACTTTAATGTCATCATGCCAATTAGTGTGCAATTCTGTTTTTACTTCTTATATATTTGATAACAAAAATGTAAAGAAATGTATAAAAAAATGATCAAAACATGAATAAGATCAATTGTTTTTTTAAAAAGTTGTACCCTGATTGAATTCATTTGTGCGCACACCCTCACTTTTATCGTATTTATAATGTCGACCTGTCAATTAGTGTGCAATTCTGTTTTTGCTTTTTATATATTTGATAGCGAAAAATGTAAATACATATTAAAATCTATTAAAAAAAAAATACCAAAATGTGAATAAGATAAATTGTTTTTCAGAAAGTTGCAAATTATACATTTTTTTTTGGCCTAGGGGGGCGCTATTAGCATTTTGATGGGCAACGAGAGGCCAGCTGAATTCTCTGGCATGATCCTGATATCACCGCTGGTGTTGCCTAACCCGGAGTCGGCGTCTTCTTTCAAGGTAAGTTCAGGGATCTTTCCAATGATCTGTCTGATTATCTGTGCGTGGGGAGGGTGCTTCAAAGAAACCATGGAGGCTTGTAGCCTGTGCGGCAGTGTTTGGACCCTTGGTCCATGCACCCCTCACTTGATTTTTGCACCCCTTACATCATTTGAAGTGGAGAGCAGGCAGGAGTGGCCAGGGCAAGGATGATTCAGTATGAAGAAACGAGTACTATTGTAGACCCATCTTATGTACAGTTTGGTCCATAAATATTGGGACATCGACACAATTCTAATCCTTTTGGCTCTATACACCATTACAATGGATTTGAAATGAAATGAACAAGGTGTGCTTTAACTGCAGACTTTCAGCTTTAATTTGAGGATATTTACATCCAAATCAGCTGAACGGTGTAGGAATTACAACAGTTTGTATATGTGCCTCCCACTTTTTAAGGGACCAAAAGTAATGGGACAGATTAACAATCATAAATCAAACTTTCACTTTTAAATACTTGGTTGCAAATCCTTTGCAGTCAATTACAGCCTGAAGTCTGGAACGCATAGACATCACCAGACGCTGGGTTTCATCCCTGGTGATGCTCTGCCAGGCCTCTACTGCAACTGTCTTCAGTTCCTGCTCTTGGGGCATTTTCCCTTCAGTTTTGTCTTCAGCAAGTGAAATGCATGCTCAGTCGGATTCAGGTCAGGTGATTGACTTGGCCATTGCATAACATTGTCCATCTGCACTGTGAAGCGCCGTCCAATGAGTTCTGAAGCATTTGGCTGAATATGAGCAGATAATATTGTCCCAAACACTGCAGAATTCATCCTGCTGCTTTCGTCAGCAGTCACATCATCAATAAATACAAGAGAACAAGTTCCATTGGCAGCCATACATGCCCACGCCATGACACTACCACCACCATGCTTCACTGATGAGGTGGTATGCTTTGGATCATGGGCAGTTCCTTTCCTTCTCCATACTCTTCTCTTCCCATCACTCTGCTACAAGTTGATCTTGGTCTCATCTGTCCATAGGATGTTGTTCCAGAACTGTGAAAGCTTTTTTAGAAGTTTTTGAGGCTCACCAATGGTTTACATCTTGTGGTGAACCCTCTGTATTCGCTCTGGTGAAGTCTTCTCTTGATTGTTGACTTTGACACACATACACCTACCTCCTGGAGAGTGTTCTTGAGCTGGCCAACTGTTGTGAAGGGTGTTTTCTTCACCAGGGAAAGAAGTCTTCGGTCATCCACCACATTTGTTTTCCGTGGTCTTCCGGGTCTTTTGGTGTTGCTGAGGTCACCGGTGCATTCTTTCTTTTTAAGGATGTTCCAAACAGTTGATTTGGCCACACCTAATGTTTTTGCTATCTCTCTGATGGGTTTGTTTTGTTTTTTCAGCCTAATGGTGGCTTGCTTCACTGATAGTGACAGCTCTTTGGATCTCATATTGAGAGTTGACAGCAACAGATTCCAAATGCAAATAGCACACGTGAAATGAACTCTGGACCTTTTATCTGCTCCTTGTAAATGGGATAATGAGGGAATAACACACACCTGGCCATGGAACAGCCGAGCAGCCAATTGTCCCATTACTTTTGGTCCCTTAAAAAGTGGGAGGCACATATACAAACTGTTGTAATTCCTACACCGTTCACCTGATTTGGATGTAAATACCCTCAAATTAAAGCTGAAAGTCTGCAGTTAAAGCACATCTTGTTCGTTTCATTTCAAATCCATTGTGGTGGTGTATAGAGCCAAAAAGATTAGAATTGTGTTGATGTCCCAATATTTATGGACCTGACTGTAGCACTGTGTGCCCCTGTTAATTTCCACCCCAATTGAAGTATCAAACCTATTTATTTCTTTATATAAACCCATAATTTTAATGATTTGTAAATGCCCTAAAATCCATTTCTCTCCCAGTAAAATACTGCTTTCCACTCCCCCCTCCAATGTTCTGCACTGGCAGAGCTGAGTAACAGTCACACCTCTCATCACACAGACTTGAATTGCAGAGGAGGAGAAGAAGGCATGTCTGAGCAGATCTGTTACTGAGTGCTGATTACTAAATGCACTAGGATCTAATTCTGGTGCCTATTAGACCGCACCATCATCAACACCTTCCCCAAAGGCAGGTACAAATACAAATGCACAAGTAGGGGGCGCCTCTGCACAAAACCATTGATTGTGCTACACGTGTTGCATATCCCCGCACACGCCAGAGTGAGAGCAATAATTCTAGGCCCATTATTCACAGATAACTCTAAAATGACTTTATTACCTGTAGGGGCTTTTGCACCGATGGAAAATATAGGGTACCGAAGTTTGTTGCAGTTTCACGGGCGCACACAATTTTGAGGCTTCACATGTTGGGTACAGTGCCTTGAAAAAGTATTCATACCCCTTGAAATTTTCCACATATTGTCATGTTACAACCAAAAAGGTAAATGTATTTTATTGGGATTTTATGTGATAGACCAACACAAAGTAGCACAGAATTGTGAAGTGGAAGGAAAATGATAAATGTTTTTCAAAATTCTTTACAAATAAATATGTGATAAGTGTGGGGTGCATTTGTATTCAGCCCCCCTGAGTCAATACTTTGTAGAACCGCCTTTCTCTGCAATTACAGCTACAAGTCTTTTTTGGGGAGGTCTCTACCAGCTTTGCACATCTAGAGAGGACATTTCTGCTCATTCTTCTTTGCACAATAGCTCAAGCTCTGTCAGATTGGATTGCTGATGCAGAACTACAATTCCCATGAGGCATAGCAAGATTCTGACAGCCACAAGCATGACACCCAGAGGCAGAGGCATGATGGGACTTGTAGTTTTGCAACAGCTGGAGGTCAGCTAATTGCATATCCCTAATCTAAACCATTCCATTGTAGCTTTGGCTGTATGTTTAAGGTCGTTGTCCTGCTGGAAGGTGAACCTTCGCCCCAGTCTCAAGTCTTTTGCAGACTCTTAACAGGTTTTCTTCTAAGATTTCCTGTATTTGGCTCCATCCATCTTCCCATCAACTCAGAACAGCTTCCCTGTCCCTGCTGAAGAAAATTATCCCCACAACATGATGCTGCCACCACCATGTTTCACGGTGGGGATGGTGTGTTCAGGGTGATGTGCTGTGTTTGTTTTCCACCACACTTAGCTTTTTGCTTTTAGGCCAAAAAGTTAAATTTCAGCAGAGCACCTTCTTCCACGTTTGCTGTGTCCCCCACATGGCTTCTCGCAAACTGCAAACAGGACTTCTTATGGCTTTCTTTCACCAATGGCTTTCTTCTTGCCACTCTTCCATAAAGGGCAGATTTGTGGAGGGCACGACTAATAGTTGTCCTGTGGACAGATTCTCCCACCTGAGCTGTGGATCTCTGCAGCTCCTCCAGAGTTACCATGGGGCTCTTGGCTGCTTCTCTGATTCGCTGCTCTCCTTGCCCGGACAGTCAGTTTAGGTGGACGGCCATGTCTTGGTAGCAGTGTTGCCAACCTTCAGCAGCGTTTTTTACTGGCAAAACATAGAAAATTTACTGGCGGAGCACTTTTTTTACTGACAACTTGAAAAATAATAGAACTCCTATTAAAAAGGAAGACAATTGATATTTAAACACAACTTGGAAACACTGACAATACCCATATCAAGTAATTTGCCTGATTTACACTTAAAAAGTCAGCACAGCATGACAAATTATCAGACCCTGATATTTATTGACAGTTGTAAAAATCACAGATTTTTACAAACTGTCAGTAAATTTACTGGCGATTGGCAACCCTGCTTGGTAGGTTTGCAGTTGTGCCATACTCTTTCCATTTTCCGATGATTGATTGAACAGAGCTCCGTAAGATGTTCAAAGCTTGGGATATTTTTTTATAACCTAGCACTGCTTTAAACTTCTCCACTACTTTATCCCTGACCTGTCTGGTGTGTTCCTTGGCCTTCGTGATGCTGTTTGTTCACTAAGGTTCTCTAACAAACCTCTGAGGGCTTCACAGAACAGCTGTATTTATACTGAGATTAAATTAAACACAGGTGGACTCTATTTACTAATTAGGTAACTTCTGAAGGCAATTGGTTCCACTAGATTTCAGTTAGGGGTATCAGAGTAAAGGGGGCTGAATATAAATGCCCGCCACACTTTTCACATATTTATTTGTAAAAGATGTTGAAAAACCATTTATCATTTTCCTTCCACTTCACAATTATGTGCCACTTTGTGTCGGTCTATCACAGAAAATCCCAATAAAATACATTTACATTTTTGGGTGTAACATGACAAAATGTGGAAAATTTCAAGGGGTATGAATACTTTTTCAAGGCACTGTACTTTGAGAATCCAGTTTGCTTGGCTGACATGCTAACCCGATGGCTCTTGTACCTTGAATTTCTGATTTGGGACTTTTGACTTTTCTATGACTTTTCTGTACACTTGCTGTGGGAAAGTATTAAAGCCATTAGAACAGTATAAGAGCCAGGAAACCGGCATTTTCAGAAGCAGGTCAATAATTTTTTTTTATTTCTTAACAGGTGTTTGCAGCTAAAATCCTAAACCACGTTCTGCCAAATTTATCCCTCGGCGGTATTGACCCCAACTTTTTGTCTCGGAATAAACAGGAGGTGAGAACAGTCCAAGCTTTGTACAATAGTTATACTTCCACTTGCCTAACAAGTGGGTTTTCCATAAATGTGAAGTTAAAGTGCAGCTCCAGCCAGACTGTCTTTGCTGTCCTTTTAATCTTTTAGGCCTCCATAACAGGAGAATGCAAAGTCCTAGTGCACAGCCATTGTTTAAAGCTGAACACCAGGCAAGCAGCCAAATGTGCGGTTGTAATACAAACACACGGACTGTCTAATGCGCCAAAGGATTTTTAACTCTCTCTAGCAACTTTTGTGATTCATACACCTCTGCCAGACAGCACAGCCAGGATAGCGACACTACTTTCTTTGTTAGCGTCAGTTCACACCACATGCAGTTCAGTGCGTTTTTTTTTCTGCCTCAAAAACGCATGGAAAGTAGGTTATATGGTTTTCAATGGCATAGTCCACACCAGTGCAGGCAGTTCCAGTGCGTTCCAGTTCCAGAAAAAAAAGTAGAACATGCTACATTTTTTTCTGCACTGAACTGTACTGGAAGACGGTAAAACGCATCAAAAACGGGCCGGAACGCAAGCAAAACACACCAAAAACGCACTGGAACTCACATGTCCTTATTTTAGGTTAACCACTTCCATACCGGGGGACGTGCTATGACGTCCTTGGGTTTCAGTGGTGATATCTGAATGGTGGGTGCAGCTGCAGGCACCATTCAGATACCGTTTTTTTCAGCAGGCGATTCCCTGCAAGATAAAAGTGGTCTTAGCGGCGGATTCGCCGCAAGATTACTTTTATCAGCGGCGGGAGAGGTGCCCATCCCCGCCGCTTTCCGGTTATCTCCGCCGCTTACCAGATCCGATCCGTCCCCCCCAGTGCCCGTGAGCCGAGTGAGCGGCTGAAGCCGCTCACTCGGCTCCATAACACGGAGGGGCGGAAATGAAGTCTGAAGTCACTTCCGCCCAACGGTCTTAAAGGGCCCGTTTTTTTTTTTTGGGCTGTCATTTTTTTCAAATTTTTTTTTTTTTTTTTTTTTTTGCATTTTAGTATAAATATGAGATGTGAGGTCTTTTTGACCCCAGATTTCATATTTAAGAGGACCTGGCATGCTTTTTTCTATTACAAGGAATGTTTACATTTTTTGTAATAGGAATAAAAGTAATCACATTTTTTTTTTTAAAGAACAGTGTAAAAATAAAAAGTAAAAAGCAAAATAAATCATTAAAAAAAATATATTTTTTTTTAAAGCACTCCGTCCCCGCGAGCTCGCGCGCAGAAGCGAACGTATATGCAAGTCCCGCCCACATGTGTTCAAACCACACATGTGAGGTATCGCCGCGATCGTTAGAGCAAGAGCAATAATTTTAGCACTAGCCCTCCTCTGTATCGCAAAACTGCTAACCTCTAGAATTTCTTAAACGTCGCCAATGGAGATTTTTAAGTTGCAAAGTTTGTCGCCACAAGCGGACACAATTTTGAAGCATGACATGTTGGGTATCATTTTACTCGGCGTAACATTATCTTTCACAATATGGAAAAAAATTGGCTTAACTTTACTGTTTACTTATTTTTTAACTAAAAAAACTGAATTTATTTAAAAAAAAGCACGCTTGGAAGAGCGCTGCGCAAATACGGTGTGACATAAAGTTTTGCAATGACCGCCATTTTATTCTCTAGGGTGTCTAGAGAAAAAAATATATAATGTTTGGGGGTTCTAAGTAATTTTATAGCCTGATTGGCTGCTAGTGCTGCTCCCCCAGTCTGAGTGCAGCTGGGACGCAATGAAGGATGCTGTTATTCAGTGGTGTATAAAAAGACATTGCATTATTTTATAGCAATGCACACTGCATTAACCACTTCAGCCCCAGAAGGATTTCCAAGTTTAGAACCAGAGCACTTTTTGCGATTCGGCACTGCGTCGCTTTAACTGACCATTGTGCGGTCGTGCGACTTTGTACCCAAACAAAATTTGCGTCCTTTTTTTCCCACAAATAGAGCTTTCTTTTGGTGGCATTTGATCACCTCTGCGTCATTTCTGATCACTGCTATAAACAAAAAAAGAGTGACAAAAAAAAAATATTTCTTACTTTTTGCTAAAATGCAAATCCAAAAAAAAAGAAAAAAACATTTTTTTTCATCGCTTTTGGCCGATATATATTCTTCCTCATATTTTTGGTAGAAAAAAAAATTTCAATTGGCGTTTATTGATTGGTTTGCGCAAAAGTTGATGCGTTTACGAATGAGAATTAATTTATGGGGTTTTTATTTTTTTATATATATATATATTTTTTTTTTTTTTTACATATTTTTATATATTTTGTAATATCAGCAATTTTTAGCTGTGCTGCGATATTGCGACGGACATGTCGGACCATTTTAACACTTTTTTGGGACCATTGGCATTTATACAGCGATCAGTGCTATGAAAATGCATTGATTATTGTGTAAATGCCATTGGCAGTGAAGGGGTTAATCTGGAGGGGGCGCTCTAAGGGTTAACTGTGTTCCCTCTGTGTTCTAACTGTATGGGGGCTGGGCTGGCAGGGGGAGCCCTTCCCCCTCTGTCAGAATGGAGATCCGTGTTTACATACATGGGGGAGCCATCGTGGGTAGCAGGTCCACCCCACCCACTCCCTGGCCTCCCGGAACACAGTGACTCACAATACTCGTTATTGCGGTCGCCGTCAGGTGACGATGGTTTACGATAACAAACCACTTTGCCGCCGTCAAGCCACAGCGGGCGGTTGACAAGTGGTTAAATATAAAACCAAAACGTGCAGCGCTATATTTATTTATATTTATGCAACATGAGTAAGAATCAGTCTGTAATAAAGTCCTTAGGTGCAAGCAAGAATCCTCTGTGGTGTAAGGTGTTAAATGACAGACATCGACCTGACAGTGCAGGGAAGGACGACAGCCCATCCACCACAGACAGTGCTAGCCTCTCACCTCATCCATTCGACCCGCAAGGGTCACACTGCATATATCCTCCTGAACAATACGGACCTCCACAGCTCCAAAATGGTACCCAGACTCCGTGATATGCAAAGAAAGTAAGGGGAGATCTAGTGCTCTCTGTTTACCAATAATTTATTAAAACGACAAGATTAAAAACACTTACAAAATCTGCACTTAAGCCTAGCGCCAGCATGCAAGCGTGTCAATGAATACAGACGACCTTCGTCATACAGTTAAGATGGCCGGGTGACATCATGCGTAGCTCCTCCCCCGTACGCGTTACGTCCAGTAGTGGATGTGGACTTCTTCAGCGGGGATAGGAGCAGGCAGACGTCACACTCATTATGTAGAGGTGCCTAGAAACCGGCCTAACAACATTCCGTGTCCTCAGCCCGCAGCCGCAATAGGAGGAGAGGCCGAAGAGCGACCCCAAGGGCCAGGCTTAATTGCCAGGTTGTAGTGATTAACTAGCAACCAACATAACGATCTTCCATGTCCTAAGACAGAGCGGCGCAGCCGCAGAGTGAACACCTGAAAGTTAAGAATAACAACTCAATTACACGTATGAAAAAAGTTGTCAATGAAAATGAGATAATTACATGGGAGGAAATAGCCTTCAATAACTAAGGGTGTTATGCGGGCAAAAATACATTATTTAAAAACCGGCCTAATGAAGATAAATAAAACACCCTCGCTAATTATGTGATTAAGGCTGTTTTAAAGGGGCACGCCCTACTATCAAAAATATAATGAACAATCAGTTCATAAAAAATAATAATAAAAAATATAAATAAAAATCGCATGACGTCATCATGCGGCCATCTTTTACAACCCAATTCAAATACTAAGTATATTTCATGGAGAGAAAAGGACATAGACAAAATTAATAATCTCATCTGTTAGAAATAAAACAATTTGAAACAAACTCGACATTCAAGCCAGCAGGAGTCATGACCCCGGTCTCATAAATCCAAAAGGACTCTCTGCGGCTCAAATGTCGAACAGTTACCTTCTCTCCAGTGTCTGGGGACTTTTTCAATCCCCCAAATTTTTAAACCTCTGGGGTTACATTGGTGGCACATCCTAAAATGTTGGGATACACCGTGCGTTTTCAGGCCCTTTTTTCTATTATTAATGTGTTCGCCAACGCGCACATGTAAACCCCCTAACTTTTTCAGGGGTCTGTGACCTCTCTTCCATTGACAAGCTGTAAACTCGGCGTCTCTCAGGAAAACCTAAATACTCTGGCCCCAGTACTGAGGACGACCGAACTTACAGCTCAAACAAAGTTTAACAAAATAAAGATTGTCTACTCTAATAATTAAAACAGATACAGGAAAAGAGAGGTACTTTATATGAATCATAAACTTAACCCAACATTTTCTACCGGCGTACTACTGCAGTACGCTAAAAATAAATATAAAAAATAATAATAAAAAATACTTGACTAACAAGTAATATA
>BLSH010494947.1:193075-209736 GCA_018402905.1 Glandirana rugosa | reverse complement strand
CTCCCCTGCTATCAGAATACACAGATCAGTGCTGCAGCCATTGGTTCGAGCAGCTTTTTTCAAACAGGTCCATTTAGCAGAAGTGGATCAATAGATTTACTCCGGTTGAGCGGCAGTGGCCACACATGGATCGAAATTTTTCCGAGCCTTGCTGAACCCACCAATTTCTGATCCATCTATGGCCATCTTTAGTATGTGACTTGAGGAAGAACTGTTATTGATGCCAGCCAATCACATGCTCCCTAAATTGATTTTAATGCCATATGGGAAAATACAAAGAAGAAAACGTATTGGTTGCAGTAGGTTAGCAGGAACCTTTACAAAAGTGACCTGGAAAATGGTAGTTTACCACTTTTGTCTTCCATCAGACTATATGACGGCAATAGAATATTCTACCCATCCATATTTCACAATGGCACAAGGATACATACTCTATTTTAAATGTTTCCTTTGTCGACTATCGTTTGAGCTCAGGAAATTTTTTAAATAATGAAGCAGTTAGAGAGATGGGAGTATGTGAATATTTTAGCTGATACTTCAAAGGCAGTTTCCAAAACACATTGAAATTTTAGTGAATGGATTGAAATAATCCCTTAATCCGGGAGAGAGAAATTCTGTGGGCATTATGTTTTCTTGGAAATATGGTTCAAACGGAAATACAGTCTGCACTGCGTTATGATATTTTAATATCGAGCCTCAATGAAAAAAAAAGTGGAAACGGGTAAAAGCTGATGGTGACCAATCAAGCTCTTGCTTTCATTTTCTAGTCTTCACTTGTAAAATGAAAGCAGCCATTGGATTGGCTGAAGATGATAACACAAATCATAACTTTTTAGTTCTAAAATCTAGGGATCTTCATCTGTATGTGAAGCAAGATTGACTTTCTATTAAGGAGGATGGACTAACTGGCTCATAGAGCAAATATTCAGTGTATAGGCAAAATGTTTGTTGATTTGGTACAATGCCTTGAAAACGTATTCATACCCCTTGAAATTTTCCACATTTTGTCATGTTTAAACCAGAAACGTAAATTTATTTTTGGGGGGATTTTATGTGATAGACCAACGCAAAGTGGCACATAATTGTGAAGTGGAAGGAAAATGATAAATGGTTTTCAATTTTTTTTTTACAAATAAATATCTAAAAAGTGTGGGGTGCATTTGTATTCAGCCCCCTTTACTCTGATAACCCTAACTAAAATCTAGTGGAATCAATTGCCTTCAGAAGTCACCTAGTTAGTAAATAGAGTCCACCTGTGTGTAATTTAATCTCAGTATAAATACAGCTGTTCTGTGAAGCCCTCAGAGGTTTGTTAGAGAACCTTAGTGAACAAACAGCATCATAAAGGCCAAGGAACCCTCCAGACAGGTCATGGATAAAGTTGTGGAAAAGTTTGAAGCAGGGTTAGGTTATAAATAAATATCTCAAGCTTCGAACATCTCAAGGAGCACTGTTCAATCCATCATCCAAAAATAGAAAGAGTATGGCACAACTGCAAACCTACCAAGACATGGCCGCCCACCTAAACTGACCAGCCGGGCAAAGAGAACATTAATCAGAGAAACAGCCAAGAGGTCCATGGTAACTCTGGAGGAGCTGCAGAGATCCACAGCTCAGGTGGGAGAATCTGTCCACAGGACAACTATTAGTCGTGCTCTCCACAAATCTGACCTTTAAGGAAGAGTGGCAAGAAGAAAGCCATTGTTGAAAGAAAGCCATAAGAAGTCCCATGCAGGGGAAACAGCAAACATCTAGAAGTAGGAACTCAGATGAGACCAAAATTGAACTTTTTGCCCTAAAAGCAAAACGCTATGTGTGGCGGAAAACTAAGACTGCATATCACCCTGAACACACCATCCCCACCGTGAAACATGGTGGTGGCAGCATCATGTTGTGGGGATGCTTTTCTTCAGCAGGGACAGGGAAGCTGATCAGAGTTGATGGGATGATGGATGGAGCCAAATACAGGGCAATCTTAGAAGAAAACCTGTTAGAGTCTGCAAACAACTTGAGACTGGGGCGGAGGTTCACCTTCCAGCAGGACAACGACCCTAAACATACAGCCAGAGCTACAATGGAATGGTTTAGATCAAAGCATATTCATGTGTTAGAATGGCCCAGCCAAAGCCCAGACCTAAATCCAATTGAGAATCTGTGGCAAGACTTGAAAATTGCTGTTCACAGACGCTCTCCATCCAATCTGACAGAACTTAAGCTATGTTGCAAAGAAGAATGGGCAAACATTTCACTGTCTAGATGAGCAAAGCTGGTAGAGACCTCCCCAAAAAGACTTGCAGCTGTAATTGCAGGGAAAGGCGGTTCTACAAAGTATTGACTCGGGGGGGGGGGGCCCGCCATACAAATGCACCCCACACTTTTGACATATTTATTTGTAAAAAGGTTGGAAAACCATTTATAATTTATCACCTTCCACCTCACAATTATGAGCCACTTTGTGTTGGTCTATCACATAAAATAAAATCCCAATAAAATACATTTACATTTTTGGTTGTAACATGACAAAACGTGGAAAATTTCAAAGGTTGTGAATACTTTTTCAAGGGACTGTATGTACAGCCTTTGAGAAGCAAGATTGACCCTACTTCTACTAGGGATGGTGGATTGACTGGCTCATAGAGCAAATATTCAGTATATAGGCAAAATGTTTGTTGGTTTGGTATAAATATGAGAAGAACCCCAATTATTTTGAATTAAAAGCTGCCATTTGGGCTGTTTGGCCCTCGTACACAGATCAATCTTAACGTGTCAAAACATTTTTTCTATAATTTTAGAAGAACAAAATGACTAGAAACCCTGCAATTTATTAATTTATTTTTTGTGTCTTTGTCCTGTTGGGGAGATTTCCATTCACTTTCTGTCTTAAGCTGGCCATACATGGCTTGAATTTTGACTGATTCAGCAGAAAATTCAAACTGTGGGTGGCCTTGTCAGCGCTAGAGGCAAGCTTGAGCGTCCCTTGAATTCGATTCTATTTATCTAGCTTCTACCTCGCGCTCTTTTGAAGTCCAGTTAATTGAGAGTGAGATCATTCCTTACCCTGCAGCACATGGAAACAAAGGGACGGGGTGCTAGTGACGTCAATATATGGATGCATGCCTACAGTTAGCCAATGACATTGACTAAATATGGACAAAGGTCACTGTTGTCACCAGCATTCCATGTGCCATGCCAGGGAATGACCCGGCCCGGAGCTGATTGGACTTCAAAAGAGCGCAAAATGGAAGTTCAAGTGGTGGCGAGTTCGGAGGACACCCAAGCTCATCTCTAGTCGGAATCACCTGGCTGAAAAAACTTTAATTGAAAAATCAAAGGAGCCAAGTGGAACAAGTTACTGCATTCAGTCAGATGCATACATTGTCTGAATACAACAGCCAGAAGGTAAGATTCCTTCATCCACAATGTTTAGTGATCAAGCAAAATCTAAACTTGTATGCCTAGTCTTAGAAAGACAATAGGAAGTGAGAGGAAATCTCTCAAACTGAGAGGAATCACCTCTTAGACCGTCGTCAAACAAGCAGATTGAAGAGTTCCCTACCACTCTCTGTCTTGGTGACTGTCTTCACTGGCAGTGCCCAGGGTGAAGATGGAAAGATTGAAAACACACACCATTGCTCCACCACCCCACCATTCCACACACCACCCTCCCACCCCATCTAAGCCCCATTCTGCTGTGAGGGGAGGAGGGAACTGCTGGAGCTCTCAGCATGCCCCTGTCTCTACACAGAGACCTTGCACCCGGGGTACATGTCCCTTCTGACCCCCCTACTTCCCAGCCCTGGTCACCCCACAAATAGAGGAAAATAGATATAAATCTGCCTGATGAGGAAACAAACAGCAAGAAAAAACCTGATAGAGAGCCTTAGCCATACACAAACTATTTTAAAAAATTAAAAAAGTGAAATTTTTATGCCTTAGCCACACTTTAAGATGATCATACTGGAGCTTCAGGCACATCAAATTCTAAGGTGAGGGGATGACTAGATATTATGGAGTGGTAATATCTTCTAGGTGACCTCTGAATATCTCAGAAAAGTTTTAGTCTGTGATCGGATCTGTCCATCCCACTGCCCACTATGGGCCCATTTAGGGTGTGTGGAGTAAACATACAATGGATTGCAAGTTCCCTGCATGGTGATCCTGCAGTGCTGGGATTTTCGGATGAATGCCATCTAAACATGCTATCTGCATGTAGCTAGCATGGTTTTCCACGGGATGCTCCTCACATAATTATAAAGCCTGTTGGTAGATTTATCAGCTTCTAAACAGATCGGTCCTTCCCTGTCAAAATGTGCTAGGAACTTTAAACTGTGAGCTCCTCTGGGGCGGGGACTTGCATTGTTATCTCATTGTGTTAAAGAAATTAAATTGTAAAATAAGAGATATAACATAAGCTGTCTAAATTTTCAAGCCCATGCCCTATGTAAATATTGTATTGTTTGTCTATCTAGGTGGAGTGTTATGTCACTGACCCCTTGGTCTACCATGGCGGGCTGAAGGTTTCCTTTGGAGTGCAGCTCCTGAACGCCACGGCCCGGGTGGAGAAAGCACTTCCACACTTCAGGCTGCCCCTGATATTGTTTCACGGCACCTCTGACAAGCTTTGTGATTTCAAAGGCTCTCAGTTCATGATGGACACCATCCCCAGCGAAGATAAAACACTAAAGGTAAATACTTGTAAAACAACATTATCTACTGCTAACAAAGGTAAAAATCAGAGCAGTGACAAAGAGCAACTTTGTCCTTATCAAGGTGTACTTAAGAATACGCCCCATGCATGGGCTGTGTTTGCCCGTATGGAGACGCACAGGAGTTCCATGCATCCTCGTGCAGGCAGTCCCATTAGTGTTGCCACATCATCCCTTTAATCCAGGACACAGACTAATTACACAGGTTCTGTAGCTGATTAAGGTGGTAATTGAACTCATCTGCATTAAATTAGCCTCAGAACAACCTGTGTAATTCATAGGTGTCCTGGATTAAAGGTATGATGTGGCAACCCTTGCCCCATGCATGTTAATTGGGACACCGCAGCTGCATGGACACAGCCACTGCTCCCAATTTGATATCCATACGGGTTGACACGAATGGGACTGCCTGCACGGGCATGTGCTTTAACCTCCCTTGCGGTATGATTATGTCAGATTTTTGTGTCTCAAAGCGGTATATTTTTTCACATACAAATTTGGCGTTTTATATTGTAGGCCTTTAATTCTTAGGAATAATTCACTTAAAATCTGTCCAAATAAGAGTCTAGTAGACATCCCGGGTATGATAAAGTTTAAAACTACAAAATCCTAAATTATAATATAATAAATAATTATCAAAAATATTAAAATAATAATAATATAATAATAATACAATTTATTCAATAATGTAATCAAATCAAAACACTGACATTTGCTCAGCTGCAAAATTGTCGCTGTTGTCACTTTCAGTGTCTGATGACGATTTTCCCCACAAATCAGTATCCCTCCATTCTGCAAATGATTCTTATTTACTATCGCTGTTTGGATGCCATGGACATTCTCAAGCTTCCAGGCAGAAAGAATGGCATATATAATATAAAAGTGCATGCAGGGCACTGGACAAAGCACTAGGGACAAAAGGGGTGTGAAATGATTTGATACAATAATGTGATCTTGCAGATTACAGTGAACTGTATGTGCTATGTGCAACGCTAGCAGGGAACGGAGCACGGAACCCAGAGGCATCGGGCAAAGATTCCGCCGGAGGACATAGCGGGGGGACATCGCAGGATCCTGGGGACAAGGTAAGTAACTTTTCCAGGATCCTGTGATGCGATCCCGAGTGTGGCTTGGGGTTACTGCTTTTGGTAATGGAAAACTCACCCCGAGCCACACTCGGGATAACCGCCAGGGAGGCTACAGTGGGATGTATGATTTTTTTTTTTTCACCAAAACAGTTTTGTTGATATGATTTTTACCTATAGGTAAGATATTTACTTTAGATGCAGCCGGTGACGTCACCGGCGCATGCGCTCTGAAGGAACAGCATACCCATGCCGTTCCTTCAGAGCCGTGCCGTAAACAGCAACTCCCGAGTGTATGCGCGGGAGTGACATCATCGCCAGCCCAGCCAATCACATAGCTGAAGCCCATGAACCCTGAAAGAAGCCCAGGTGAAGATGGAAGCACCTTCAGCGGTGACAGCTCGTCGCTGGAGGCCTTTGTTTCAGGTAAGTCTGTCATAATGTGCTAGTATGTAATGTCATGTCACTGATATCAACAAAACCATTCAGCATAGGGATCACATATCACTTTTTTAAAGCCGATTTCTCCTAATGGTGCTACATGGCAAAATTTGAGACATTTAAAGAAAATTTTCAAATCTGCAAATTTGCTGTGTCGTTTGGTTTGTCTAATTCGGCTGCTTATGCCAATTTGTTGTGATAATTAAATGAACTAGATGGAGACGTGCTAGAGACATTCAAAAGTATACTGTGTATACTGGGACTCCTCTCCCCATTCCTGAACTCCTGGCAGTGACAGGGCAGGGGGGTCAGCCTGGTGCAATGAACTAAAGTGAAAAAGTCCCGGCAGAAGTGACAGCAGCAGAGAAGAGAGGGCAGGGAGGAGGTGCGGGCTGTGCTGTGCTCTCCCATAACAGCACCCCTCCATACAGCAGATGACACAGTACCGCTAGATCAGAATGTTCAGGTTCTATTACCCCCCCCCCCCCCAACCCATTTTTTCTGCTGCCAGGAGATGAGCAGCCCTTGGAGGATATGGGGGAGTGTAATCAAACTGTGTACAGTCCGATCTAGCGATCCTGTGTCATCTGCTGTGTGGAGGGGCGCGGTTATGACAGGATGGGGAGAGCACAGTCTTCACCTCCTCTGGGCTCTGTATCAGTTTCCAGCCTTTAAGTTTTGGGGGGGAACGTTCAGGTGGGGGAATTGTAGTGGGGGGTGGTAACAATCCTTTGTTCTTGGGATGAGAGGTTTGTGGAGGAGTATGGGGGGCTATTTGTGCTGGGAAGGGTAATTTGGGGGGAGGGATTGTTCTAGAAGAAAGAATAGGAGAATGTGTGCTAGGAGGGGGGAATGAGGGGAGTTTGGCTAAGAGGGGGAATGGGGGTGTGTGACCCCCTGTACCCTGCCTTCCTGACTCCTGTACACTGCCCTACTGATCTTTGTCCTCTAACCTACTGACCCGCTGTATCCGCCCTGCTGACCCCTGCCCCTGTGACCCGTTTTCTGCCCTGATAACTCCCGCTTTTCTCCCAGGTGGCCCTGATAACTCCTGCTCTCCACCCTGCTGACTCCTATACTCTGCCCTGTACACTGCCCTACTGACTTTTGTACACTCCCCTGCTGACCTCATCCTCTGTCCTGCTGACCCCCTGTACACTGCCCTGCTGACCCACTGCATACTGCCTTGCTGACTCCCTGTCCCCTGCCATGCTGACCCCCCCTGTCCTCTGCCCTGCTAATCCCTGATAACTCACTGTACACTCCTCTGCCCTGCTGATCCCCTGTACACCGCCCTATTGACTCCTATACACTGCCCTGCTGATTTTCCCCCTGATATTTTTTGCTGCAACCCCACATCAGACAGCTAGATACAGCCATGATATATATAGGAAGAGAGAGAGAGAGAAGGGTTTCTCAACCAGGATTCCATGGAACCCTAGGGCTCCTCCAGAGGTTGCTAGCGGTTCCTTGAGCAATGTGCAATTTCTGTCTCTCAGATAAATTCCCACCGACACCATTGATCTTTGTAGCTATCTGTAAGGGGGTAATTCCTCACAATGTCCACAAGTGTGAGGAGCATTCTTCCCACCGACCATCACACTCATGTATCATGAGTTGTAGATATAGTCATTTTTAATAAGGGTTCCTTGAGATTGGAAAGTTATTTCAAGGGTTCCTCCATGTTGAAAAGGTTGAGAAAGGCTGATTTGGAGCTTTAACAAGCAGGGCCCTCTGATCCTTCTTGTTTTGAACTGTACTGTCGCCATCCATTTTGTACCAAACTGTTGGCACTATATAAATCCTGTATAATAATATAATAATAATGTATCCATGGGACTGTGTCCAGTATATTAATATAAATTTGTATGTGCTAGTATAAATTAAATCTAGCAATATGGGAAATTGAATGTACAAGCTGCACATCATCTTGTTAGTGGGATTTATGTCTGCTTCTGATAATATCCAGCTGTCACGATGACTGCGGGCACTCATGGTTTGCGCTGCAGCCAAGATATAAACTCTGCACTGTAGATACCATCTGTGTTGATATTAATATTGTATAGTGAGAGCTCACAGATATTAAGGCTGTCAACAGAGGCTGAAACACCAGCAATCCCCTACACCATCAATTGCACCGAGTAGACCAGTTTAAAGGAAACTTGTACTGACAGTTGGGATAGGAGATTTTTCTTAAAACCAAAACTATAAAATTAAAGCCAAACCATTTTATTTTCATTTTGGATGGAGTGGGGAAAGGTTAGAAAATTTGCCACCTTTATTTGTCCTGGTGACCACTGTGACCGCAGCAAAGAGTGATGGGAAATCCAAAACGTTGGAGTTTTACCAGGAAGAGGAGATGAATGGACACCCTCCAATAAGGACATCTGTTATGAGGACAGTTGTCCAAGAGGGGATTTACCCTTGTTTCAGAGAAATCTCCTCTTAGAGCCTGATGGAATACGTAAAAATACAAAAACTGGCAGGGGTCTTAAAGCCCCCATTTGACCACCTTTCCACCCAGCTGCTCTATACTTGGAAGCCAGTACTACAGCTTCCATGAATGACACAGGATCTATGAATGGAGGACTGGTAGATGATTGATATTTCCACCCCTTCATTCATAGAAGCTGTAGTATGGCTTCTGTGAAAGGGGCAACTGGGCAGAAAAGGTGGGTGTGGTTGAACACTCTTGATGAGATCCTGTGACAGCTACTTCTATTAACCCCGCTGCTTCAGAAGACTGAGGCAGCGGGGGCTTGGGTGTGGGGTTTGATGGGGGAGAGGTTTCAGAGGAGGAAGATTTCAGGAGACAACAGCACAAGGGACACATCGCACTGAATGGAAGTCATGTCCCTTGTGCTGATTTTTTAATTTTTTAATTTTTTTTTTAGGTAAACTTAGGCTTGAATCATTTCCCACAATTGTGTTTGGCTTTATCTGCTCTTTAAGGTGATATACAAAAAGAGGGTTTTTTTTGGGACTTTGAATGAGACACACGGGTTATAAAAAAACATGCGTTTTTATTAAGGCAACTTTCATCGAGGTAGTACTGTAGACAATCCATACATCTTTTAATACATATATTGGGCGCATTGCCTCTACTATATATTTTGGGCACATTGCCTCTACTAAAAAATGTGTAACATATGAACTGGAAGCAAATACATAATTCACAAATGATGAAAATTGGCTCCATATAATACAATCTCTGCAGCATAAGACAACTTGAATAATACTTAATATGGCATATATCGGCTCTACGCGTTTCGTGAAGTTATGATCCACTCATCAGGAGCATGCACGTATAGGCAACTGTAGTTAATAAAAATATGGAAATATTAAAAAGAAAGAAAAAAAAGACGTTGGGAATGAGTATGTTGTTTACTCTTTGCTCTTTAAGGTGTTTTGGTGTCCATTTATCCACCTTCTTTATTTTGCAGGTGTATGAGAATGCTTTCCACGCTTTGCACAAAGAACTTCCTGAGGTGACAAATGAGGTGTTCCAGGAGATCAAGAGCTGGATCCTTCAAAGGCTAGAGGTGTCCACATCAGTTCCAGCAACAACAGAAGAGCCAAAAAGTACTTAGGTGACACTATACCCAACAACGCCCTGACGGACTCTTGTGCCCTTCTTCCAACTAAGCCTACTTCCAACTAAGCCTCCATTCAAGTCACTTCTCAGCTGAGCCTCCACACCATAGTAACTCCCCTTCCTTATGGCCTCCAGCTCAGATTCCCAAGTCACAGGAACCGACGGGGAACTTTGATGGTGTACGACAACATTTACGTGACAAAGCACAAGAAAGCCACAAATGCAGCCAATGGAAATCTCTCTTCACTCAGCTGGGGGTGGATGCATAAACAATGGTGGGTGATTTCAGACCAATGTCTCTAGGAAGGATCTGGGCATTTAAGTTCTCAGCAATAATTTTACAATGTGCATCCACCTTTCTCGGAAGCCGACTTCACAGGAACCGCAATGAGGAAAGGTTTCCAAAGTCTACAAAGCGATATGTCACCGTAAAGCACAAAGCAATATAATATCGTCTATAGGAAGAAAACAAGAATGTATATTACATCATTGCTTGTTCTGCTGGCGGACATCCGGGGAAAGTGTTGCGACTGTGTTTAAAGATCAGCTGTGAAGGAATCCTTTGTACATATCCCCATTTACCCGTTTTAATAGATTTTATTACACATTATATAAAAATAATAATAATTTAATATGTTAATATATTTTCTGCCTGCATAGGACAAGGCGGAGAAAATGTAGTTTTTTTAGATTATTTTTTACATTCTAGAAAAAGTGAATTTGTGGCCTTTTTGCCTGCTAACCGCTAATGTATGTACATTTTTTATCTGACCAAGACAACACAGTGATTTTTTTGTTGGGTAATGTGCTTTAGGTTATCTTTGGCAGTAACAAAAAAAAAACCTAAAGATACACTCCAATTGAACACAAAAGGATGTCATTTAAAGTGAACCTGTCATCTTAGATAGATGTTACTAGCTCCCTAGTAAGGTTAATTTTTTTTTGCATTCCCTACTATGGCAAAGAAAAAGTGTTCAGGGTAAAGCAGGACCGCCATTAGAAATCATCCCCTCTCTGTAGCAATAGGTTCATGAGGATCAGCAGAGAGAGTCAAGCTATTGAATGAACTAACCTTTCTGCGCTGTTACCAGCAAAATTTATACAGAGAAGGGATATGCTGAGGTGGAAATCCCTCATCAGATCCCAGACTGTCCCTTCTCACACCTCTCTCAGTAGCCCTCAGTTTTTATAATCCAGCTTTTTATTGCCTGTCATCAATAGGGTGGGAAGAGGACTGCCACTCTTAGTGGGAAGATGACTATCATTCTTAGACCTCATCTATATTGAGTCTCGTCCTGCTTCCAAGTGGAGCCCAGGCCCTCATTCATACAGAGAAGGGATATGCTGAGGTGTAAATCCCAAGATGTCTGTCGTTATTCCTATCTTAGTAGCCCTCAGTGCGCCTGATCAAGCTTCTTCATGCCTGTCATCTGTAGAGTGGGAAGAGGACTGCCACTTTTAGTGGGAAGGGGACTGTCACGCTTAGACCTCATCTACATTGGGTCTCGTCCTGCTTCCAAGTGGAGCCCAGGCCCTCCTGCAAAATTCATATAGAGAAGGGATATGCTGAGGTGTAAACCCCTCATCAGTTCTCAAACTGTCCCTTATCACTCTACTCTCAGTAGACCTCAGTGTTCCTGATCCAGCTTTTTCTTGCCTGTGATCAGTAGGGGGGGAAGAGGACTGCCACTCTTAAACCTCATCTACATTGGGACTCATTCTCCTTCCAAGTGGAGCCCAGGCCCTCCTGCAAGATCCATACAGAGAAGGGATATCCTGAGGTGGGAATCGTTCATCAAATCCCAAACTGTCCATCCTTATTCCTATCTTAGTAGCCCTCAGTGCTCCTGATCCAGCTCCTTTATTCCTGTCATCTGTAGGATGGAAAGAGGACTGTCACTCTTAGACCTCATCTACATTGGAACTCGTCCTGCTTCTAAGTGGAACCCAGGCCCTCCTGCAAAATTCTTACAGAGAAGGGATATGCTGAGGTGTGAATCTCTCATCAAACCCAAGCTGTCCGTCCTTACTCCTGTCTTAGTAGCCCTCAATGCTCCTGATCCAGCCTCTTCATGCCTGTCATCTGTAGGGTGGGACTAGGACTGCCACTCTTAGACCTTATCTACATTGGGACTCATCCTGCTTCCAGGTGGAGCCCAGGCCCTCCTGCAAAATCCATACAGAGAAAGGATATGCTGAGGTGTGCATCCCTCATCCAAAGCTGTCCATTCTTATTCCTATCTTAGTGGCCCTCAGTGCTCCTGATCCAGCTTCTTCATGCCTGTCATCTCTTGGGTGGGAAGAGGACTGCCACTCTTAGACCTCATCTACATTGGGACTCGTCCTGCTTCTAAGTGGAACCCAGGCCCTCCTGCAAAATTCTTACAGAGAAGGGATATGCTGAGTTGTGAATCCCTCATCAAACCCAAGCTGTCTGTCCTTACTCCTGTCTTAGTAGCCCTCAGTGCTCCTGATCCAGCTTCTTCATGCCTGTCATCTGTAGGGTGGGAAGAGGACTGCCACTCTTAGACCCTATCTACATTGGGACTCATCCTGCTTCCAGGTGGAGCCCAGGCCCTCCTGCAAAATCCATACAGAGAAGGGATATGCTGAGCTGTGAATCCCTTATCAAATCCCAAGCTGTCCATCCCAAGCTGTGTTTGAAAGTGTAGGTTCCAAGAAGGTTGTGATAATCATCCTTATAAAAAAATATATCTGAGATTGAAGTGCCACACCACAAGTTAATAGTCCAAATACAAAATGTATTCAAATATAATATTGTCTGGAAGACCATACAACAAAGCCAACATGATTTGTGGGTCACTTGCACCTTCACACCTTCAACAGGTCTTGAGGATAAGAAATATTGTATATGGCTTGCACTGAGAATACATGGTATGTGGCTTATGGTCTTCATCAGCAGCTGCTTTGGGCAGCAACCTGGCCCCAAAACACGTTGGATATCTTGTATGGATTTATAAGCGATTTTACATTGGAATACACTTGTATATGGATTATTACCCAACAGTGTGGTGCATCAATCTATGATCAATTTATTTTCATTACAAACTAAGGAAAACTAGGGGAATCCAGATATTCTTGTTTAAACACAACTGCAATACCAATGGATAGTAATAAAAGCAGGATAATCCTAGGATTCCAGCGCTAGCTATCCATTCTTCCAAAATAAACATCCAAGTGTCTTAAGCTGGCCATAGATGGACTGATTTTTTTTTTTCTCTGCAATCTTGGGTTGCAGGGAAAAAAATCGCTTGATTCCCCCATCAACAGTTGGTGTCCTCGCCCGGCCGGAGGCAGTGATTACTGGTTGTAGCTAAATTGATTGATTGATCGACCAACTTGGGTACATTCAGCCTGCCCATTAATGGTCGAATCTTGATGGGTCCCTGCTGAACTGGCCAAGATTCTAACCATCTATGGCCAGCCATAGGGAGTCACGGACCTAGAGCAAGTTTTCAAACACCTTTGCTTTTCCCAGGTCAGTGACCAAATAGGATTAGGACAGCTTGGAACTTACATTGTTAAAGGCAAGTCAGCCATGGCATGCCCCCTCCCTGTCCTGATTTTAATTTGGTCACAAGGAGTGGCGTTTATTGTGTAAATGCATTTCACTTTTTTTAACCTCTATTCCTTGTGTTAGGAAAACAGTGCGTCTCAAAAGCAAGCCATTTTCCTTAAATGCATGCTTTCTTATGGGTACATCTGGCTTGCTTCTTAGTCTGATGCCCACTGGCACTAACCATAGAAATACAGATCAAACAGGTAGTATAAACCACCCTGTTTTGATATGTACATATCAGATCACTACCGTGTATACTTATAATATGATTTGTTTTAAATATATTAACTGATCAGTTTTTTTAAGGACCCCTGGCAGTGAAAAATCTCCACCATGGTGTTCCCAGCTCCGCCCACCTGACAGCTTCTAAGGGAGGGTCCTGCTCTCCCTGTTGGGTTATTTTTTTATCACATTACTGAGAAAGCAGCAGGAGGAGTGAGACCCCCCCCTACACCTTTACTAAAAGTAGCAAGAGTCCACAGCAGTGAGGGGATCTCATCACTGGCGTCCCTAGAAGATGTTAAAAAAAAAAAAATAGTGGGTTATTCAGCCCTTTGCACCTAGAAATGAAATATTACTTAGTAAGGAATGACCCTTTAAGATTTGGCCTTTTCTTCCTAGTGTGTCCTGCCAGGTTACAGAGATTTCTGCAGCTATATCCAACTTGTTAACAAAGTAAAAAAAAAAAAAAAAGGCAGAGTGTAAATCATTTTTATACATGTAACACTGAAGCGACACTGATATTTTGTCTCTTTATGAATAAAATTTGACTGTTATGAACTATGGCTTTGTAAAGCTTTAGTATGTAACCAAATCCTCTGTCCAGACTGTGTACATTAAAGTTTCTACATTTTCCTTAAAAGAGAAGTATGGCCAAACCGGCAATATTGTCGGGATACACCCGGCTGCCTAATTGACAGCTTACCATCAGGCTACAAATAATAATTATGTTGCTGTTTTAGTTTTTTTTTTAGTTGCTTAGTGCTGTAGCAAAGGTTAAAACACCCTGGGCTGGAAGCACGATGAACTGCTGATAAAGTGTAAGCTGGAGTTTGGCTTAAATGTGTTACTGTATCTAAATCTGCTAGTACATCTAACACTCCCCTCCCCCCAGACTGACAATACTACTGTCCAAATGTGCCCCCTGTGCAGGGCTGGATTAAGCGCATCATGGGCCGGGTGCTGTGGGTGGGTCCACAATGGGGTAAGGAGTGGGAGGGGCTGCAATTTACATATGAATGCCTGCCGCCTGTGATTTACATATCAATGTGACCCGTAATTTACATATCAATCATGTGTGCACACACAGAGCAAGGCTGGGCAGCATTAATGACTTACTGGGCTGGGCTTATCTTAAGGTAGGTGCCTAGAGCTACAGCTCCAATAGCCCCTATGTTAATCCGGCCCTGCCCATGTGGTCCTTCATCCAGAGTGGGCGCACTCTACTACAAGAGGTGTGTTACTGGCCTGATCACCAGCTGCAAACGGAGGGGAAAAAAGACTAGAAAGAAAATGCATGTAGCCACCACATCTAATGATTGGTTAAAGTGGTTGTAAAGGCTGAAGGTCTTTTACCTTCATGCATTCTATGCATCCTTAACATCCTAACTTCCTGTGTGTTGCTCCCCCCACAGCCCCCCTAATACTCTCTAGACCCCTCTCTATATTAAGCGATGTGCAGGGGAGCCTCAGGTGTCCCGAGAGTCTCTCCTCATTGAGACACAGCAGTGAGAGCCATTGGCATTGGCTGTCGATCACAGCCAGTGACCTAATAAGGAGAGAGTGGGGTGCGGGCCTGAGTCACTGCTCTATATGTGCTATGGACACAAAGAGCGGGGTTCGGAATCGAGCACTCAAATTGCTATTGGGGGAACTGGTCAAAGGGGAGGAGCCAGGAGTTATAGTTACAGAAAGTCCAATTGGGCTTTAAAGCAAGCCCTCACTAACCTTTGGAGCTGCAGGTACTGTGGAGCAATTCAACTTTAAAGATCACAATAGAAACTGAAGACAGGTTTCAGTCTGTGTCTAACAACTTAGAACACCTGCTCTGATACAGCCCTGGCCAAAAGTTTTGAGAATGACACAAATTATTCATCATTTTTACTAAGTCTGCTGCTTTCGTGTTTTTAGATCTTTTTGTCAGATGTTACTATGGTATACTGAAGTATAATTACAAACATTTCATAATAATAAGGCTTTTATTGACAATCACATTAAGTTTATGCAAAGAGTCAGTGTTGACCCTTCTTTTTCAAGACCTCTGCAATTTGCCCATGGCATGCTGTCAATCACCTTCTGGGCCTCATCCTGACTGATGGCAGTCCATTCTTATATAATGAATGCTTGGAGTTTGTCAAAATTTGAGGGTTTTTTTTGTTCACCCGCCTCTTGAGGATTGACCACAAGTTCTCAATTGGATTGAGGTCTGGGGAGTTTCCTTTCCATGGACCCAAAATTTTGATGTTTTGTTCCCCAAACCACTTAGTTATCATTTTTGCCTTATGGCAAGCTGCTCCATCATGCTGGAAAAGGCATTGTTCCTCGCCAAACTGTTCTTGGATGGTTGGGAGAAGTTGCTCTCGGAGGAGGTTTTGTACCATTATTAATGTCAATCTATGCAAGTCCATATAATACACAGCAGGGTGGTAACGCTGCACATGCTCAGTTTGGTCTCTTTTGCTGGATAGAACATTTCCTGTTTCAGTTGAACTGTTCAGGTCACATGATATTGACATGTGGGCATGCATACAGGCTGTAGTGGAAAACTCCTCCTACTTGAACACACAGCTATGGACAAACTGTGCAGGTTATCAGGAAACCATGGTATGCAGATCATCCCAAAAGGTATATAGTGGCTCATTATACTTTTGTCAAGTAGACGGGGGGGGGGTGTCACGGGGGTTGAATATTTAGAAAAATGTAATTTTATGACGGTGATATATGGAAAACCCTACTAGACGTATGGTACCAAAGGACTATTGGACGTGTCAAACAGGTATCGACACACAAGTTCATCCTCCTCAAAAGGTGATGTCGGACATACGTACGGGTGTACAGTTATAGTACACTGGACTTGTCAAGTTGACTTTGTCCTTTACAAGATAGGTCGTTTTCTCTGGTTTGACTCGTACACGTCGCAATGGTGGGACGACACATAATATACCTGAACGTATCTAACTGTAATTATTACCATGTTTTGGAGGAGGCTCTCGTTGAAGAGGGTTGGTAGGTTCTTGTCAAACCGCTCCTTGTTA
>BLSH010494947.1:157859-172539 GCA_018402905.1 Glandirana rugosa | reverse complement strand
GACACTTTAGTTACCTATGACACGCACTTTTGCCTTTATTATTTTTCATCTATATTTTATTCAAGATTGCACGTCTCACATTCATTAATATACTCACACTTTATATCATACTTATATTAATTTGTATTAGAGGGTTAATTTTACAGATTGGATTTTATGTTTGTTTTTTGGATTTTTGCACAGTTGCACCTGATCACTTTAACCACTTCAGCCCCGGAAGGATTTCCAGCTTTAGGACCGGAGCCCTTTTTGCGATTCGGCACTGCGTCACTTTAACTGACAATTGCGCGGTTGTGCGGCGTTGTACCCAAACAAAATTTGCGTCCTTTTTTTCCCACAAATAGAGCTTTCTTTTGGTGGTATTTGATCACCGCTGCGTCATTTCTGATCGCCGCTATAAACAAAAGAAGAGCGACAATTTTGCAAAAAAACCAAATTTCTTACTTTTTGCTAAAATACAAATCCAAAAAAATATATAAAAAAACATTTTTTTTCACCGTTTTTGGCCGATTTATATTCTTCCTCATATTTGTGATAAAAAAAATCGCAATCGGCGTTTATTGATTGGTTTGCGCAAAAGTGGTCACGTTTACTGATGATGAGAATTAATTTTTCGGGTTTTTATTTCTTTTTTCTTTTTTTACTAGTAATGGCGGCGATCTGCGATTTTTAGCGGTACTGCGATATTTCAGCGGACATGTCGGAACATTTTGACACTTTTTTGGAACCATTGGCATTTATACAGCGATCAGTGCTATAAAAATGCACTGATTACTGTGTAAATGTCATTGACAGTGAAGGGGTTAACCTGCAGGGGGCGCTCTAAGGGTTAACAGTGTTCCCTGGGCGTGTTCTAACTGTGGGGGGACTGCCCTGGCTGGGGAAGGGAAGTGGTCACAGCCTCCATGTACAGGAAGGCTTTGATCACAGCCCTTCCCCCTTCACAGAACGGAGGTCCGTATTTACTTACACAGACCTCCGTTCTTTCACTCCGGGGGGCATCGCGGGTGGCCGGCGGAGATCGACTCCGCCGCACCCGCTCCCTGGCCCTCCCTGAACACAGTGAGCGTGCGGGCGCACCTCCGGCGGCGCGCGCGCGCTCACTAGGCTCGATCCCGCAGCCGCCGTCATATGACGGCGTTTTGCGGGAAAGAGCCACCTTGTCGCCGTCAATTGCCGACCAGCGGTCGGCAAGCGGTTAAAACATATATGATAATCAGAGATTTTACTCTAATATAATTATTGTATTTGAGCAGCGCCAACTTCCAGTCCAGTTTGGTTACAGCATATCCCCTCTTAACCTCCTCTTCTCAAGAGAGAATAAATTCAGATCCTCTAATCTTTCCTCATAGCTAAGCTTCTCAATGCCTTTTATTAGTTTGGTTGCCCTTCTCTGCACTTTCTCCAGTTCCCCGATATCCTTTTTGAGAACTGGTGCTCAAAACTGAACTGCATATTCCAGATGAGGTCTTACTAATGATTTGTACAGGGAGCAAAATTATGTCTCTATCTCTGGAGTCCATACCTCTCTTAATACAAGAAAGGATTTTGCTTGCTTTGGAAACTGCAGCCACTTAGTTATCACTTTTGCCTTATGGCAAGGGGCTTCATCATGCTGGAAAAGGCATCGTTCCTCACCCAAATGTTCTTGGATGGTTGGGAGAAGTTGCTCTCGGAGGATGTTTTTGTACCATTTTTTATTTTTGGCTGTGTTCTTAGGCAAAATTGTGAGGCCCCTTGCCTGAGAAGCAACCCCACACATGAATGGTCTCAGGATGCTTTACTGTTGGCATGATACAGGACTGATGGTAGCACTCACCTTTTCTTCTCAGAACAAGTTTTTTCCCTGATGGCCCACACAATCGGAAAGGGGATTCATCAGAGAGAATTACTTTACCCCAGTCCTCAGCAGTCCAATCGCTGTACCTTTTGCAGAACATCAGTCTGTTCCTGATGTTTTTCTTGGAGAGAATTGGCTTCTTTGCTGCCCTTCTTGACACCAGGCCATCCTCCAAAAGTCTTCTCCTCACTGTGTGTACAGCCGCATTCACACCTGCCTGCTGCCATTCCTGAGCTCTGCACTGGTGGTGTCCCGACCCCGCAGCTGAATCAACTGTAGGAGATGGTCCTGGCGCTTGCTGGACTTTCTTGGTCGTCCTGAAGCCTTCCTCAAAGATGGAGTGGAAATGTTTAGAGATTAAGTCTATTTTCATGGCATAGAGGGCAATTTTTTTGCAATTCATCTGATCACTCTTCATAACATTGTGGAGTATATGTAAACTGCCATCATAAAAGTCTCCATGGAAAGTCCTTATGGTGAGGTGACACTCAGGGCCGTTGATAAGGCAGTACAGCCAGCCCTCCTGTACTTGGCCCAGGCCTCATCAGTTCAAAATGGGGGCCCAGGCACCTGTTGAGCAGGTGGGCTGTACTGTCTTATTGCAGACACTGATCCTCTTCTGTCTCCTAATGCAACACTGCCAGCTTCTCCTCCTCTCCCTCCCTACAGCTGCACTGCAAGGGGATTGGCTCTAGCACATGCACCCCTTCCATCTACTGTCTGGGCCCCACTGTGTGCCCCTTTCTCCTACAGCGCTTCTGACTGCCCTCCTCTCCTGCCAGCAGCTGCTGCAGGCACACAGATGGATGTCATTACTGGCCCTTTGCTTTCTTGAATGAACACAGTGAGCGATCAGTAACAATCACTCCTGTGTCAATTCATCACTGAAGCACAGTATACTGTGTTTACTATGCTTCAGTTTGTGAGTGAGCAGGAAGCCTCAGAGCTTCCTATTTATTCATATGTGCAGCTGAAGCTGTAGAGAAAGGAAATGATAGATCTATGTCCTCAGTCACTTTCGGCCAGGAGGCTGTCAGGTAGCCTGTATGGGGCCCTCTTGATTTCTAACAGCAGCCCTGGTGACACTGAAAAAGCACAATTGGGAGACAGGGACAGAAAGTTTGTAGGCAGGTGGAGTCTGCTTCCTCCACTGTAGGTGGCACCCAACCAGAGTGGCATCACAGTCTGGAGAGGGAGTCAAGGGAAACTTGATTTCGCTGTGGTTTCCTGGTCCCTGTAGCAACGTTCTGGTTGGTTGTGCTGCATCCAGATGACCTTTGGTGGCCATCTTGGGTCAGCAGAGTCTTTTTAAGTTCCTGCTCCCCAGGTTTTGGAATGCATTCACATGTGGGTGGTGTAGGGACAGGTTCACCGTCTGTCAGGGACAGTATTAGCGACAGGGAAAGTTTCCAAACGAGATGAAAAAGTTTAGGGCTTGCACTTGCCTTGGACATCTTCCATTCCAGGTATGAGATTGCCAGACTGCATTCTGCCCCTTCAGACAGACACTGTCAGTTTGGATGATTCCTACTCCGCTACATGCTGTTGGTATATGTTAATGTTCCTGGTTGGGTCCTCTACCACCGGGTTTGTTGCGAACTGTTTGCCTTGACTACGATACAAGTTCTGCCCTTTCTGCAATACAAATTCTACAGATTGCACCTGGACTGTGTGTGAATTATTACTGCTGCACCCACCCATACGTTGCCACCACATAAAGATCTTCATGGCAGCTTCACCTGGTATTCTTTTAATAAAATCTGCATATTCAGAAATCAATATTAAACTTTTACAGAATAGGTTCTACCAAATCTCTAAGAAAATCAAACTTTCCGTTTCCTGGAAGAGAAGAGCCCTTTTATATTCACCTCTCCAGCAACCCATTTTTTTCCTACTTCCCCTCCATAATTACATGGTTTGAAGAGCTTGGTATGAACAAATATAGGTTTGATGAGTTTGGTATGGAGGAACTCACAGTCTTGACCTCAACCCAACTGAATAGCTTTGGGATGAATTGGAACTCTAATTGCAAGCCAGATCAACTCATCCTATATATCACTATATGACCTCATAAATGTTCTTTTAGCTAAATGGGTACAAATTCCCACAGATACTCCAAAATCTTGTGAAAAGTCTTCCCAGAAAGGTGGAGGCTGGTATAACCAGAAAGAGGGACCAAATACATATTAATGCCCATGGTTTTGGAATAAGATGTCCAATAAACTCATAGGGTCCCACAAGTTTTTGGCCATATAGCATGTAGGCAGGTGCAGTCTGTTTTCTCCACTGCAGGTGGTACTCAACCACAGAGGCAGTGCAGAGGTTGGGGCAGTCAAGAGGAACATATTTCCTCTATGGTTTCCTGGGACACAGAAGCAGCGATCCGTTTGGATGCTGGCAGCTCATGTGACTCTGGTGGCCATCTTGGGTCAGGCAGAGTCTATCTAAGACCCTGGCTCCTGAGTTTAGCGAGTGGGTACTATAGGGACAGATCACCCATCTGTCAGGGACAGTAAACACGTAAGAAAAGGTTCCTGATGAGAAGGGAAAGAATAGGCATACGCCACTTCTCCTGGAAACCTCCCCACTTGGGTTTCAGACCGGCCAGGCCACATTGAGCTCCTCAAGACAGACACTGTCACTTCGGCTGGGATCTACTCCGCTACAATCTGCTGTTGACCTGTGCGTATTCCCATTTGAGCTGCTTTCCCCCAGGCTTGTTCTAAATTGTTGCATTCCAACTTCAATACAAGTTCTTTCTATTTGCAAATTGACTGTGTGAGAGTTACCATTGCTGTACCAAGCTGCACCCTCTCACAAGCATATGTATTTATTTTAGTTGAATGGGTACAAATTCCCAAAACACTTCAACATATTGTGAAAGCCCTCCCAGAAGAGAGGGGAATTATTTTGCCACAATCAGACGGCAACTCAATATTATTGCTTTTGGGATGGGATGTCCAGCAAGCTCATATGTATGTGAGGGTCAGGTACCAACACGTTCTTGGTCATATAGTATATTAATTTCAGCTGTGTAGTTAGCTACTTGCCCGGAGTTCCTCTTTAGGCCTCTTGGCTATCAACCCCATTCTGTACCCTACAAATATCAAAACCACACAACAAGCACCCCTCCCTGGTGTATGGAGGCTCCAGCAAGTTTTAGAAGGTGGAATACAGTCATAGCATTGGGATCCTGATAGAGCCAAGAGCTGCTTCCATACATACTAGGTTGACTTGCTTGTTAAGTATTTTCTTTTCACTAATATTTCTCTTTTAGGGCAGGTATGGCAGGGTTAAAGGAGCAGTGCTCAAAGTCCATTGACTTCTGCAATCCCATTATTATGTAGGACATAAAGGCAAGATGGTGCCCAGAGAGAGAGAGAAAAAAAAAAGAAAGAGAGAACCTTCATTACTAAAAGGCCGCGTCCTATATTAATGTAGCTGTGCACATTCCCTGCAGACCTTTTTAACACAAGATCAAAGTATCTCCCAAGATTCTTCAGCTATTTACGGTGCGAGCGGCAGAGAAGAAGCAAATAAACAGAACATATAAAAAAAAAAAAAAAAAAATTACAGGAAGATGCCGTAATAGCGGAGATGTTTTAATATAGTAACAACTGTATGAAGAGGAGGAGCTGATACAGAGGAAGCTTTTGGTAACATTTCTGATAGACGCTGCCCATGAATTCTGTACTAGGGCTCATTTTACAGTAAACCTTAGCATATCTTAATGCTTGCATAATAAACATACAATGGCGTGTGACTTTACATTCTGCTGCATTGTATTGGTAACACACATAGGCGCGAGCACAGGGTGTGCCGGATGTGCCTGGACACACACTAATCACCTTGCGCATTAGCATTATCACTCTGTGTGCGGGTAGGGAGATGGGAAAGATCTCTTTCTTATGGGCACTGCCATAAGAGATCTTTCACTGTGCCGGCAGGGAGATCAATATCAATGTGCGGGGGCCATGTATATATAGACACACACATATGCATGTGTGTTTGAACTTTGGGGTGCACACCCTAATGCAATAGGCTGCACATACCTATGGTAACACACCTGGCAGTTAACCCCCTTTGTTTTTGCTGTTTCAACTCCTGCCCTTCTGATATATTGAGGTATAGCAAAATTAAAAAATAACATGCAACCTGTCCTGACCTCTCCTTATCTTTATAACATAGGAAGGAAATGCTCTATACTTCACAGAAGTCAACCAGACTTGGTTTATAAGCAATATCAATACATGACAACCACATTACATTTTTTTTTTTTTAATCAAAGGTTGGGGTTATGCAGCCCATATACGGAGTAAATTCCTTTCCTGGGGCTAATCATGTCAGCCTAGGGTTCGTAGGCTGATATGATGTGCTCCCAGGAAAGGAAAATTACGGTAAGCATGGTACCAATCTTCTGTATTCCTGCAACCACGCTTTGAAGGATAGAAACGCCACACAGTGTTGACAGGGGAATCTCTCCCGACGAGCCATTGGTGGAAGCCACCCCCGCTGTGAGAAGACAGTGATTATTGCTAGCGGCTATACCAGCATAACATATGCAAACTGCGGCAGTAGCCAAGTTGATCGATCGTTCAACTTAGTACATTCAGTCTGCCCATACATGGTTCAAATATTTGCCGGTTCCTGTCTTAGGGTTAATGCTATCGTTGGTTTGGCTTATCAACATAACTGTCAACTGGTGTGTCATGGAGATCACATGGCTGTGTTAGAAAGCAAAGCCATGTGATTTTTTTAAGCCAATCTTTTGGCAAAATTTGAGATCAATTTCTCTGCAATTTTGATGAAATCACTTTGCTCATCCATAGAACTAAATTATGTCCCAGGACAAACACAACACAATCATCTCAATTGAATTGCTTTGTTTTATTGCTGTTTAAATAAAATGTAGATTTGAAGGATCAATGTTTTTGCCAGATGTCTTTCTGTTACATTACACTGGCACCAACAATTAAATACCCCAAAAGCAACATATGTCATTAACTTCAGCTTATATCAACAAGGTCAGGTTTCCCAGCACCAGGCCATGTCAGAAGAGTCTCTGCCTCCTCAATCTTTATGGCTATAACAACCCCCATCTTCCAGGAAGGGTTTCCATAAGACTTTGGGTTGTTTCTGTGGAAATTTGTGCCAATTTGTAAAGTCAGGTACAGATGGTGAATGAGAAGACATGGCCCACAATCTGCATTTCATTTAGTTTCAAAGGTGTTCAGTAGGGTTGTGGTCGGGTCTCTGTGCAGGAGAGTCAAGTTCCTTCACACTAAACTGGTCAAACCATTTGTCAGGAACTGGGATGCTGGACAGCTCCGTAAACAATTCCTTGAACAATCTTGCCTTGAACCTTGCTTCTCTCAAATCTTGAACCCTTTACTCCTCCCATAAACCTCCTATTTTAGCCATGCATGTGCAATTCCTGTTTGCCAGATTATTATGCTCTCTCCAGCCAATATCTCGCTCTTGTTACTCCAGCTGCCGTCTGTATCTTCGCTACCACTCATTACCGATCTTTAGCTTGTTCCTGGACTATGCTTCTGCTTGATCCCAACCTGCAACCACTTTTTACTGACCTTTGGCTTGTTTACTGACTATGCTTCTGCCTGATCCCTACCTGCTGTATTTGTTACTCAACCCCGGGTTGCTCACCTCCCGGTGGCCGATCCTAAAGATCGTGACCTGGTACTAACATGCAGCAAAACCCATCTCCGCCATCAAAAGTTCTGGTGAACACTTAGTTAGTGCTTAGACTCCGCACCTTGGATGAGCCCATGTCATCCGCCAGGGTGACGAGCTTCAGTAATTATCCAGCTGGTCGGTGGGAGCACCTCTACTGCTATCGCTACTGGTCTCTAAGTCTGATCCCTGACCGTGACTTTATGGAGCTGACTTTGCGCACAGGGGCACAGCCATGCTGGAACAGAAAAGGGCCTTCCCAAAACTGTTACCACAAGGTTGGAGGAGTGCTCTTGTCTAAAATGTCTTTGTATTCTGTAAGCATTAACAGTTTCTTTCACTAGAAACACATGAACTCCATCATTTGAGGGGTGTCAACAAACTTTTGGGCTTAATGAATTCTTGGAGATTGTGTCATCAGCTTCATACCAAAAAAACGACTTTTCTTTTGTAAGATTGTTTTCCTGCATGACTCTAGTAATGATCTATTAAGTTTAGCACAGTGCTTGACCACCATGGCTTTCACCAAAACTCCTGAAATGATTGCCCCATCCAACATTACTCTTACATCCAAAGGTGTTTAGTAGGGTTGAGGTCAGGTCTCTGTGCAGGCTAGTGAAATGCTTCTACACCAAACTCATCAAACCATGTCTGTATGGAGCTGGCTTTGTGCACAGGACCACAGTCATGCTAAAACGGAAAAGGGCCTTCCCTGTCTTTGCATGCTGTAAACATTAACAGTACCCTTAACTGGAAACACCTGAACTCAATCATTTGATTGATCAACAAACTTTCGACCATAATGTATTCTTGGATATTGTGCCATCAGCTTCATATGAGAGAAACTACTTTTCTATTGTAAGGTTGTTTTCCTGCATGACCCCAACAATGAGCTATTAAGATTAGTACCACAGTGCTTGACCACCATGACTTTCACCAAAACACATGAAAAGATTGCCCCATCCAACATCACTCTTCAACATCACTCTTACATCCAAAAGTGTTTAGTAGGGTTGAGGTCAGGTCTCTATGCAGGCTAGTGAAGTTCCTCCACAGCAAACTCATCAATCCAAGGTCAAATATACCAGACCTAGGCCATGTCAGAAGAGTCAGCGCCTCCCCAATCACCGTGGCAATAACAGCCCCCATCTTCTGGGGAGGGTTCCCACAAAACTTTGGGAAATTTGTAAGGTCAGGTACTGATGTTGGATGAGAAGACATGGCTTGCAATCTGCATTCCATTTAGTTTCAAAGGTGTTCAGCAGGGTT
This sequence comes from Glandirana rugosa, assembly GCA_018402905.1. Taxonomy (NCBI): domain Eukaryota; kingdom Metazoa; phylum Chordata; class Amphibia; order Anura; family Ranidae; genus Glandirana; species Glandirana rugosa. The sequence goes on along the minus strand of BLSH010494947.1, from coordinate 163,739 downwards.
GCGGTCAGGGCTCTGTGCAGGCCACTTGAGATCCTCCACACAAAACTGGTCAAGCCAAGTGTTTATGGAGATGGCTTCATGCCTAGGGTCACAGTCATGCTGGAACAGAAAAGGGCCTTCAGCAAACTGTTAAAACAACGCTGGAACAGTATAATTGTCTAAAATGTTTTTGTATTATGCTGTAAGGGCTCTTTCACACATACGGTCCGTTTGGGTCCGCCTTGTCAGTTTTTCAGGCGGACCCAAACGGACGCTTCATTGTCCTCTATGTCTATGTCTATGCCAGCGGTGACATGTCCGCTGGCACCCGATCCGACAGAAACAGATGGATGGAAGCCCTATTTTCCATCCGCCTGGCGGATTGGATGAGCGGTCCGTGCTCATCCGATTCTCCATAGAGGAGAATGGAGCTCTGACAGGTCAGTCTCTGCACCGAGTGCAGAGACTGTCCTGTCATCCGTCGGCTCAGCAGGGATCAACGGATGGATCCCCGCTGAGCAGCGGAACCCGTCAAAACAGGCTCCGCATGTGTGAAAGGACCCTAACATTAACAGTAACCTTCACTGGAAACACCCAAACTCAATCATTTGGAGGGGTGTCAACCAACATTCAGCAATCGTGTATTCAGTTTGTGCCTTCAGCTTCATACCAAGGAATATTTCTCTAAAATTGGGTTTCTTTCCTGCATCACCCTAACAACGAGCTACTGAGACTAGCACCACAGTGTTCTACCACCATGGCTTTCACCAAAAATCACTCCATCCAACATCACCCATACAACCGAGGAACAGAGAACTGACATCTATTAAAAATGTTGCTATGGTTTTTGAAGTAATTTTCAAAAGCTAGTCTGATGTTGCAACATCAGACCAGCTATTGAAAATCACTTCTAAAATCATAGCAACATTTTAATTGATTTCAATTTAATCAATTCCTTTTTTCTGCCATAATGCAGCACAAGATTTCATTATAAACCTTACATCTACATCTTGTTGCATTTAGTAATCATAATTCGGCTACAGCAGAGTGAAAAAGCAGAGCGAGAAAAATATGATTCCTTTTCCAGAGATGTCATACAGTGAAACAGGTTTGAACACAGCACAGCAGAACCGCAGGGAGCCTCACCAAGCCTTTAAAAATAGCCCTCTACTCCGCTCGCTAATTATCCTGCAGACCGCTCGCAAAATGAAAAAAAAAAAAAAATGCAGAGGTGGTGACAGATTTGTATACAGATTTTTTTTTTTTCACTTGCTGCTTTTAAACATTTTTACATACTGAATTTTATTTTAATGAGGATATGACATTAACCGTTACGTCCTTGGAAGAGGAGGCTGGAAAGGAAAAGAACAAAAACATGTATCCTATGGGCATGTAAATAGCAAATTCTGCAGAACAGAGGAATTCGTTACCTAGAGAGTCATTTCGTAATGAATTAATAAGGCCGAGGTTGGGAGTACAGAAACGCGCTAGAGGGGCCTAAGTCTGCTATTAACCATGTTGAGGCTCACGCTGTGTAACCCAGTTAAGACCCGAGGGAGGACGAGACAATAGTAGGACCTCGTTTAGCCAGAACATTTTAATAAAACGAGGCATGTATTACAATTTTTTGGAAAATGAAGAAATTAAATATTTTTGTTTTTCACAATTTATTTTTTACATACTGTTAGTAGGGCAGTTAGCATCATCCTATGACTGGTGTGGCGGTGATCAGGGATACTGACTGGTGACAGTATGTTTAAAAAAAAGAATACATTTTATTAAATTTTTTGACAATTCTTCTCCTCTTTTACTGTTTTTTTTTTACATACTTTCATCAGAGTAGTTCAGTGCCACCATAGTGACAATGTACTACTCTGGGGGGGGGGGTAGGGCATTTTTTTTTACACTTTGATTGCTGTTACAGAGGTGATCACTTTCAGTCCTGGTGACAAAGGCACCCTGTAATGAAGTAGCGTAGTGTAGTGATCGAGGAATTTCAGCAAAAATACCATATTATGGCCAGTAGATGGAACTACCGATCATAGGAAATAAACATATTAGATGCATTACAGGAATTATTTGCGAATGCGGAGACGTTTGCACAGCTACATATTTATAATGAGACCCCAGCAGCAACTGTCAGACCTCAAATACTCTTTCAGACAAAATAAAGCTAAATAAAGCAACACGACTTTAATGACTCAGAGCCTATTCACATGTAAAATTTCTGTGTGATGCGTTTATGAACATTCATTATGAATAGACTGCCAAGCCACAACGGGTGAAAAAGCACGCATGACTCTTTATTAACAGCATAACGCACCACAATGCACGGCAAATACATTGCGGTGTGTTGTGCACTACAGAACAATGCGCTGGCGCACCATTCAAAATGGATAACACTGCATGTGTGCCATGTTTTACGGCAGCGTTCCTAAGGGCCCGTTTACACCAAAGCAATCTCCTGCGGTGCATTAATGCACATTGTGGCATCTGTTAATGTGAGTTGCGAAAACTCATTATTATTATGAATGGGCTGCACCGCAGCTAAAAAAAAAAATCGCATGGACCTTTTTATTTCAAAACCCACCACACCACAATGCATGGTATACACACAGAATGCCACTGCATGAAGAGCAAGCATGCTGCCATGCATTATGGCAGTTTACAGTGGGGAAAATTATTATTTGATCCCATGCAGATTTTGTAAGTTTGCCCACTTACAAAGAAATGAAGGGTCTATATTTTTTATCATATGTGTATTTTAAATGATAGAGACAGAATATAAACCAAAAATACAAAAATAACACACGATACAAATGTTCTGAATCAAGTTTCAGTTCAGTGAGTAAAAAGGGTATTTGATCTCCTACCAACCAACAATAATTCTGGCTCCCACAGACTGGCTACAGTATGAGCTCATGTGGTACACAGACTGTCAATTTAAGAAGGTGCTCTGAACGCAACTCATTATGTCTATAAAAGACACCTATCCACAGAATTTCTCTCTTCCATTCAAACCATCAGGGGCAAGACCAAAGAGCTGTCACAGGACGTCAGGGACAATATTGTAGACCTGCACAAGACTGGAATGGACTACGAGACCATCAGCAAGAAGCTTGGTAGGAAGGAGACAACTGTTGGAGCGATTATTCGCAAATGGAAGAAATACAAAATAACCATCAATCGGCCTCAACCTGGAGCTCCATGCCAGATATCGCCTCATGGGGTAAGGACGATCGTGAGAAAAGTGAGGGATCAGCCCAGAACTACACAGGAGGAGCTTATGAATGATCTCAAGGCAGTTGGGACCACAGTCACCAAACAAACCATTGGTAGCACAATACACCACCAATAGGGTTGCCACATCATCCCTTTAATCCAGGACACATATGAATTAAACTGGTTCTGTGGCTGATTAAGGTGGTAATTAAACTCACTTGGTGCCTCATCTGCATTAAATTAGCCTCTGAACCTGTGTAATTCATATGTGTCCTGGATTAAAGGGATGATGTGGCAACCCTAGCCGTCATGGGTTGAAATCCTGCAGCAAGGTCCCCCTCCTCAAGAAGGCACATGTATAGGCTCATCTGAGGTTTGCCAATGAACATCTAAATGACTCAGAGAAGAATTGGGAGAAAGTGCTGTGGTCAGAGGAGACCAAAATTGAGCTCTTTGGCATTAATTCGACTCTCTGTGTTTGGAGAAAGAAAAATGCTGACTATGACCCTAAGAACACCATCCCTACATTCAAGAACGGAGGTGGAAACATTATGCTTTGGGGCAGTTTCTCTGCTAAAAGTACAGGCTGACTTTGTCACATTGAGGGGCCAATGAACGGGGCCATGTATTGTAAAATTTTGGATGTGAACCTTCTTCCCTCAGCCAGAACACTGAAGATGGGTCGTGAATGGGTCTTCCAGCATGACAATGACCCACTACATACCGCCAAGGCAACAAAAGAGTGGTTCAAGAAGAGGCACATTAGGGTCATGGAGGGGTCTAGCCAGTCTCCAGACCTTGATATTATAGAAAATGTATGGAGGGAGCTGAAACTTTGAGTTGCCAAGTGACAGCCAAGAAACCTTAAGGATTGAGAGAAGATCTGTAAGGAAGAGTGGACCAAAATCCCTCCTGAGATGTGTGCAAACCTGGTAACCAACTACAAGAATTATCTTACCTCCGCTTGTCAACTAGGGTTTCTCCACCAAGTATTAAGTCATGTTTTAGGCTGGGTTCACACCTATGCGAATTGGATGCGGCTTTACCTGCATCCAATTCGCAGGACACTTGAAAACAAATTGTTTTCAAGGTGTCCAGTTCACATATGTGCGGCGCATTTGCACTACGCATTGCACAGAAAAGGTGCAAATTCCCAGCCCATTGTGTTCAATGGGAGCGCATCTAACATGGAGATGCACTCTGCACTGAACGGGGATCTTTTCCCCTGCTTGCGGCTGCTCTCCCTCCCCCCACAGCTGCTGCGCTGTGAGAACGGACAGGAGCCGCCGAACGGTGGCTCCGCCCCTTCTCGGCAGCAGACAGGCTGGAATTCGCACCGGATTGGTGTGAATCCAGCCTGACATGGGGATCAAATATTTTACTCACTGAACTGCAACTCAATTTATAAAATTTGTATCTTTTTTTTGTTTCTAGATTTTTGGTTGATATTCTGTCTCCGTCATTTAAAATACACCCATGATAAAAATGATAGACCCTTCATTTCTTTGTAAGTGGACAAACTTACAAAAATCGTCAGGGTATCAAATAATTACTTTCCCCACTGTATATAGTGCTCCCAATGGCACAATCTCCTGCGGCGCACTAATGCATATCACACAGTATGTGTTAGCGTGTGTTATGCTAATACAACCCATTTATTATGAATAGACTGCAAACGCAACACAGCCGATATAAAGAAAAATGTGCATGACCCTTATTTCAAAACCCACTTCACCACAATAGATACATTTAATGGCACCACACATAGAGCAGGCCTGCTGCCAGAGGCGGCCCTTTAATTAGGCAAATTAGGCGGTCGCCTTAGGCCTCGCACCAACAAGGGCCTTGCGGCCGCCTAATTTGCCTCATTAAAGATCCGCCTCTGCTAGCAGCAGAGATCCCTGGGCCCTGCCGACTGCCATCAGCTTAGAACTGAGTCTGTGTTCATTAAAACCAGGGAAAACAGCCAGCGAGTAGGAAGAGCATTTAGTGTGATCAGAGCTCACTGAGCGCTCCAGATCACAGCCAGAGAGATGCTCCGCTCAGAGTGCTGACCTCTCCCCCTGCAGCCCGCACAGCCAGTCAGGAGAGAGCTGCAGCTGCTTCCTCCTCCACCCCCTCCTCTCCTCCTGTGTCTGCCCCGCCCACACCCCAGACAGGCAGTGCTCTGTAAGAGAAGGAGATGTGGGCGGGAAGATTCAAGAGTACAGCCAATCACATGTGAAAGAAAGATGGAGTCTCATCCATCCATCCATCCATGCAGTCCCTCCTGCCTCTGCGTGAGTAATCTGATGTGGGGGTGCCTCTCTCTCTTCTCTGTCCTCTCTCTCTTCTCTGTCCTCTCTCTTCTCTGTCCTCTCTCTCTTCTCTGTCCTCTCTCTCTCTATTCTCTGTCCTCTCTCTTCTCTGTCCTCTCTCTCTTCTCTGTCCTCTCTCTCTCTCTTCTCTGTCCTCTCTCTCTTCTCTGTCCTCTCTCTCTTCTCTGTCCTCTCTCTCTCCTCTGTCCACCTACCTACCTACCTACTCTGAGGTAGAAAGAAAGTGTACACTAACCGACATGAGAACTTAGAAGGGCGGGTGTAGAGGAAGAGAATGTCTCGTGACGGACAGACCCCACACCCGCCCCGTCTGTGTCCTCCTCTCCTCCCCCACCTCCTCCTTCGTCGACGTCGAGAGAGG
>BLSH010494947.1:138824-154223 GCA_018402905.1 Glandirana rugosa | reverse complement strand
TCTCTTCTCTCTAATCTCGTCTCTGTCCTCTCTCCTCTGCCCTCTCTCTCTTCTCTGCCCTCTCTCTCTCTTCTCTGTCCTCTCTCTTCTCCTCTGTCCTCTCTCTCTCTTCTCTGTCCTCTCTCTGTCCTCTCTCCTCTTCTTTCTCTCTTCTCTCCCCTTCTCCATCTCTCTCCCCCCTCTGTCTCCTCTCTCACCCCCTTCTCTCTCTCACCCCCTTTTCTATCTCCCTCTCTCTCTTCTTTCAGTTCTCCTCTACCTATTCCCCATCTCCTACCCACTCCCCCCTTTTTCATCCTTCTCCTCCTCCCCTACCCCATGGTTCCCAGCCCCACCCCCAATCCCATTTTTTCAGGGGCCAAGAAAGAAGCCCTAGGTGGAGCATCTTACTATTGTTGCTGCTTGTGTGGGCAGGATGTGTTCTTTGCCAATCCCTGCTGACCTTCCTTTCCTATTCATCCCATGTGATTGGCACAGTTTCCCTCCCACAAAAGCAGCAGCAGCAGTAATAAAGATGCTCCACCTCAGGGTCCTTCCATAACCCCTGCAAAGTTCCGGAAGAGAGCAAAAAACTCTGGAGGGGAACGTGGGGGGTTCCAGTACAGATTTAGCCAAGTGACAGCAATGCCAGAATAGGTGGGATCTGTGAGGGCAGCTTCCCTGCACAGCTCTGCTTAAGGAAACCATATCTATATTATTCAATACTGCCACTTTACTGTACCCTCTTACCCCCTGTACGGTGTCCACTTACCTACCCCCTGTACTGTGCCCTTTTGCTCCCTGTACTGTATCCTCCTCTGCCCCTTGTACTGAGCCCACTTACCCTCTTCTTGTGCTGTGCCCTCCTGCTCCCCCCTGTACTGTACCCTCCTGCCCCCTGTACTGTCCACTTTACCCTCCCCCTGCTCTGTACCCTCCCCCTGTTCTGTACCCTCCTGCCCCCTGTACTGTCCACTTTACCCTCCCCCTGTTCTGTGCTCTCTGCCCCCTGTACTGTCCACTTACCCTCCCCCCTATACTGTACGCTCCTAATACAGTTAATTTTTATCACTAATTATTTTTCCCATTATGGGCGGTGAGTGGGGCCTCATATCTAAGTTTTGCCTAAGGCCTCACAAAGCCTAGAGCCGCCTCTGCCTGCTGCCATGGCAGTGCATGTTGCTCCCAAGGGCCCATTCACATTAAAGCAATCTATTGAGGTGCATTAACACACATTAGAGCGGCCTTTTTCAACCAGGGTGCCTTGAGGTTTCTTCAAGGGTGCCTTGGCAAAATGCCTAAAACTTGCCCAAAAATCGTATACAAGCTGGTGTATGAATGAAGGCTGCCTTTTTAGTTACGCTAAGTCACAGGTTTTCATTGTCTAGCTTTCGGCATCCTAACGACTAATGACATCCTAACGACCAATGACATCATCAGTTGATAAGGAGGGTGTCAGTTGCCTGCATAGCATCCTTGTTTGACCTCCCCTGTCCCTCTCCATCAGAGTTGGGGTCACACTAGCTGAGTGATAAAAAAAAAACTGAGGGAGAAGAGAAACATTGGCATACTAGTCAGTACCAGTGTGCAAAAGTATGTGTGCTTTAGAAGAATAAATCACCTCTAACGTTGGGTGTCCTACTTGGACTTGTGGATGCTGCTGTATTATGTAAAACTATTATAATAGCTTTTACATTTTAGAAATGGATGCCTCGAGACTGTCCATAACTTTTAAAGGATGCCTTGACTGCAAAGAGGTTGAGAAATTCTGCATTACAGCATGCGTTAATGCGCACTGCATTAATACAACCCATTTATTATAAACGGACTGCCAATGCACCACAACAGATTTTAAAAAATGTGCTTGAGGTGTTTTTAAAACTCACTGCACCACAATGCACTACAATGAATGGCACTACAACGCACCTACAGCAGATTTGCTGACATGCATTATCATGCACAGCTCGCTCTCTCTCTCACTCTTGTGAGAGTTTGCCACGGAGGGAGGGGGGATGAGTCATAAGAGGGCCAATGAAAGCTGCAGGGCTGGAGGTGTATCTCTGTGTAAATGCAGGAAGTGAACAGGCAGCAGCTTCAGCTGCCCACAGTTAAAATGGCTGCAGCCAGACTCAGTGGAGGGAGATTTCTGCAGCATATTTGGCAAGTACAGAATCACAGTATATATAAAATAATATGCAAAGTGGTTGGAGGGAAGCTTCCGAATGGAAAAGATATTTTTATTACAAATTAGGTGAGCAGACTGCAGTTCCTCTTTAATGCAGATTACAGCGTGCATTAATGGGTATTGTTTTAATACAACCTGTTTATTACAAATGGGCTGCCAACTTGCCACAGCTGATACAAAAAAAGGGGCGTGACCCTTTATTCAAAACCCAACGCAACACAATGTATGCGCTGTGGTACGACATGCTTTGCACTCTACTGCACTGTGCATTGAGGCGCAATACACAATGTCTCCACAACCCACCACATATAGTTGCTAAGTGTTAAGGCAAATAGGTGCGTTTTATCGCACGTTGCTACATCACACGTGTGAAGGGGCCCTCAGCCTGAACAATTACAATAACATAACTCTGAGTATTCAAAGCCTGGCATAGGCCCAAAACATGACTAGTTTACCTCAGAAAACAATGATGCCAACAAGGACACCCTTTACAGCGACATGCTGAAATATTAAAGACAAAATGTCTGCCACTCCCAGGTGGCTTTCCTCATGAAATAATCATTCCTTATTCACCTGCCTGGGTCACTACACTAGCTTCCCCTAAATGGCCTGAAGACAGCGATTACACTTCTGAATAGCCAGCGGCACAATCTCAGAATACATTCCACATCGAGTTTTGAGGGAGGAAAGAAAAAGTTTTATTTTTACACAGACTTTCACACAAAAACGCAGCTGCTTATCTTTATTCAGCATGAGGGGATGAGCAGAATGTACAATGTGAAAATGAAAATATGTTTATTGGATTTCTGTGTGTTTTTAAGTACCACATTTATTTCCTGTACAAGATGGTAACCATTAGCAACCAGGGAGATTTATGTAAACAGCTTATTCTGTGGCATGCATGATGGCTTGCTGGTCACTACCGGCATCATAAGAAAGCCGGGTACATATCTGTGTGGTGCCTTTTCTCTGTGTCACATTTGTATGCGCATGTTACGTGTGTTTTTAGGTGAGTTGTCATTAAAAATTCTATTAAAATGCGCATTTTATGAAAGCATATCAAAGATTCAGCATGCGGGACTCTGATGTTCTTTCATGAAAATGCGCGTTCTAATAGTAGCACACCTAAAAACGTGTACAAAACACGCATGGTAATGAAAAAAGTCCGGATTGGCTGCACACCCACTCAAAAGTAGTAAAGTTCATTTATTGTGGTAATAAAAATATAGGATGGGTACAGGCAGAGGAAGAACAGGTAGGTTGACGCGTTTCACACTATTCAAAGTGCTTTGTCAATACCATGAGACACATGGTGGTACAACCTGGAAAAACCGCACCACCCAGTCGTGAACCCGGCCTTCGTGTGTTGCCTGTAGTGACCATCAATCCATAATTTCGGCAGTGCAGGCCTTAGGCTGGGTTCACACTAGCCAATGCTATGAAAAGTAATCCATGGTCCTTTCCTAAGCTCAGTGAGCAACCGCTGTCTGGCATCTAGAAGGCGATCCTGCCGCCTCGTGAATGCCTAATGTTTTCTGTCAAAATGTAGTTTTTAAACAGGGCTACTGCACCACAACCAAGAGCTTGTGGTTGTGGCGTTGCCCCACTGACTTGGCTGTTATTTAACATTTAGCAGCCAGGGGTGATAAAACTGGCTAAGATGCCTATTTTTACCGGCCCTGGTCACTTGCATGAATACAGGCCTTAAGTTTCTTCAGATCATGTCTTGTAGGACCAGGTCTGACTTTTTATAAAACCAAAATATGGCTCAGTTCTGAAAGACATCAAAGGGCAATTTGTTTATCAGGATTGTAAGCTGAGACACTTGGGGAAGAAATTTTCAGCACAATTTTTATTTTTTTTTGGTGCTGTAACGGGTCCAAAAATCAGCCAAATACATTTGCTGCCGAAAATGCGGCTTGCCTCCTGAGATGTCCATGTCACACATTCCAGGAAACCTACCTGCTCTGTGAGATTAGCTGGGATAACAGCCAGGATGTCCCTTTCCACACCCTTGGCCACCCGACAGCACAGCTAGCATGGAGGCGAAGGAGATGGCCACTTTCATAGAAAGTGTCCTTCAACTCCCAGCACTTGTCCGAAGCCAGCATCATAGAAGGATGATAAGTCTCACCTTCCTTTGCATTCCATGTGCCAGTCCACCTGCCTTGGGTAAGTGCTGAGAGGCAGGTACTCGCTATAAAAAGGGCCATCTCCTTGCTAATTGTGGTGTCCGGTGGTGGCGGGGGGGCCCTGTAGAATATCCCAGCTAGTGTTACAGGGCACTTAGGACGATGGGACAAAGTCTTACAGTGCGTCTTTGAACGCAAGTTCCAGAAAACATAACAGTGGCAGCAAGTTTTATTTGTTATTCCTACATCCATGCGGTCTTTTCTAAGCTCCGGCTCTCCAAAAATGATGCCCAGAGTTCTCAGTGTTTGTCTGTGTGCCTTCTACTTTTTAATGTATGACAGGAGCCTCTGTAAAATGACATACCCATGGACTGCCTGAGACTATACTGTAAATGGAAAGGGTTGCTGCAATGGAAGTGGGAAGAGCAGACTATGAAAGCCTTGAGCAAACAATTAAACCCGGTATGAGAGCCAGTCAGGCTTAGAGGGTTGCAAGTCCTCGGTGTCCACTGCTGTGTGTGCTTGCTTGGGAGGGGGCTCGTCCCAGCTCCTACCGTCAATGAGTATAGAAGAAAATCTCCCTTAGCCCGCACATCGAGACAATCCCATAAATCTTGAATGTATGGCAACCTTAGCCTGGGCTCCAACCAGGCCACACCCCCAACACATTTCACTCTGCCCTTCAGAGCTTAATTATGGGGATGATTAAGCTGCAGGGGGAAAGCAAAACACGTTGTGGGCATTGCCTAGTTGGAGCCCAGGTGGTGGTTGCCATACATTCATGGGATCGTCTCGATATGCGTCTAAAAGGAGATTTTCTTCAATACCCTGCAGATAACAATACCGCTGTGTTCCAGGAAGAGTTTTCAAACCGGTTGCCAGAAGAGATCCCCCGGAGGTGTATAGTTATAGTTCTGTAACTTATTTCCTTTTTTTTCCCCCCCAAGTATAAGTTTACTTTATCTCCCAAATATACTATTTAAACTAAAATACTCAATTTTTTTTCTAAAAAAATGTATACATCCATACCAAGCCTATACAGAAAGCACTGGCAATATGAATCTTTAGAAAAAAGTTTGGAGCTCAAGTGATTCCCTTCATTGGCTAACTTGGATTATTAAAAGTGCAAGCTTCTGGGAATCTTTTTCAGGCCTTATATGTATAAACCTTGGAGAAAGGTTCTATGGCATTCCAAAAGCTTGCATCTTTAATAACTTAACTAAAGGGATTGTAAACCCTTACCTTGTAAAACAACCCATTCAGTTTAAAATAGAAATGAAAGGCAAAACATTTGTGTATAAGTCTAAAAAAAAAAAAAAATATTAATACCCTTTTTCCCCATAATTGATCACATTCCCTCTGTTCTCAGTTGCATAAGAGCTGGGGGAGGAGAAACAGCAGCACACTAAACTCCCCAGTGTGTGTGTGTTAAGGTCAAGTCTGATCATTGAAGGAGAGCAGGCCGAGTTCCCAGCATGGCTAGAGAACTGACCACGCTGTACTTTACTGCCTAATGTGGTCAGTTTTAATAGGAGGCACTGGCAGGAATACCAGGGATTTCACACAAAGCAAGCAAGAGAGAATGGGATACTTTTTCAAACAAGTACATGGTACAGCAGGCACACATCAGGAATATGAAATGTTGGATTTACATATTGTTTAAGTTAGCCAACAAAGGGAATCACCTAATAGCAAAGCTCTGCATTAATCAATGGATAACAAAGAAAGAACTCCAGGATATATACACATTTAGGGCCAATTCACACCAGGAATCGCACAGGAACACAGTTTCCTGCTCTGCATTCCGTTAACTGGCCCCTATAGCTGTTCGATTGGAACTTCTTAAAGAGGAAGTAAACCCTGATGGGGTTTACTTCCTTTATATTCCCCTGCAAAGTAGAAGCATAATGGGCTAGTATGCATAGCATACCAGCCCATTATATGTCACTTACCTGCAAATGAAGCCTGCGATAGCGCCTGTGCAGGGCGAGTCCATCTTCAGTCCCTCTTCCTTCCGGGGCCACAACTCCGGCTCTGTGACTCTGAGCCGCCAGTCATGGCATGATCTCAGTGAAGAAACGGAACGGAGGCCATTTCTTCACTGCGCATGTGCCGAAATGATGTCGGCACAGCTAGTACTCTGTGTATCTCCTAAACTGTGCAGGTTTAGGAGATATGCAGGGCACCTAGGTTAAAGTGGTTGTCACGGGTCGACAACCACTTTAAAGTGCATCTAAAACCACATGTATTTTTTGTATTTAATAGATTGGAGATCACCTGTCAAATTTTTATTATCATTTGTGGCTCCACTGGGGAGATTCACTCTTTCTTATATGTCCTAGTGGCCATTGTCACTGCAACTGAAAATGATGCGAAAATCCATAATTTCTCAATGAAACTGAAAAAGGGGAAATATTCCAATGGGGACAATTAAGAGATTTTCCACATTTTAGAGAGATTCCTTTTTACTTCCTGATCTGAGGACAGAAAGTAAAGGAAAGGCTCCTTAATGGGACACAGACAGCAAAAATAAATAAATAAAAAACCAACAGGGGTTCTCTTCCCTACTACATCCAAATATGTTTCGACCCATACATACTTTCACATCACAGTAACACGCTATTTATCACACGTATTACCACCAACGCACCGTAACATGCATTATGATACCATTTGTTTGGAATGGCACTCCAGCACACTAATGCCCCATACAGATGATCTGAAAATCGGACAACAGATTGTTGGACTTTTTTCAATTGCTAGTGGCATTCTGAAACGGAATAGCTTATTAAAGCTACAAAAATAATTTTACGACAGAATAAATAATTGGAAGTGATGTAATGTATTGTATTTTCGGACTAATACTGTACGGATTAAAACAAAAAAAAAAACGATCAGGTATCGTACAAGAAAAATGTTTGCATTTGCCCCTTCAGATAATATCAGATGAGCTGTCGTGATTGGCTCTTAAAAACTGTGTACAAACGATCAGATTATCGTACGATCCCTTAGAAAGCGGTATTTGTCGTCTGATTTTCACATCCTGTGTATGCGCCTTAAAATGATTGTAAAGGTTGTTTTTTTTTTTAATAACAAACATGTCTATACTTACTTGCTCTGTGCAAAGGTTTTGCACAGAGCGGCCCCGATCTTCCTTTTCCCGACAGCATTCCTCCTCTTCATCAGGCGCCCTCACTAAGACGCTTTCTATGGGGGCTCCCGAGTCCTGCTGCTGCGTCCACTGACAGACAGTGGGACTCTGCACCGCCCCCAGGTTACTGGATTTGATTGACAGCAGTGGGACCCAATGGCTCCTGCTATCAATCTATCCAATGAGGACCCAAGACAGCGGCTGGAGCTGCTGGGCTCATGTTTGTTGCTGGAACGATCGGACTCAGGTTAGAAAAAAGGGGGCTCTGGGGGGCAGCTGCACCGCAGAAGGTTTACCACCTTGAAAAGGTGAAAAACCTTCAGGGTTTACAACTCCTTTAATGTAACATACAGAGTTGGGGAGTCAGATAACATTTTTAGCAACTTGGGGTGTGCCGGCAGTCCATTTATTTCAATAGGCTGCCTTAACGCAACGCCAACACACTATAATCAGGTAAACAGGCCCTAGAAAATAGTTTCTGGCTTTGGAAACAAGTCATGGCCACAGTTCACAGTGATGTAATACAAGAACGTGTTTGTGCGATCAACTGTGGGTGTCAATTGAAAGTTAACAACGCCCCAAAAGCAGGTCACACAATGCAGTGTGTTTATCTGAATTGGATCGCATAAGTATGAACACCCATGCAATCTGATTCCGGTGTGGCAAAAAAAAGGTGCCTGCACCTTTTTCGTGCGGATGGGGTACGATTTGAGCAAAATAATGGGCACACAATTTGCACAGGAATGTGATGCGATTCCTGTGTGAATCACATGCAGCGTGGCCATGAGAACAGGGGCAAAAGGGCTTTTTTCTCCTTTTACAATTCTTTTCTTTGCCTCTGGCCCCACTGACGTTTTCCTTTTTGCTAGTTGCCAGGTGTGATCTGTACACTTTTCTATGTAAGCAAATGGATTTTGGAAGCACCCTGGCTGTGTTCATGCACAGCACAGCACAATTCTTATTAGCTTAGATGCACTACTAAAATCCCCTGTAATCAATTGCAGCAGATGGAGCAAATCGTTCATTATGGTGTAAGCAGAGGTGGCTCTTTAATTAGTCAATTTAGGCAGTCGCCTAAGGCCTCACGGCCGCCTAATGCATTGCAATTACCCCAGTTTTGAGGGACAGGGGACCTTAACGCTGCTGTGCTCAGGCAGTGTTAAGAGCCCTGTCTCACTCTGTTGCTGGGCCACCGGCGTCCTTAATGATCAGTGAATAGGGGTGGCACTGCCCCTTGCGACGTCATCGACCCAGCATGCCACAAAGGGGGCGAGTTCACCCTGTAACATCACTGGGTGGCACCGCCCCTTAGTTAGCGGCCAGGCGGCAGGAGCCTTTGTCAGGATCTACGTTTGGCAGTGCCAGCAGGGCCATGATTGACGATGGATCTTCATTGGGGGACTTTTTTTTATTGTTTTTGACTTTTTTAATTAAGGACTTGTCAAAAACTTGTGTTGCGTTTTTATTTACTTTTTACACATTTTTGATGAATGAGTAGGGGTACTATGTACCCCTACTCATTCAAATGGCGTGGGCTGGGATCTGGGGTTGTTAAACGGGGCTTCCAGATTAAAATAAGCCCCCTGCCTGCAGACCCCTACAACCACTGGCCAGGGTTGTGGGGAAAAGGTTTTGGTCTTTGAATTATTTTTCCCATTATGGGCGTCAGTGGGGCCTCATGTTTAAGTTTTGCCTAAGGCCTAACAAAGCGTAGAGCCGCCTCTGGGTGTAAGCTCATGCATATAGCTGTGATCAATTGCACACTATTGCAGTACTGTGCTGCAACACGCAGTGTTGCTGTGTAGCTCGCACCACACTGGTGATCAATACTTAGAGATTAACTGCAGGCAATTTTAGCAGCGTGAAAATATTAAAGGTCAGCTGTAAACAAAAGGTAATCAAAGCAGGCGAGGTATTTATAACATTTATATGTATATATCTGCACACTTCAGATGTCCTCAAGCAGGAAAGAACTCTCATGTCTTGCATTTTCAACAGCCAACATACTATGTGATGCTCCTTCTATCGGGATAACCACACCACACTTTACGTCACAATACATGTCCAAATATCCTGTGTTGACAACCGGCGTGGCTTGTAAGGAAGTGGTTAGAAGGAGGAAGTGGAGATCTATTTATAAGGACAATGATTGACAAATGTTGGCTACCAGAACATGAGAGCCATTTACACACCAAGCCAGTGAGCAAGGAGGCTGGAGTAACTCCATGGCTAGAGGTAGTGATGGACCCATTTTTAGTCATTGGATGAGCCCACAGCATCTCCACTTCCCAGCTATTTTACTGATCAACTGTAAATTTCGGTGGGTCGAGTTTTGGCTCAGATGACACAGCCTGCAACAGCAAGCCCAGGCCAGAATATATAGATACACTAATACCTCATTTACACTGCTGCTGGTAAACGGATGTTTAGAGGCATGTGGGCATTTTTTTTAGCTGCCCCTGAACTCATCTAATGTTATCGTATCAGTACATTTACACAAGGTTGTTTAGGGTCTTTTCCAGGCAGTTGAGTTCAGAGGCTTTTTTTGGAACGCAGAAAAACGGGGTCAGCCGCCAGTACAGAGGTATTTGAAACGCCAAACCGCTTGTAAACGCGCCTAAACGCAGTAACTCACGTCTAGGAGCGTTTCATTTACAGGCGTTTCCATTTGCGATTTTGCCACAATTTTGCAGAGATTTCGGATCAGTAGGACTTTGGTCCGACTGTTGCAACTTTGGCTCAATGAAAACACATTACAAAGTCATACCAAAACCACATCTATATTATTCAGGTGCGATTTGCATGAGACTTTGAGGGTTTGACATTGAAGTCTATGGACCTTATGTTGCATCAAAGTTGGACCAAAGTAATGCAGGGACTACTTTGAAGTGGGCACGACTTGAAAGTCGTACAGATATGAACGGTACTCATTGTAAATAATGGAGAACGACTTGTCATGCAACTTTGCAGTCCCAAATCACAGGACAAGTGTGAAAGGGGTCTTAAGGCTACTTTCACACTGAAAGCTTCAGCTCCATGCTACCGAGGCAGTGTGCAGCCGCTTCGGAAAAGCTTGCCATTCAGTTCAATGGCAGGGGCGGTAGAGGAGCAGTGTATACAACACTCACCTCACCGCCCCAAAGATGCTGCTTGCAGGACTTTTTGTAACGTCCCGCAAGCGCACCGCCCCGGTGTGAAAGGACTCAGGGCTTTCACATTGGGGTGGATTGAGGGGGATTTTTGAGGTGCTTTACAGACGATTTTTGAGGTGTTTTACTAAATAGCGCCTGTAAAGTGCCTCAGTGTGAAAGGAGCATGAAGGAAACTGAAATCTGGACTAAAAAAAGTCAGCTTTTCTGCCAAACAGTTCATAAAGAATATAGATATGGGTATGCAATTATTCCTATGGCTTATGAGTTTTCTATTTTGCCTATAGCCAACCTTAAAGCCTGGTGCACACGTCTAAGTTTCTTTTTCGTTCAACCCAATGGGCTGAATGTTAATGGCAATGTTACAACGTCAATCCCCCCCCCAAGAACACACCAGTCAGCACTCACAACCAATGGCTGAGTATCAACTACTGGTTTTCAAGCATGATTGCTGTATATATGGGCCAAAATGTGGCTGCTTTCTACTGTAACAGCTGATTTCAGACCCTATGTACAAAGGTTTAGACCTGTTTCATATAGGCTTCATCTTGTATAAGAGCAGTGTGAACAGCAGGCTATGACAAAGCATTTACAGAGCTTTCAGCTAGCTTTGTTGTAGCTTCTAAAGTACCATTCAGCTTCAGTTTGTAAATGCTGAACACAGATCCTGAGAGTGCTGATTGCCACTTTAAACTATCTATTTTCAACATTTACAAACTGGAGTTGAATGGCACAATAATAGCTTCAACAAAGCTTGCTGAAATTTCTGCAAATGCTTAGTCAAAGCTTGCTGTTCACACTGCTCTTATACAAGCTGAAGTTCGTTTGAAAGAGGCCTTAGAAAGTGTGGAGTTAAAGAGGAAGTAGAGGAAGTAAACCCTGATGGGTTTTACTTCCTCTTCATTACCCTGCAATGTAAAAGCATAATAGGCTAGTATGCATCGCGCGGGAGCCGCCAATCGCGGCACGGAGGCCGCTTCTTCACTGCGCATGTGAATGATAACGTCGGCAATGCAAGTACACTGTATAGAATCTACAGGTAAACCTTATTATAGACTTACCTGTAGGTTAAAGTGGTTGTCATGAGTTGACAGCCACTTTAATGGATGTGATACCAACAAGCTGAATCACAGGTCTACCTCTTCTCTCTCTCCAAGATTGCAGCAGCAAGCCCTCTTGACTTGAGGTTTCCCATTTCATCACCCACCAACTGTGGCCCTTATTATGGGGACACAAAAAGTTCAACATATTTTATAAAGATGATGGAGAATACAAGATGTAGAATGAGAGTTCATGGTATCCCTGAGAAGCGCTGCTGCCTCTTCTATGGGAAAGTCCAGAAGAGATAAGAAGCACAGGGAAGATTTTTCCTTCCAATACTAAAATCTCATTGTACGACAGACTTTTGTCATTAAAAATATTTGCACAGACAGAAGACTGCATCTTAGCTCTATCTGAGCAGAAGGGAACCAATATACACAGCACCAAAACAAAATATACAATTCAAACTATGATGGAAGAGAGCTCTAGCTCCTATCATTTGGAGGGTCAGATTGTTTTTTTTCTACTTGAAAGAGCCAATATTCTTTTAGTAGAACGCACCTAATTTTCAACTGCTGTCCACATAATCAATCAATACCTGCAATACACGATTAGGAACACAGAAGAGTTAGATTGTAGCAACCAAACTGAAAGAGGACCAACCTTGAGGGCACATAGCTTAAGAGTGTGTAATGCCAAAGATGTTCTGCACTGCAATACTCCAGATCCCACCTCTGCCTGGAAAAGGTTTTAAAGTGCATCCTGATCCTTTGCAAATTAAGCACACCATAGATCATGCCATTTCAGCCGGTGTTGAGGGAATCTCTCCCACTTCACTAATGCACTCTGACAGCGGGAGGTTTCCCAGCCCTCAGAATACAATAATCCCTGCTACAGCTGCCAGCAGTGATCACGTGAGAAAACCCAACAGGCTGGTTGTACAGAAGTCAATCAATAGATAGTATTCCTCCCTGTTATGAGATTGTATATAAAGTAAGCAGTGAGGAGTTACAGCTTCTTCTTACGGGCTCCTGATGATGCCAGTTTTGACGAAACATATGTAGGGCTGACCCAGAAGTTGTGAGGTCACCCCACATGTGCTGTCCCACATTGCACTGTGGGAATTGCAGTTTCTCTAGACGCCGATTGTATACTTTTTAGCGTGCTTTTAAGAAAGTATTAACAGAGCCTGGTGCTCTGTTTTTCTTCATTTTTGGGGACCCTAAACAGTGGAGAACCTGCCTGTGGAGACCCACTTGGGGGACCCTGAATCATGCAGTGAGGTTGTATTTTGACTGCTCTGCATAAAAAGTCACTTCTGGTAAGCACATAGGTGTTCTTTCACCCAACATGCATGTTTCCTTTGCTAGGATATGCAATTTGGGACTCTCAGACTTTGTGAAGTCATATCCCAGAATCATTTTGGGTTCACTGTGTTTAGTGTGGAACTTTAATTTCAACTTTATATTTATTTATGGATCATGAGGTTTTTCATGTAATTTATGTACTTCACTATTCATATATCTGTATTTGTATCAATTTGAGGCCAGATGGTATTTTATCTATCA
Source organism: Glandirana rugosa (assembly GCA_018402905.1). Taxonomy (NCBI): domain Eukaryota; kingdom Metazoa; phylum Chordata; class Amphibia; order Anura; family Ranidae; genus Glandirana; species Glandirana rugosa. The sequence goes on along the minus strand of BLSH010494947.1, from coordinate 141,018 downwards.
ATTATTTGCATCTTTCTTAGGGCAGCATCCTACAGAGATAGGTAGATCGACTTCAGTACAACAAGTCTGCCCATAGATGGAAATTTGGCCACTTCCCGCTGAACTGGCAGAATTTTGATTTGCCTATGGCCAGCCTAATACTGGTTTCCAGGGCTATGACTCTGAATTCACTAAGCTTCATTAACAGTGACATTGCCTCTCCTGTGTAGCCCATGCAGAGGGCAACCAGAACTTTACAGGCAGATATTGGGAAGGACAGAATCAGACTGGGTTAGCATATGAAATGCATTAGTCACAAAGTATATGTTACTAAAAGGTAAGTATTCATTTTATCAGTTTTATCCATGATATTGTCCTTGGCCAATTTTTTTTTTTCTGGTAAAAAGTAGCTCTATAGCACAAAGTAACAAGAAAAAGGAGGCCTGCATAAGTAAAGAACAACTCCAAATATACCAAATCAAAATACGTAAAAAAAGATACCCTTTTCATATTCCTGCATCCTTACAAAAGTGGAAAAATTCTTAAAATGTCACAACTGTAAATCACCTGAATTTTTTTTTTCTACCCACCAGCTTAATCCAGCTTTCAGCTATTGTTCCTGCTCTGGAAGCAGTTAATTGGGAAGACACTTAAAGAAATGCACTCAGAAAGCAAGAGAGCTCAGGGTAGGTTAGGGGGTGAGTAGCCAAAACTACAGCTCTGCAGCATGCCTATTGAATTCCCACAGTTCCGCTGGCTGCAGATCATAATGGGCTTACTCACAACCCTGGAGCCTGCATAAAAAAAAAAAAAAAAAAAAATCTGAACAGAAAGTTTGCCTTCTGAGCTGTTCCAATGCATATGACAGGAATGGCAAGTATTTAAATGAGCCACTGCTGGTCTCTAGCCAAAAAACAAAACAGGCAGATGGCAGGGCACAGAGTCTGGAGAGCTGCACCCTAAGATGCATACAACTCTCCTTATGCTAAGCCGCTATATAGCACAGCCGGGGTAGTCACAAGATCTTTACAGTGATGACAAACCTTGGTGCCCCAGATGTTTTGGAACTACATTTCCCATGATGTTAATGCACTCTGCAGTGTAGATGAGCATCATGGGAAATGTATTTCCAAAACATCTGGGGCGCCAAGGTTCACCATCACTGTATTTAGCATGGTACAATTCCTATATAGGTGTGTGCTCTGCGTAATTGTTGACTGGAGTTGCTCTTTAAACGTAAATTTATAAAACAGAAAAGCATCAGCAGGCCTCATTTAATTCAGCCCAGCCTCAAATAGCCTGTTTTACTACAAATCCCAGCATACCTCTACATCTGGGGTAATCAATATACAATAGATCAAGACCGCCTCCAACCACATAAAAGCACAACTGTACAACATTTGCTCTTTGTTCGCTTAGCATTCCAATCCCAAACTCCCCAGCAGATTCTCCAAAGCATCTAATCGCTGGTTAGCTTCTTCGATGGCGCTGTAGGTTTGTACGTTGCTGGCAATGTGGAAGCGAATGTCGTCAATCAGTGGGATGGAGTCCGTCTCTTGCCGTTCCTCGACTGTAGCGGCATCTTCTCGCACCGCAGCTGCAAACTCTTCTGAATCAACCAGCTGCAAAGAGAAGGAAGATATGAATTTTGTACTTTATGTAAAAATCCTTTTGAGTCGGTTGAGGGATACAAGACGGCTTAAACCTTCAGGTTATACAGCCGCATGCAGGAGGATTAGACAGTGGAAACCAAAAATAAACTGTAGGGTTAGCCTGGCCTAATCCACGCTACATGTAAACCAGCCTACACTGACCGCAGCAAAAATGCGTTTTGCCACGAATGGCAGTCAAACCGCTCTTATCCTGAATGCGATTCTTCAAAGTTCAGGAGAGGGAGGTTTAACCTCACCTAAAAAGCAGCAGCTCCTAAACTCTGCTAGAAACCTATGTGTACACGGACACTTAGGCTTTTAGAGAGTTGAGTTTAGAAGCTTTGGCAAAAAAAAAAAAAAAACCCCAAAAGCTCCTCAACTCAAGTTTAGGCGCTGCCAGTGTATATGAAGCCTAATGAGGATCACCTGAATGACCCAAATAAGGAAAAGTTTTCAGGGGAGGGCAGGCATAGATAAGGGTGTACTGATCCCACAGAGCCACTAGAGCTGCCATTCTCAACCAGGGCCCTGTGGAACCCTAGAACTCTCCTCCAGAGGTTGCT
>BLSH010494947.1:114614-125726 GCA_018402905.1 Glandirana rugosa | reverse complement strand
CCCACTTCTTCAATAATCTATCCTCAAAGGGATAACGCACAGCGAAACGCTTCGGAATGGGGAGGGAGATCAGGGGCCGAGCCCAGTCCCTATAAACCCAACTTATCCAGAAAAAAACACATACGGAAAAACTCTGGCCGCCGGGCCTGGTCTATGTGACCCGAAGGGGACGGGCACCCTCCAAGAGGGTCCTGCTGCTTCTTCCAGTTGCAGGGTCTCACGCACTGAGGTGATCAGAGCGTCTACAAGTGCCTTCTTGTGCGCAGCAGCGGACGCCTCAGACTTTTCCCCGCTATCAGGGGCGTCTGGGAACTCGCAGTCCGACAGCTCAAGGGGGGTCCCCGCAAAAGAGGAGCCCCCCTCGTGGTCCGAGTCCTCCCCAGAATGGGGGAAAGGGACGCTTTTTGGCATCCCTGCGGTTCAACAGCGACTCTACCTGGGAGACAAACGTCTCCAGAACCGAGGCCATGGCGTCTACAAGGGAAGGGGCCCCTGAAATGCTGGCTGCAGACACAGAGAGGTCCGGTGGGGTAGCACCCACATCAGCAGCCATACTTACACCCACCCTGGCCGCCCCAGAAAAAAGAGGCCTATTGCCAGGAGACCACTGCACCCCCCACCCCACAGCTGTGCAAGGCTTGTCACAAAGGGCACCCCAGGGGGACTCACCACCCGACCAGAGAGGAGCCGCTTGCTGCTGCTGCTGTCTGCCGCTCCCTTCACCGCTCCTGCTGCCCACACTGCCGCTGTGCCCAGGGCCGCCGCTGCCAGGGAGATTCGCGCCGTGCTGAGGAGGGGGGGGGGGGGGTGGGGAGTAAATCGGCGCCAAAATACAGCCAGGACCGCCCCTCAGCACACACAGGCCTTCCATGTGTAGAGACCACAGGAAAATGGCCGCCGATGCACACTAGAAGCCGAAACCTCATGTAACAGCGCCGCGGCTACGCCAAAATGGCGGCCGAACGATCCCATGCATATAAATGCGGCCAGCTATAAGAAAATGGGGGCCGGCTGCCGGCAAAATGGCTGACGATCCCGACCGCCGAGCACGAGAGGGGGGGACAGCGGGGTACCCACCAGCTCCTCCCCCCCCCCCCCCCGGGCCCCCGAAGGGGAGGTGGGGGGCGTACTTACCCCATCTAGTCGGGTGCTGTGGGGGATCCCACCCGAGACAGCTTACACTCTCCCGGCTAGGCTGGAGGGAGCGGTCAGCCCTGGGTGCACAGCGTGCGATGGTGGGGCGTTTAACCCGCAGGGCCACCCCGTCCGGGGTTTGTTGCGGTCGACCCAGCGCGAAGCATCCGGTCTAACGCGTGATGGCCGGCTGGGGAGACTACCTGGATCCGAGACCCAGCCTGTTGCTCAGCACTGCTTGTAGTCTTCATCTGTGAGGCTGTCTCCAGACAGCCGAAGTGGGCCAGAGAGGTATCACAGATCCCAACAGGGAGCCTAGGTCTAACTCCTTGCACTAGGCAGAGAAAACTGGGCTAGCAGAGCTGGGTGTGGGGTTATCGGCCAGTGGGCACTGCCCCCTGGGAGGGGCTGTGTCTGTTACTGTTCTTTTTTGCTGTTAGAACGGCCTGTTTTGCCTAGTAAACTCCTGAAGAGGGCAGTATAACCAACTTAGTCCAAAGAGTCGCTGTGCCTGTCGACGAACGAAAGAGAAAGATTTACTTTACAGAACCAACAGTTACAATTTTAGGACAAGCTTTTGAGGCCTACCACCCTCTTCTAAAGTCAAAGCAGTACTAATAATAATAATAATATTAATAATAATAACAACTACTGATTATATTATTACTACTACTACTGATTTTATTATTACTACTACTGAGATTATTGCTGATAGTATTACTAGTGATATCATTAACCACATGACCTCTGGAAGATTTACCCCACTTCATGACCAGACCATTTTGTTTGCGATACGGCACTACGTTACTTTAACTGGCAATTACGCGGCCATCCAACGCTTTACCATTTTTAATAAAATGTACTTCCTTTTTTTTCCCCCACAAATAGAGCTTTCTTTTGGTAACATTTGATCACCTCTGCATTTTTTTTTTTTTTTGCGCTATAAACAAAAAAGACCGACAATTTTGGGGGAAAAAAAAAATATATTATTTTCTTTCTGCTATAAAACATATACAAAATAAAAAAAAATCTAATTTCTTTATAAAATGTAGACCAATATGTATTCTGCTACATTTTTGGTCAAAAAAAAAAATCCCAATAAGCGTATTGATTGGTTTACACGAACGTTATAGAGTCTACAAACTATGGGATACATTTATGGAATTTTAATTAATTTTTTTTTTTTACTTCTAGCGGGACTGCAATATTGCAGCAGCCAATCGGACACCGAGCGACACTTTGCGGGAACCAGTGGTACTAATACAGTGATAAGTGCTAAAAATATGCACTGTCACTGTACTAATGACACTGGCTGGAAAGAGGTTAAACATTTAGGGCGATCGAAGGGTTAACGGTGTGCCTAGCCAGCGTTTTCGTGTACAAAGTGTGCTGCTTTCACTAGGGGAATAAATGAATTTTAGTTCCTGCTTTGCATCACTAATGATCAGCGGGTGCAAGAGGACATGGAGTCCTCAACACCCGTTGATCAGCTTCTGCTGCAAATGATTACAGCAGAAGCGGCACACGCCCCCTGCAGGCAAAAATGCAGGATCACGATCATTATCTCACAAAAGAGTACACCCCTCACATTTTTGTAAATATTTTATTCTATCGTTTCATGTGACAACACTGAAGAAATGACACTTTGCTAGAATGTAAATTAGTGAGTGTACAGCTTGTATAACAGTGTAAATTTGCTGTCCCCTCAAAATAGCTCAACACACAGCCATTAATGTCTAAACCGCTGGCAACAAAAGGGAGTACACCCCTAAGTGAAAATGTTCAAATTGGGCCCAATTAGCCATTTTCCCTCCCCGGTGTCATGTGACTCATTGCATGGCTGTCATCCCAGAAGGATGCCTCTTCTAAAGATGATGCACAAGAAAGCCTGCAAACAGTTTGTTGAAGACAAGCAGACTAAGGACATGGATTACTGGAACCATGCCCTGTGGTCTGATGAGACCAAGATAAACTTATTTGGTTCAGATGGTGTCAAGCGTGTGTGGTGGCAACCAGGTGAGGAGTACAAAGACAAGTGTGTCTTGCCTACAGTCAAGCATGATGGTGGGAGTGTCATGGTCTGGGGCTGCATGAGTGCTGCCGGCACTTGGGAGCTACAGTTCATTGAGGGAACCATGAATGCCAACATGCACTGTGACATACTGAAGCAGAGAATGATCCCCTCCCTTCAGAGACCGGGCCACAGGGCAGTATTCCAACATGATAACGACCCCAAACACACCTCCAAGAAGACCACTGCCTTGCTAAAGAAGCCGAGGGTAAAGGTGATGGACTGGCCAAGCATGTCTCCAGACCTAAACTCTATTGAGCATCTGTGGGGCATCTTCAAATGGGAGGTGGAGGAGCGCAAGGTCTCTAACATCCACCAGCTCTGTGATGTTGTCATGGAGGAGGGGAAGAGGACTCCAGTGGCAACCTGTGAAGCTCTGGTGAACTCCATGCCCAAGAGGGTTAAGGCAGTGCTGGAAAATAATGGTGGCCACACAAAATATTGACATTTTGGGCCCAATTTGGACATTTTCACTTAGGGGTGTACTCACTTTTGTTGCCAGCGGTTTAGACATTAATGGCTGTGTGTTGAGTTATTTTGAGGGGACAGCAAATTTACACTGTTATACAAGCTGTACACTCACTACTTTACATTGTAGCAAAGTGTCATTTCTTCAGTGTTGTCACATTGAAAGATAGAATAAAATATTTACAAAAATGTGAGGGGTGTACTCACTTTTGTGAGATACTGTATATATACACGTGATCCAGCGCACAACTAAAGGTAAAAGTGCTACAGAGCGGTCAGCAAGTGGTTAAAGTAGCAAAAACGTTAAAAAGCAACTCCACCCTACCTATCAAAAATGACATTTTTTTTTTTTTTTAGAGATTTAAATACACTTACTAGTCCAGCTCTCTAGAGAGCTCTAGCGCATGCATACACACATTGATGGTCTCTACCAGTGACTTGGCAGAAAAAGCCGCAAAGTGCATGTGCCAAATCCTACACATGTACAGAAAATGGCTCGGGAGGCCCATGGGGTGCCTACGTTTGCACAAGACCTCATGGACTGCCTCCTAGGATGTGTGATGTGGACATCGCAGGATGCAGTTTGCACCCCATGCATGTGCAGACACACGTCTAACTGGCAGAGACCCGATTCATTTCTGCATATGCGCGGCATCCAAATAAGTCATCCTTGTCTAGGTGAAGATTGAGGATGCAAACTAAAACAAAAATAAAAACATGGCATTTGCTTTTTGTCTTATTTTTCCAATACAATTGTGTAAGGGGGACAGAAAGGAGAGAGAGAACCTTATAGCGGTTAAAAGTCAGCAGCTATAAATCCTGTACATCCAACACTCCCCTCCTCCTAGACTGACAATGCTGCTGTCCAAAGGGCTCTCTATTGTTTCTTCATCCAGCATGGGGGAGCTCCAATACAGGAGGTGTGAAACTGGCCAGATCACGAGGTGAAAACAGAAAGGGAAAAATACAAATGCAGCCACCACATCAAACAATTGGTAATCTGCATTACATTTAATTTTGGGTTTAATACCGCTTTGAATCTAAAATATTCTAATCTATTAAGAACTAAACCTTACCAGTCTATTGATACGAATAATTGCTGATGTACAGCGCCTTGAAAAAGTATTCACACCCCTTGAAATTTTTCACATTTTGTCATGTTACAACCAAAAACTTAAATGTATTTTATTGGGATTTTGTTTGATAGACCAAACAAAGTGGCACAAAATTTTGAAGTGGAAGGAAAATGATAAATGGTACAATATTTTTTTTACAAATAAATATCTGAAAAGTGTAGGGTACATTTTTATTCAGTCCCCTTTACTCTGATACCCCTAACTAAAAACTAGTGGAACCAATTGTCTTCAGAAGTCACCCAATTTGTAAATAGAATCCACCTGTAATTTAATCTCAGTATAAATACAGCTGTTCTGTGAAGCCCTCAAAGGTTTGTTAGGAGAACCTTAGTGAACAAACAGCATCATGAAGACCAAGGAACACATCAGACAGGCAAGGGATAAAGTTGTGGAGAAGTTTAAAGCAGAGTTAGGTTATAAAAAATATCCCAAGCTTTGAACATCTAACGGAGTTCTGTTCAATCCATAATACGAACATGGAAAGAGTATGGCACAACTACAAACCTACCAAGACATGGCCGTCCACCTGACCGGCCGGGCAAGGAGAGCATTCATCAGAAAAGCAGGCAAGAGGCCCATGGTAACTCTGGAGGAGCTGCAGTGATCCACAGCCCAGGTGGGAGAATCTGTCCACAGGACAACTATTAGTCGTGCTCTCCACAAATCTGCCCTTTATGGAAGAGTGGCAAGAAGAAAGCCATTGGTGAAAGAAAGCCATAAGAAGTCCCATTTGCAGTTTCCGAGAAGCCATGTGGGGGACACAGCAAACATGTGGAAGAAGGTGCTCTGGTCAGATGAGACCAAAATGGAACCTTTTGGCCTAAAAGCAAAAATGCTATGTGGCAGAATACTAACACTGAACATCACCCTGAACACACCATCCCCACTGTGAGGCCTAGTTCACACCAAGCATTTTTAGTGCATTTACAGGTTTTGCATAAACACACTATAGTCCATTTAACATGGTTTCCTATCAGTCATGTTTACATCTGTGCATTTTATGGAAAGGGCCAGGGACTTTTTGTTTCATAGACTTCAGTGGATCAAAAACGTGTATTGAAAAATGGAAAAAATTCACCTGGAATATGCAAACTACAACATGCATAGGGATGAACCAGGCCCCAAGATATGGTGGTGGCAGCATCATGTTGTGGGGTTGATTTTCTTCAACAGGGAAGCTGGTCAGAGTTGATGGGAAGATGAATGGAGCCAAATACAGGGCAATCTTAGAAGAAAACCTGTTAGAGTCTGCAAAAGACTTGAGACTGGGGCAGAGGTTCACCTTCCAGCAGGACAACGACCCTAAACATACAGCCAGAGCTACAATGGAATGGTTTAGATTAAAGCATATTGATGTGTTAGAATGGCCCAGTCAAAGTCCAGACCTAAATCCAATTGAGAATCTGTGGCAAGACTTGAAATTTGCTGTTCAGACTCTCCATCCAATCTGACAGAGCTTGAGATATTTTGCAAAGAAGAATCGGAAAACATTTCACTCTCTCAAATAGTGCAGGCCCACCTGCTCAAAGGGAAGCACAGCTTGTGTGGATCTGGTGTGCTGACTCCCAAGGGCAGGTGCAGGCTGATGAAGCAATCAAGTAGTAACAGCAACAAGGTTGGAAGTAGCCGCACTCAAACAATCCAATTTCCAAAAACGATTTTATTGCATCAAAGGGTGATACAGACAACGAACAGAAGGTCCATCTGACGTGTTTCGCACCCTACAGTAGGTGCTTACTCATAGCTTGAGAAGTTATGAGTAAGCACCTACTGTAGGGTGCGAAACGCGTCAGCTGGACCTTCTGTTCGTTGTCTGTATCACCCTTTGATGCAATAAAATTTCGTTTTTGGAAATTGGATCGTTTGAGTGCGGCTACTTCCAACCTTGTTGCTGTTACTATTTCACTCTCTCGATGTGCAAAGCTGGTAGAGACATCCCCAAAAAAGACTTGCAGCTGTAATTGCAGGGAAAGGAGGCTCTCCAAATTATTGACTCAGGGGGGCGCCATACAAATGCCCCCCCCCCCCCACTTCTCTCATATTTATTTTTTAAAAATTTGAAAACCATTTATCATTTTCCTTCCACTTCACAATTATGAGCCACTTTGTGTTGGTCTATCACATAAATCTCAATAAAATACATTTATGTTTTTGGTTGTAACATGACAATATGTTGAAAATTTCAAAGGGTATGAATACTTTTTCAAAGGCACTGTAAAAAAAGAAATGCAGTAATATAAAAACACTGATGTTACAAAGGTCTAAGAGGGACAGCCAGTAGCGATCGGTGTTAGCAGTGTTATTAGTCGGAACCTCGCCATCACCTTTGATCTGTCTTTCCCCAACCACTCATTTTTGTCTGCAAATGAGATTTTCTATCCAACAAGAAGAAGATAAAATTGCAATAAGTCTCTTACTTTGTGGCACAGGAAATTGTAACCTTGGATCTGGAAACAGACATCGGGGTAACTGCAGAAATTATCTGTACTATCAAATGGCAGTTCACCGAACCCCACCTATAGGAAAGGAAGCAGAACAGTGGTCAGGTATATCAGAGAAACAAATGTGATACTTATGAATTTCTTATAAAGAATCACTTAAAAAGTGTTACTAAACCCACAACAGTAAAATCAGTCTGTATATGCAGTAAAGCATGCTTGTAATACTCACTGTGGAACCTAAGGGGTTAATCATCTGCATTGTGTGAAAAGGCTGTTTGATCCTGTCCTCTCCAATCATCCCCTTCTTTAACTGTCCCCAACCCATCTCCATCTCCAGTAGAGCCTTGGATTGGGGGGTGGGGACGTCTCTGCACACGCTCAGTTTAGTGTGTATTGCTGGAGAGGTTTTTTTCCGAGAGTGCATGTGATCAGCACAGGGTCAATCAGCACTGTCCAGACAGAGGGTCAGGGGTCCTGCAGCCACATAGGACAGTCAGAGGAGAATGAAAACTCCTCCTACAAACTTTAACCAGACACTGACAGAAGTCACAAGACTGCTATATACTGCTAATGAGAAAAGATATATAGCAGTTTATATTTACTAAAATAATTGCATTTCCATCTTCTGTGTACTGCGGGACACCGGATATAGTGAATGCAGAGTCCTCGGTTTAGTAACACTTTAATATGCAGTAACATTTATTTGTGTTAGGACTTTGGGGGGGTCCCAGTATAATAAACTATGGGGTATCAAAGGCGGTCAGGCAAGGATGGACATTGGACACCATTAGGACACTCCATCTGTTAAAAAAATCTCTGACCAAGTATCACACACACAAACACACACAATATGGGCAATTATTGAGAACACCTTACAGATATGTAAACCCATATTTCATATTCCTAGAATGTGCCTGGTGTACCATTGTATTGTATGAGGAAAGTCTCCTGTTCTCTATGCATTGCTTCCTTTGTGTGAAATCCCTGGTGTTCCTGCCATTTCCTCTGCTTTCCTGTTAAAAACTGACCACACTCCGCATTAGAGCACAGAGTGATCAACTTGTCCTTACATGGACCCCCCCCTGCACAGCCATTCACTGGGAAGATCCATGTGCTGTTGCTGCTCCACCCCCAGCCCTCATGCAGCTAAGATCAGAGGGAATGGGATCACTTATAAAAAAGGGAAAAAGTATTAATAATGTTTTTTTTATATCTATAGAAAAAACATTTGCCTTTCATTTCTATTTTAAACTGAAAGGGTTGTTTTATGAGGTGAGAGTTTACAATCACTTTAACATCACACCTACCTATATGGCCAAAAGTATGAACACCCTTCCTAAAGATTGAGTTCAAGTGTTTCCAGTAAAGACATTTTAGACAGTTGTGTGCTTCCAAATTCGTGGTAAACAGTTTGGGGAATGTCTTTTTCTGTTTCAGCAGGACTGTTTTGTGCCCCTGTGTACAAAGCCAGCTCCATAAACACAAGGTTTCAGGAGTTTGGTGTGGAGAAACGCGGAGGGGCCTACAAAGAGCCCCGACCTCAACCCTACTGATCACATTCTGGATGACGGATCTGGAACGCTGAATGTGAGCCAGGTCTTCTCATCCAACATCAGTACCTGACCTCAAAAATGCTCTTTTGGCTGAATGGACACAAACTCCTACAAACACCCCAAAACGTTGTGTTTGTGGAAAATCTTTCCAAAAAAGGTGGAGGCTGTACTTGTTGCGGGGGGGAGGCAACTCCACTGCCTGGGTTTTCAAACTGGATCCCAAACAAGGTAAGTGTCATGGTCAGGTGTCCACCAAATTCTGGCCATTTAGTGTAGTGCTGTGGACAAGCCACGTTCCACAACATGACCACATAGTGTCAACATGTTCCAATGTACTTTGCAAAGCGTTCATCAACGCTGCTCTAGGCTCCCACCCAGAAACTTACAGCAAGTCAACAGTGCAGACTCTGGAGGGCAGAGTCCTAAATGCAGGAATGCAGTGAAATCGCCAGCCAAAAACTCATTTTTTTAATTTTGCAGAGGCTGGGGAATAGTTAGAACCTGTATGCAGTTTTAAAGTGATTCTAACAGTAGAGAATGTTCAAAATAAATAAATAAATAAATAAAATAGGATATACTTACCTGCTCTGTGTAATGGATTTGCACAGAGTAGCCCCAATCCACTTCCTTATGGATCCCCCTCCTTCAGCCCTGGCTCCTCCCCCATGTCAAGTGCCCCCAATAGCAAGCCTGTTGATATGGGGGCACTCGAGCAGGCCCCAGCCCAAGCCACGCTCTGTGTGTCCATACACACACACACACACACACACACACACACAGACACAGAGTGCGGCTCTGCCCTGCCCCCCGCTCTCTCCTCATTGATTCACTTACTGCGATTGGCACCTGCTGCTGTCAATGGTTCCAGCTGCTGTGTGAGCCTCTGCTCTTATGCATATTGACGGATCAAGATAGGGTACAGGTAAGAAGGGGGGGGGGTTGGCCCCAGAAAGTTTTTTACCTTAACGCATGAAAGCAGAGTTTACAGTCACCTGTGGGAAAAATAAAAATTAACAGCTACAAAAAAACACATGTAGCTGATTACTTAAACAGCCACTCACCTGTCCCATGATCCAGCGGCGTGCTCACCCCAGTCGGTCTCACCACTGTCTTCGGTCCCCAGCGCTGGCATCTTCACTATGGGCACCCGGCTGTGACAGCTTGCGGCTTCACAGCTAGGTGTCAACTGCGCATGTGCGAGTCATGCTACGCATCGTTAATGGTGGATGCAGTCTTCTGGGACCTGCAATGTCTCCCAGAAGACTGCAGGGGGGCAGGAGGGAGGAGAACTTCAGTTTCCGAGCGCCGTGGAAGTGGGTGTCTGTCAAGTTTGGGTACCTGCTCCCGCCCGCTCCTCAAAAAAAAGTGCCAATTGTTCAAGAGTGGGGAATGAGTCCTTAAAGCAGAATTTCCCCTTTTGGGTGGAGCTCCGCTTTAAAAAAGTAAAAATAAAAAACAAAACCTTGAGCATTGAAAACAACTTTAAAAACGGAGCTCCAGCCCTCCCCCACCAAAATATTTAAAGTCGGCAGCTATAAATACTGTAACTGCTAACTTTTGCTATTAGGGAACTTACCTGTCCTGAGATCACGCGTATCCTCACCCAAGCTGATTCTTGAATTGGCTCCCGGGTGCTAGCGCTGCCATCTTGGGTAAGGGAAACCAGCAGTAAAGCTTTGTGGCTTCACAGCCGATTTCCTACTGCGCATATCACACTGAGCTTTCTCAATGGGCCAGCTGCGGTGAGGCCCGCGCCAAACTCAGCAGGACGTGGGAGTAGGTACCTGTCAAAACTATGTACCCGCTTCCCCCCACAAGGTGCCAAATGTGGCACCCAAGACGGGGGGAAGGGGGTGATAGTTGGCAGACAAGCGGAGCTTCCCCTTTTGGGTGGATATTATAAAATAACCTTGTGAGCTGCTATCATAGCATATAAAGCTGCCAGCACTCCTCACATCCTAGATTGTGTGTATGTGTAATCACATTATAACCACACACACACACACACACACACACACACACACACACACACACACATATATATATATATATATATAAATAACTGAGTGCAGCGCTAATAAAAGTTGCCAATACTTCTTTAACTTCACCATAAAATATCTGTTCTGGTTTCCACTTAATAAATGCTGAAATCATGCTAAATATAATACAATACAAATACGTGCCGCTAAATTATACTCCAGTGTCCAAAAGTATAAAAAAAAGTGCTCTAGTGCAATATATATATATATATATATATATATATATATATATATATATATATATATATATATATATATATATATATATAT
>BLSH010494947.1:60834-74509 GCA_018402905.1 Glandirana rugosa | reverse complement strand
TGACGTCAGCAGGGAACCTCCGTCGATCCGGGACAACGTCATATGACGTCTTTCCCTTTTGGCCGCTAGGGGCCCGCAGCACGGCAATCGCGGATCAATTGTGTCCCTCGGGACACAGCCTCCCCTCGATCGGGGTAAAGAGCCAATAAAATTGGCTCTTTACAACGTGACCGGCTGTGTCCAATCACAGGCGGTCACTACCGACCTCCACGTGCACGCCGCTCGTGAGCGCTGATCGGGGCTGAGGCTTGTCCCTCGGACAAAGCCCAGCTCCAATCAGTGTAAAGAGCCAATAGAATTGGCTCTTTACCACGTGACTGGCTGTGTCAATCACAGCCGGTCATGTGATGTAAACAAACCGGGGTAACGAGCTGTTACCGTGGTTCTCCCTGTCACACCGAGGGAGATTGCGGTAACAGCTTGTTACCGCATACTGTGTACACCAAGCACACTGATCACCCCCCCCCCTAATAAAGAGGACCTCTCACCACCCCATCAAAGTACCTGTCACAGTCCATCAGAGTTCCTGTCACCTGCCCATCAGAGTACCTGTCACCTGTCCATCAAAGTACCCGAGTACCTGTCACCTGTCCATCAAAGTACCCGAGTACCTGTCACCTGTCCATCAAAGTACCCGAGTACCTGTCACCTGCCCATCAAAGTACCCGAGTACCTGTCACCTGCCCTTCAGATTACCCGAGTACCTGTCACCTGCCCATCAAAGTACCCGAGTACCTGTCACCTGCCCTTCAGATTACCCGAGTACCTGTCACCTGCCCATCAAAGTACCCGAGTACCTGTCACCTGCCCTTCAGATTACCCGAGTACCTGTCACCTGCCCTTCAGATTACCCGAGTACCTGTCACCAACCCATCTGAGAAACCAAGTACCGATCTGCAGCCCATCAGAGTACCCAAGTACCTTTTACCAGTCCATCAGATTACCCAAGTACCTGTCTCCAGCCCATCAAAGTACCCGAGTACCTATCTGCAGCCCATCAGAATACCTGAGTACCTATCTGCAGCCCATCAGAGTACCCGAGTACCTATCTGCAGCCCATGCCTCATAGAATATACCTCGGGTGTTTGCTTTCCAAAATGGGGTAATTTTTGGAGGTTATTCCACTGTCCTGGTGCTCCAGGGCCTTCAAAAGTGTGATAGGTATGAATTAAATTTTATGTGTAATATATGCTCCTAGAACGCCTGACAGTGCTCCCTGCATGTTCGGCCTCCGTATGTGGCCAGGGTGTGAAAAAGTCTCACACATGTGGTATTGCCATACCCGGGACAAGTGGCAGAATATATTTTGGGGGTTCATTTTTGCTATGTACATGCTATGTGTTAGAAATATCTTATAAATTGACCACTTTGTGTAAAAATAAAAGCGTTTTTATTTTCTTTCCACGTTTTTCGAAGACTTGTGGAAAAAAATGAACCATTCAAAAGACTCATAATGCCTCATAGAATATACTTTGGGGTGTTTTCTTTCCAAAATTGGGTCATTTTGTGGGTAATTCCATTGTCCTGGTGCTCCAGGGCCTTCAAAAGTGTGATAGGTCATTAGGAAATTAGATGTGAAAATTCTGCTCCTAGAATGCCTGACGGTGCTCCCTGCATGTTGGACCTCTTTATGTGGCCAGGCTGTGAAAAAGTCTCACACATGTGGTAATGCCATACTCGGGATGAGTAGCACAATATATTTTGGGGGGTCATTTTTGCTATGTACATGCTATGTGTTAGAAATATCTTATAAATTGACCACTTTGTGTAAAAATAAAAGCGTTTTCATTTTCTTTCCACGTTTTTCGAAGACTTGTGGAACAAAAGAACCATTCAAAAGACTCATAATGCCTCATAGATTATATGTTGGGGTGTTTGATTTCCAAAATGGGGTCATTTTGTGGGTAATTCCATTGTCCTGGTGCTCCAGGGCCTTCAAAAGTGTGATAGGTCATTAGGAAATTAGATGTGAAAATTCTGCTCCTAGAATGCCTGACGGTGCTCCCTGCATGTTGGACCTCTTTATGTGGCCAGGCTGTGAAAAAGTCTCACACATGTGGTAATGCCATACTCGGGATGAGTAGCACAATATATTTTGGGGGGTCATTTTTGCTATGTACATGCTATGTGTTAGAAATATCTTATAAATTGACCACTTTGTGTAAAAATAAAAGCGTTTTCATTTTCTTTCCACGTTTTTCGAAGACTTGTGGAACAAAAGAACCATTCAAAAGACTCATAATGCCTCATAGATTATATGTTGGGGTGTTTGATTTCCAAAATGGGGTCATTTTGTGGGTAATTCCATTGTCCTGGTGCTCCAGGGCCTTCAAAAGTGTGATAGGTCATTAGGAAATTAGATGTGAAAATTCTGCTCCTAGAATGCCTGACGGTGCTCCCTGCATGTTGGACCTCTTTATGTGGCCAGGCTGTGAAAAAGTCTCACACATGTGGTATCGCCATACTCGGGGTGAGTAGCAGAATGTATTTTGGGGTGTAATTGGAAGTATGCATATGCTGTGTGTGAGAAATAACTTGTTGTTATGCCAATTTTGTGCAAAAATAATAAATAATTTCTTAATTTTCCCAAGAATTGTGGGAGAAAAGTACAACTTCAAAAAACTCGCTAGGCCTCTTACTAAATACCTTGGAATGTGTACTTTTCAAAAATGGGGTAACTTGGTGGGTATTTGTACATTCCTGACATTTCAGGGCCTCAAGAAATGAGATAGGTCATCAGTACATCAGGTGTGATCAATTTTCAGTGATTGGCACCATAGCTTGTAGACTCTATAACCTTCACACAGACCAAATAATATACACTTATTTGGGTTATTTTTACCAAGGATAGGTAGCAGTATAGGTTTTGGCCCAAATTTATGAACAAAAATTACTTATTTGCAAAATTTTATCACAGAAACTAAAAAAAAGTGTTTTTTTTTTTCAAAATGTTCACACTTTTTTCACTTATGTCGCAAAAAATAAAAAACTCAGAGGTTCTTAAATACCACCAAAAGAAAGCTCTATTTGTTTGAAAAAAAATGATAAAAATTTTGTTTGGGTACAGTGTAGCACGAGAAAGTCATTGTCATTCAAAGTGTGAGAGCGCTGAAAGCTGAAAATTGGTCTGGGCAGGAAAGGGGTATAAACGTCCTGTATTGAAGTGGTTAATGGCATCCCCGTCTTAGTCCGTAGGGTTTAATATTGATTTGGCCCACCTTTTGTAGCTATAACAGCTTCATCTCTTCTGGGAAGGCTGTCCACAAGGTTTAGGAGTGTCTATGGGAATGTTTGACCATTCTTCCAGAAGCGCATTTGTGAGGTCAGGCATTGGATGAGAAGGCTTGGCTCACAGTCTCCACTCTAATTCACCCCAAAGGTGTTCTTTCGGGTTAAGACTGGGATGCCTTTAAAGTTCATGTGTGTCTAAAGGCGGGTGTCCCAATACTTTTGGGCTTGCAGCATACGGATTAAAACAAGTTCATATTGATTGGGAGAGTTTAGTTCTGCTTTCAGATGAACTCCTTAACCATGGCCACTTTGTAAGTATGGGTGGACTATTTAGTATTCTGCCCCCCCCCCCCCCACACTTTGTAATTTGTTTTGACCCATTGTTTATCCATATATCTTTAGACATCCGCTCCTGATGAGTGGTATTTAAACCACAAAACGCGTCAAGCTATATGATGCCCAACAATGCGTTCACCATCCCGTGGGTTATGCTGCTAACAATCTCATTTTTTACTATGCACTTTAGAAATTGAACTTTAGAATTTTTCATGCTGTTGGCTATGCTGCATTTGGATGCCCTCTATATTGTCTGTATGTATGTATAAATATATATATATATATGAAATCCATCATGCATTTATGTGCTGTGTATGTTGTTATTATACTTTTTTTTTTTTCTTTTTTGGATGAATAAACATTTTTACATGAATTTTTAGTATTTTTGCTTTCCATATGCATGTCTCAATTAAAGTCCCAAACCCTTTCCTTTGTATCAGGTGAATTCACAGGTCCACTTTTTAAAAAGAAAACAAAAAAAGTCCAAAGTTGGGCCAACATCACACAAACCTAAAAATAAAACAAAGGCGTCTCAGATATTTCCTTTTATTCATGTAAATTTGTCAGCGCGGACGGCAATCGAAGACAGTGTCTGGCCAACAGTCAAACAGCAATAGTTTTATTACGCAGTAGTGCACATTCCATCAAAGCTATACACCGACAACGCTATTGTTTCGTGGAGTGAAGGGACGGCCAGGCTTTACGTACATCCAAAAAAAATAAAAAAGAATAGCTGAAAAAATAATTACACTGATAGCTTTACATAGAAACAATCTTTTATACGCACTGAAATGCCGTTACACAAATAGAACTCTATTACATCATACTGAGTAATCTGCTATCTTCCAAACTGCTACACCAGACGTAGGTCATATAAAGCTCTCCAACTGGGGAAGGGGGGCATGCTGCCACTTGTAGTGTCGCTAAATCTGCAGAACCAAATCTGAACTCCAGACCCCAAAAATCCTGTATTTCACTAGTTTGTGCTTAATGTGCATGTTTTCATCTTAGCTAGAAAGATCACTTCACTACTGGAAAAATTAATATTGGAAACATTTTTGAACTGTCTTTTTTTTAAGCAGACTATGTAATTATTATTGATGCAGTTAATGCAGCTTTATTGCATGTTAATCCTGCCAGTAAATCAGCTATTTTCCCATTTCCTTTACTAGGCCTAGCTGTCCAGTAAAAGTGACAGCTACAAAGGTTGGAACAAACCAGAGAGCACTTTTGGTGAGACTCCATTGATGAGCCATTGCCACCAGAATCCCCAGTTCCATCCAGCTGCCGTAACCATTGCAAAGCCAAATATTGGCGTCACACTACTCCATAATGTAGAATGACCTGATAATGAAAAGTCTCCTCCAAAGAAGTCAGTATCATTTATGTAATGTTTGTAGCGTTGAGCCTAATTAATCATCCATGGTGCAGTATTTCTCTAGCAATTTTTTAGAAATAATCCCTGTTAAATTTTTATTATCTGATGATCTTGCCAGTAAATCTGTTATTTTCCTACTTCTCTTACCAGGCCAAGCTGTCCAGTAAAAATGACAGCTACAGGAGTTGGGATAAACCAAGTAACACTTCTGGTGAGACACAATTGGTGTGCTGTTGCCCTCAGAATCCCCAGTTCCATTCAACTGCCAAAACCATTGCAAAGCCAAAGAATGGTGCCATACTTCTCTACAATGTACAATGAGCAGATAATGAAAAGTCTCCTCCAAGAAGACAGTATCATTTATGTAATACTTGTAGTGTTTAGCCTAACTAATCGTTCATGATGTACTCGGTACTACAATTTTTTTTTAAATCCTGCTTGTAACATTTTTATTACCTGGTTGTCTTGCCAGTAAATCTGTTATTTTCCTACTTCCCTTCCCAGGCTAAGCTGTCCAGTATAAGTGACAGTTGTAGGGATTGGGACAAACCATATAACACTTTTGGTGAAACACCATTGGTGAGCCGTTGTCACCAGATTTTCAATTTCCATCCAACTGCCATAATTATCGCAAGGCCAAACGATGGCGTCACACTTCACGATAATGTAAAATGTTTATTACCTGACGATCTTGCCAGTAAATCTGTTATTTTCCTACTTCCCTAAAAAAGCCAAGCTTTCCAGTAAAAATGGCATCTACAGAAGTTGGGACAAACCAAGTAGCACTTCCGGTGAGACACCATTGGTGAGCCGTTGCCACCAGGATCCCAAGTTCCATCCAACTGCCGTAACCATTGCAAATTAATGAAAAGTCTCCTCCAAAGAAGTCAGTATAATTCATGTAATACTTGAGCCTAATTTATCGTCTATGATGCAGTCTTTCTCTAGCAATTTGTTTTTAAATCCTCCGTGTAACATTTTTATTACCTGTCGATCCTGCCCATATATCTGTTATTTTCCTATTTCTCTTACCAGGCAAAGCTGTCCAACAAAAGTGACAGCTACAAAGGTTGGTACAAACCAAGTAACACTTCTGGTGAGGCATTGTCACCAGAATCCCAAGTTCCATCCAACTGCTGAAACCATTGCAAAGCCAAATGGTGGTGTCACACTTCTCCGTAATGTAGAATGAGCAGATAATGGAACGTCTCCTCCAAAGAAGTCAGTATCATTTATGTAATGCTTGAAGCGTTGAGACTAATTAACTGTCTATGATTCAGTCTTTCTTTAGCATTTTTTTTTTAAATAATACCTGAAACATTTTTACTACCTGGTGATCCTGTCTGTAATTCTGTTATTTTCCTACATTCCTTATGAGGCCAAGCTGTCCAATAATTGACAATTGCAGGGGTTGGGACAAACCATATAACACATCTTGGTGAGACATTGCCACCAGAATCCCAAGTTCCACCCAACTGCCGTAATTATTGCAAGGCCAAACATTGGCGTCATACTTCTACATAATATGGAATGAACAGATAATTAAAAGTCCAAAGAAGTCTGTATCATTCATATAAAACCTGTATCGCTGAGCCTCCAGCTGTAACAAATAATCAGATATCCATAACTTATTTCTGCTTTTGACTTAGTCACCCTCAACTTTGTGTTGGGTATATTTGTTAATCTTTCAGATCTATCTAACGAATTATGTATCTGGCACTCCATGTTGTACTTAAGCTGGCCATGCACTAGTAGGTTTCAGAACGAACGTTCGTACAAATATTTGTGCGAACATTTATATTAAAATTCTCAGTACATTTGATGACCTGATGGATGTTGTTCAGAAGTACTTCGAAATGTTGTTTGCTTTTAACATTCAATTTTGGAATGAATGGATTTTCCTCAATGAAAACCACATACACTGTTAGAAATGTATTCATTTGAGAAAGAAATTTCCATCCTGCCCCTTTGATTTTTTACATCGCTGTGGTCGAAAATGAACATTGACTTGACCCTATTAACAATTAGAAAATTGAATAAATGTTCTGAAAATGATACATTTTGAATGAAACTCTAATAGTGTATGGTAAGCCTTACTTGGTAAAACACTTCAATAAACACAATTGAAGCAGTATAAATACATGCAAAATCAAGCTCTTAGAGCTCACATCCCCATTCCTATTTTGGGAAGGGCATAGACAACACTTTGGGCTGGAATATATAAGGAGCTGGAGGGTCATTGGAAACACTGGTGCTCTGTTAAAAATGAAGCATTAAATTGGAAGTTAGTATTTAAAGCCTAACTCCTGCCACTGGGGAAAAGGGAAGATGAAGAAAGGGAACGTGACAATGGATTTTTACACTGTTTGCACAGCTGCTATCTAGGGATTGCCAAAAAGCTGTGACACAACTGTGGCACAAAGTAGCTTCAAGAAGCCTCAATGCACAGGTACTCCTAAATAGGATAGAAAGAGGAATCGCATGGGTCACTTTAAGCTCTGCGGCCATACAGTCCAACAAGGTGGACCACACAGCTATGGGCACTATATTGGTATAAGTCATAGGAACTTTAATCAAGGTGGATCACAAAACTAGTCACAAAGGCTTTAAGACTCCTAAAGTTTCAAGGCTTTGATTGGTCACAAAGTTAAAGTGATAGCAGATGTTTACACAGTTTGCACAGCTGCTATCTGGGGATTGCTAAAGCTGTGCCTTATGACACAAAGTAGCTTCAAGGAGCCTTTATGCATAGGTACTCCTAGATAGGACAGA
The DNA here is from genome assembly GCA_018402905.1 of Glandirana rugosa. Taxonomy (NCBI): domain Eukaryota; kingdom Metazoa; phylum Chordata; class Amphibia; order Anura; family Ranidae; genus Glandirana; species Glandirana rugosa. The sequence goes on along the minus strand of BLSH010494947.1, from coordinate 66,792 downwards.
AAGAGAAATGGCATGGGTCACTTTAAGCTCTGCAGCCATACAGCCCAACAAGGTGGATCACATAGCTATGGGCACTATATTGGGTATATTGGTATAAGTCATAGAAACTTTAAACAAGGTGGATCACAAAACTAGTCACAAAGACTTTAAAACTCCTTAAGTTTCAAGGTTTTGATTGGTCACAAAGTGAAAGTGACATCAGATTTTTGCACAGTTTGCAGAGCTGCTATCTAGAGATTGCCAGAGAGCTGAGGCAAAAAGTGGCTTCAAGAAGCCTCTATGCACAACTACTCTTAGGATAGAAAGAGGAATGGCATTGATCACTTTAAGCTCTGCAGCCATACAGCCCAGCAAGGTGGATCACAAAACTATGGGCACTATATGGATATAAGTCACAGGGACCAAAACTCTCACTGTTCCAAGACTTTGAATGGTCACAAAGGGAACGTGACAATAGATTTTTACAGTTTGCAAAGCTGCTATCTAAAGATTGTCAGAGAGCTGTGACATGCGGTACAAAGTAGCTTCAAGAAGCCTATATGCACAGGGACTCCTAGATAGGAAAGAAACAGGAATGGCATTGATCACTTTAAGCTCTACAGCCATACAGCCCAGCAAGGTGGATCACAAATCTATGGGCACTACATGGGTATAAACCACAGGGATGTTAAAATTCTCACAGTTTCAAGGCTTTGATTGGCTACAAAGGGAACTTGAAAATTGATTTTTACACAGTTTGCACAGCTGCTATCTAGGGATTGCTAGAGAGCTGTGACATGCGGAACAAAGTAGGTTTGAGCAAGCTCTATGCACAGGTACTCCTAGAAAAGATAGAAAGAGGAATGGCATTGGTCACTTTAAGCTCTGCAGCCATACAGCCCAGCAAGGTCACAAAACTACAGGCACTATATGGGTAGAAGTCACAGGGACTTTAAAACTCCTACTGTCCCAAGGCTTTGATTGGCCACAAGTCTAACAGTAGTCTTAGCACTAGATTTGCAATAAAGGATTACAGGAATAAGCGCAGGTTGTAGCCACAATGGGTGATCATCTGCTTCTTTAAGATAGTCAACACACCAGCTCAATGCTTGCAGGGATTATGGTAAAGAATACAGAGATGGTTCAGCATCTTTATCTCCTAGAATAAAATCTATATGGTGATTCTTTACGTGGACTAGCATCATTTAGACAATCACATGACCTCAACTGCACCAAAACTAACATTGTCTGCAAATGTTCTAAAGATGATGGTGCAATGGACCCCCTAAGGTGTGAGCTACACTGTAGCATGCTGATGCCATTAACCGAGCGCCACTGTTGCATTTGCATGAGCAATAATGGCTTCATATAGCTTACATCATAGCACACTGGTCTTATCATCACTTAACAGGTCTTCTGCAATTGCATACAAATTACTGGTGCATCTACAGATGGTCCACGTAGCTTAGACCTGTAGGTGCAAAGGTAAAGGAGCTATCTACAGCACTGATGAAGCAGACCTGCTCACCACCTACGTGTTGGCCCTCATAGGTAAAAAATAAACCCTCAGACCATAAAACTCTTTCTGTAGCTACCCTGTTTTTTTTTTTATTTTGTTTTTTTTTTCAAAATTTGCCCAGCGGACTTGGTACCAATCTATAAGGACACAAACTACATACGGTTGGCATAGCAAGGCAGAATAATGGAGGCGGTCTGTGCGTTTAAAAGCGATCCCAGTCCTACATCGCCACAGGGGGAAAAATATACAATGCCTAATCTAAAACAACGCTCTGTCCAGCCAAGGCTGCTCTGGAAATGGGCTGGCAGATAGTATTACGCTGGTGAGCCGACTCTGAATTTAATCTTTGGAAGAGTAAAGTGCAATCATATTAAACACTGTAAACCGCGGACCAGCTTATGAGTAGTCACTGACACTGTGTGCTCTATCTAGACTTCTGTGCTGCTACAGATCGACAAACTCCATTTTTTTTTGTTAGTCCCAGCATCTGGGGTTTGGTAAAATGACGCATCCTGAAGGTGCCCCACGGCCAATGAAAGTTCTGCCTACAGACCGGGCTGTCGCTGGCCTTTATAAGTGGGTGTCCTCCTCCATAGCCTCATTCTCTTCTTTGCCAGGCTTGCTGATTAGGGTTTCCCAGCCGTCCGCCTGGTGTGCTGTGCCACCGTTGATGCTCGCCTTTTTCTCTTGCATCTCCGACTGTCCATCCATTGCCACGTCCAGGGTGGGATTATCGTGGCAGCCATTCTCCACGAAATGCAGCTCCTTGGAAAGACATTAAAAAGGAACATGGAATAAATAAAAAAGATGACTTAGGCTGGATCCATATATTATAGGTCCTCTACAGATACTGGTGTCTAGCGGGCTATTTAAACCTGCAATGGATCATTGCTAATCTTTAAGTCTGAGTTCCTGCAATTCCTGATCCTGAACCTTATGTTGACCTTGATAATGACCCGGCTTTCACCAGATCACCATATTGCAGAATGTGTAGAGTAGAATAATAATGACTGAACAATAAAACATTTAGGGTGTCAGAGGTTGGGGGTGTCTGTTTTCACCAATGCTTTAAAGTGGCTGTAATCCTCAGATACAGGGCCAGAACAAGGGGTGGGCGGAAGGGCCACGTGCCCTGGGCGCAGAGCCACTATGTGGAGAAGTAGGTGCTGGGAGCAGGTGTGTGCTCAACTCTCCAGCTGCTTGAATGACAGGAGTGAGGCTGCCATCACTCCTGTCATTCAAAACAGAGCACAGTGCATGCTGGGATAGCTGCTGGAGGGAGGATTTTGCTGCCCCCTCCCTCCAGCTGCGGGACTGGATCTCCTCCGCCTACCTCCTCTGGCAGCTTCAGGCTCTGGTATAGGCTAATTGTTGTTTGTGTGGGCGGGATGGGGATGTGGCCAGCTTTGGAGATCCAGCCCGGCCGTCTGACTGCCTGTCTGCCTGAACCGTCCATCCGCTCACCTGCAATCCTAGAAGAGGGAGATGTGCGCTGACCAGGAGCAAGTGTGTGCTGAGGTAAGCTCAGCTGCCTAAATTTCATGTCATTGCTTCTGCTCCCTGTCCAGCACCAGGGGAATGGGATAAGAGGCTAGGGGTTATTATGCATAATCTGATACCTGTGTTGGGGGTTATTAATGCGTCCACTGACATTAATGCTGGAGGTTATTAATGCGTCCTCTGACATAAATGCTGGGGGTAATTCTTGCATCTGGGAAGGGGTGCAATTTGGCATCTTCACCTTGGGCACTAATTGACCTTGGCCCGCCACTGCTCAGATATGAAATATGAACAAAGCATATCCCTCTAGTGTGTACTTGTCTCAATCCAGAGCACTAAGTGTCATTGCTGCCTCATTCCTCTACTATCTGAATGAGTCACTTCTGACAAGTTTTCCTGACACTAAAGGAATAAAAGTGACAGGGGAACAGAGGCAGCTCTCTAATTAGGCAAAATAGACGGTCGCCTAAGGCCTCGTACTCACAGGGGCCTCGCAACCACCTAATGTGACACTGACACCAGCACCAAGAGAGAGAGTACTGACACAAAGCTCTTAATATATGCAATTTATAAAGTTAATTTTTTTATTGCATGAATTATTCCCATTATGGGCGGTGAGTGGGGCCTCATGTCTAGGTTTTGCCTAAGGCCTCACAAAGCCTAGAGCTTCAGCTCTGTTCCTGTCTGCTGTGTGAAGGGGGGTTGTGTCCCTTCCCTCCAATCAGCTCTTAAATCTCTCCTTACTGAGCTCTGCAGAGTGTAACTTCAGCTCCCCACCCCCTGTTTTCTGACCGCTCAGACAAGCTTCTAAATTCTGGACTTTAACCGGATCTAGAGAAGAGAACCACAGATAAACAGGTACAACTTATGTAGGAGGATTTGTTTCATCACCGTTTATCAGCTTAGGCTAGTCACTATACGTAAGGGTTTACAACCACTTTTAAGTAACAAAAAGATGTGAGCAATGGCAGCACCTACATTTTATCATTACATTTTGAATTGTTCAAACTCTATAAATCGTAATACAAGTTGATTTGTGGCTGGGCTCTTCCTAAAGGAAAATTTTGTTTTGCCCATGCTGAGGAAATGAACAGATTCATTTTACGGCCCATCTTTCCAGCTGCACATACTTACCTTTCTTTCGGTCTCCCACCACTGCTTTCGGATATTGGGAACGAGAGTGACCTCCAAATCGCAACACCCTCCCCGTCCCCATGTTCCGGTTTTAGAGCAGTAAACTGCCAAACACCGGTACTATCACATAGGAGGTAATGGAGTCACATGCTCTCGCATACACATGTAGCACCCTCTGTGATAGGCTGCTAGTTAAGTCAGGCGAATGTAATTCTTTTGGCTCCCCTCTGATCAGTGGAGGAGCTTGTGATTACTTTGAGCCATTCTGGGTTTCACTGGTTACAGGTTTGACTACTCCTCCCTGCCTTCTCAAGCATTCTGGAATGTAGTGGCCTGGGAGAGTCAAATTTGCTGCCGGAATATTTATGTGGTCCCAGCCAATCCCCAGGGGGGAGGATGCCCAGTAGATGACTGAGGAGTGGATAAATAGTCTGAGGCTTGAGGCAACCCTGTTCTTATCCAGGAGGAGAAGTTCCCAGCCTGAAGGGCTCTCCTGCCCTTCTGGGCAGTCCCACTATACATCTACACTTGCTCATTGAGGTCCCAGCTATGCTAGAGCTGGGGGACTTCTACTGAACCTTACTGGAGCTGATTGAGGGATTCCATTGAGGATCTGGTCTGGAGAGTCCATGACAGAATTGTCCAGTTAACATTGGAGGCATCCAAGTATCCAAGGACATTTGTGAGTACAGACCTGTGTTTGAGATCTTAGTGGCTGTGTGCTGCTACTATCCATTGTACATCAGTACCAGCTCTTGCTAAAATGTGGACATTTGGACATTTCCTGTGGTTTCCCAGTGTAGCCCAGTCCCTTAGTTGCTGCTGCAAGGACTAAGCTGAGAAGATTTTAGAAAGACAAAGTGTCCTCGTGTTCTGTAATGTGCTACTGGAGTATCCCACAGCCTCCTTTATCTCCATACAGAGTTACCTATAGGGAGCTACCACCAGGCCTCCTGTAGCGGGCCCGGGCACACAGGGAGGCCCAGACAGCAGGGGAATCGGTGCAGCGGGACGCGAGGACAATTACGGAATGATGCCATGTGTCTGCGTCTCTCCCTCCAGCAGCTGAAAGCGGGTTTCTCCCCCTCTCCCTGCCGTCGGCTTTCAGCAACTGGAGAGAGAGACACAGACACAGTGCATCATTCTGTAATTGTCCTCCTGTCCCGCTGCACCGATCCACCCCCCTGTGTTGCCCACATCCGTTTCCCCCCTGTGTGTCTGCCCCCCCCTCGTCCCCCAGCAGCACTGCCAGATTTCCTCTCATTGGCTGCTGCGGGTACACAGGTAGATGGAGAGTGGGGCAGGGGCCCATAAATATGTAATTAAATAGTCCCTGAATTAGACAGAGTGCACATTTGGTACTGATCACTCCTGTGTCCATTCATAACTGAGCCTAGTAAACTGTGTTTCTCCTACGTTCACTGACAGACGCAGCTCTTCTTGACTTTGTGGGGTTTTATGTTCGTCTTACCAGGAGTTAACTAGGCAGGGAAAGAATTCAGCTGGCCCCTCCCGACCATTCTGCTTGTATTTTGGGGTGTTTCAGTTCTTCTCGACGCAGACAGTCACTTGCATCCTCTTTGTGTCAAATGATCCGAGTCAATACTTACCTGTGTCCTCACTAGTCATGGTTTACACGTGAGACAGATTAAGTCCCTGATAAATTAATGTATAAATACCCGGGGACGGGGTGAGAGGTAGATGGACACATGGGCGTCGTCGGTTACTCTCCTTTAGACCGTCACGACGACCCCCTGCTCCCCCCCCGTCTGTGTGTCCCCCCTTTGCCTACACCCGTTGTGTCCCCCCACCTAGCCACGTCGCCC
>BLSH010494947.1:16630-56743 GCA_018402905.1 Glandirana rugosa | reverse complement strand
CGCGACTGGCGCCTCCTCAGAGGTTCACTTGGGTACAGTTGTTTTTGCGTTTACCCACCCCTCTTTTTTGACACAGCTTGGGGACGTCCCCACAAAGTCAAGAAGAGCTGTGTCTGTCAGTGAACGTAGGAGAAAAAGGGATTTTATTATAACTTACCGTAAAATCCTTTTCTCCGAGTTCACTGACAGACGCAGCACCCACCCCTCTGGGCTCTGTTTTGGTACGGCTTGTGTACAAACTGGAGAGCTCCTCTGTGAGGGGGGGTTTTAATGTAGGAAAGGAGGACGGCCCCCAGGGGAGGGGCCAGCTGAATTCTTTCCCTGCCTAGTTAACTCCTGGTAAGACGAACATAAAACCCCACAAAGTCAAGAAGAGCTGCGTCTGTCAGTGAACTCGGAGAAAAGGATTTTACGGTAAGTTATAATAAAATCCCTTTTTACAATGCTTCCATTTATGAATGAACAGGCGCCTCTGTCTCCTCATCATTCATCTTCAGAGCAGCTGAGGCTACAGAGAAAGGAACTGAAGAATCTGTGTCCTCATTTCCTTTCTCTGTCTCAAAGAGATGAGATGTTAGGGCCCCTGATATTTCATCCAATTGTCCCCCTCCTCCCCAACAGTGTTGTAAAAAAAAAAAATTGTAAAATGTAAAAAATAGTTTGTAAAAGAAAAAGAAAATTAAATTGTAATAGAAAAATGTAAAAATTGGGAGTATAATTTAAAAAAAATTATAATTTTTGTAATTCAGGGAGGAGGGCTGTCAGGTAGGCTGTACCTACTTTTGTGTATTTTCATACCCCGTGATTTCTGTCCCCATCCAAGTTTATTCAGCAAAAAAATGATTAAAAAAAAAGATCCCCCTAGAGTAGACTGTTCATTGAGCCAGAAGAGCGATTGGGGCCATGTGCCTGGCTGCTGATACACTAGTTTGGGAAAAGAACTTCGGGACTACCCAGTGAGCCCTTTCGGGAGTGAGCGCCACACACAGGAGTGCCAGGTAGGTGGCACCAGGATTCATACACCTGTTCCTTTACCTTGGATCAACACTTTAACACATATCGATGATTACTTATACCAAGCTGATTTCTTTTACAAGTTTATCTCATTGAAAACATTTCCTTTAAAAGATGCAAAACAACCAGGCACGAGTTATCCAAAAAAACGCCCTTTAAATTCTGCCCATTGGTCTACAGCTGTGAAATCAAATTATATACAGTAAAACCTTGGATTGCGAGTAACACAATTTCTTAAATCTGACTCAGTTTGCAAGCAGAATTAAGCCTCTGTGCATGCAATACCGCATGTGGTCAGAGGTGTGGGGGCGCTGGTGAGCCTCTGAGACGCCTGGGAGCATTCGGAAATACCGAAAGTGTAAACAGTTCCTGAGCATTTCTGAATGTTTCCAAGCCTCACCAGTGCCACCACACCCCTGGCTACATAAGGTATTGCATACACCAGGCGTCCCCCTCTGGTCACATACAGTACTGCATTGACAAGCAGTCACTGTGGAGCGAATTAACTGAGTTTCCATTGTTTCCTATGGGGAAACATGATTTGATATACGAGTGCTTTGGATTACAAGCATTCTCCTGGAACGGATTATGCTCGTAATCCAAGGTTCCACTGTATAAAAATTATACTCACCATGTTTTTCAGTTTGGGCAGACGCCTTTGCCAGCAGATGTAGATGAGCCCGGCGACAATAATCATGACGCACACGGAACCGATAATGACCAAAACAATAAAGAGTTTGCCATAATCGCTCCGGGGTGGACTGGGGCGCGAGTGGCAGCTGACCGTACTGGAGTAACTTTCAATCCCGATCTGTAAAGAAGTGAAGAACATTAGTCCTATAAGGCAGGGGTTTCTAAAGCGGTATTAAACCCAAAAGCAAATATTTATTATATTGCAGCTTAGCAAATCATATATTTGATGGCTGCATTTGTTTTCTTTTTTAGGCTTCCTTTCTTCTAGTTTCATTTGGTGATCCAGCCAGTAAGTCTGTTGCTTTTCAAAGGCACAAGCTATCCAGTGGAACATATCAGTTTACATGGATGAGACAAACCATATAACAGTGTCAGGGATGCTTACAATGATCAGCTTTTATTTATTCATGTAAACCATGGGTGCCCAACCTGTGGCCCTCCAGTTGTTGCGGAACTACAAGTCCCAACATGCTTCTGCATTTAGGAGTCATACTTGTAACTGTCAGCCATGCAATGCCTCATGGGACTTCTAGTTCCGCATCAGCTGGAGGACCACACCTTTATCCCAAAAGCAGTGGCAGCTGATGCTCAATATTTTGGGGGAGGCAAACAAACCTGCCCCCTCTCTCACACAACTACTGCTCTGTGCCCCGAGCCCACCCTTTTTTAAGCCAATTAGACCCTCAGGCTCTAGTCATGTGCTTCAAAAAAAAAAAACATTGGAATCCATGCGTCTTGCACCCTGCATGTAGATTAGAGGCCATGCGCATGGATTAGGGGAGCAGCATCCCTGCACCCCTTATGGAGCAGCTGCCACTGCCCAAAAGGAACAAAATTGTTTGCTGTAACTGATTATAAAGTGTGAGCTGGGGTCTGTCTTCGATTTGTTGGTGTAATTAAGTCTGCTAGTACATCTAACACTCCCCTCCCCCCAGACTGACAATTATGCTGTCCGCCGTGCCTCCTGTGCTCATTCATCCAGAGTTGTGTCTCAATAATAAAGAAAATGAATGCAGCCACCACAAACTGCAATATAATACTTCTTTTGAATTTGAGTTTAATAGCGCTTTAAAGTTGAAGTTTAATCTGCTCATATTTTGCCTTCCCTGGTTCCTCATTTCCCCCCTCATCAGCATGCTAATGATATTCCTTTCAGTTTTCCTTTCAATTATGATTCAGTTATTCAATGTAATTTGATGATTAAATCTCTTTTTTTTAAAGCGGTTGTATCCCCATAAATGACATTTTTACCTACAAGTAATCCTATAATAAGGCTACCTGTAGCTACCTGCTTTACCTGTAGGTAAAAATAATATCTCCTAAACCTGTACGGTTTAGGAGATATTCTCACTGCAAGCGCCGCCAGTGTTGCCAACCGCCAGTAAATTTACTGACAGTTTGTAAAAATCAGTGATTTTTAGAACTGTCTATAAATATCAGGGTCTGATAATTTGTCATGCTGTGCTGACTTTTTAAGTGTAAACTGGGCAAACTACTTGATATGGGTATTGTCAGTGTTTCCATGTTGTGTTTAAATATCAATTGTCTTTTGATATAGTTTTTAATAGGAGTTCAGTTATTTTTCAGGTTGCCAGTAAAAAATGTGCTCTGCCAGTAAGATTTTCCATGATTTGCCAGTAAAAAATGCTGCGGGAGGTTGGCAACACTGAGCGCCGCTGACGTCAGCCGGTGCATGCGCAGCGTTATCCCGGCGAACGCCCGGCACATAGCGCCAGACCCTGCCGGAAAGTAAGCAGTAAAAGACACGCTCCCACGCATGCACGGGAGTAACATCTCACAGCTCCAGCCACTCACAGCGCTGGAGCCACGAACCCGGAAGGATTCACGGTGGGAAGGTGGCAGCTGGGCTGGCTCCTGGGAGGAGTTATGTGCACAATATATGAAAATGCCTTGATGGGTGGATGTCAGTCTGGAGGAGTGGGCGTTCCTAGGCAGGCTATTTGTATGCAGACCGCCCTAGGTAACGCCCACATGTGATGTTGAGCCTCCATGATTGAAAGAACTAAAATCCAATGAATGGAAGGGGCAGACCAGGGACAGGCTGGCTGGGGAAGATAGTGATAGGTTCCTTCCACCAGAAAGTTCTGATCTCAAGAGTCCAACCTAAGGGAGCCCATGGCCATCCATTGGTTGTGTGCACCACTGACCTCTGCGAGGCTTCGTTTTATGTCGCCCAGTGCCATGAAGACGTCTTTAGCAGGGACCACACCTTGAAAAATAAAATTAGATACAAAGGGTTAGACCAGATGGAGAAAGGCACCATTACCCACCATGTCTGGACACTGAAACCTAACCACACGTGGTGGCTTGAAGCTTGGAATGACTTACGTTCCTCCTCGGTGACCGTCATCAGCAGGTGATTGTCATTCTCATTAGGCTTGCTCAGGAAGATCAACCAGTCCCTCTGGGGTGGCTCTGTTTTCCAAGAGAGCGCCCCCTCCAGGAGAGAAAGCAGCTGTTGCCCCTTCCTCCATCTGAACTCTTCCTGTAGAAGTAAGAAGAATCTCCAATTAAAAAAGGGAAAAAGGTAGACAAGGTCCTCCTGCAAAATCTAAGCTATCTATGCCCCTCACCTCTGACCACGACCCCCAATGCCTGAATTATTGCAGGCAGGGCCCGGCCCGCCCAAGATGTAGGCAGAGGCAGTTGCCTTCGGCACTTGACCAGAAGGGGGACCTGCTGCTGAAGTAGATAAAGGCTCATGGAAGGAGGTGCAATTTGGCCTCTGCACAGTGGTAATCAGGTTAGCAAAGGAAGGGAGAAGGAGCCGACTGGTTTCAATCCCCCCCTCTCCCTTTGTATCTTATATACAACCACATAAGTTTGACATCTGTACAGTTCTATCCAGATTTGTAGTTTGTACAGATTACAACCAGTGGCGCACCTACAGAGGTCACAGGGGTCGCAATTGTGACCCGGCTCCATACCGCTGGGGACCCATACAGTTCCCCCTGTATGCCTGGATAAAAGGAGCGGCATATAGAGGAATCAATCTCGGCCCTTTTCCTCCTGCAGCCGCTAAATGCCTATGGGAGGGAGAGGAGGAGAAGCAGGCATTCAGCAGCAGGAGGAAAATGGAGAGATCAGTTCCTCTATATGCAGCTGTCCCTGCCGCTCCTCCTATCCAGCTTCCTTCTGCAGCCCCCCTTGTGCTCTCCAGCCCACCTGACCTGTGCTCTTTCTTGGCCCCCCTACCCCGCAACTCTGCCAAGTTTCCTGCCAGCTGCTGCAGTATATCTGTCAGGATGGACAGCAGGGAAGGGGCCGGTAAATGTAATTTATTGCCCCTTCCTTTTCTGAATGGAGAGTCAGTGATCTGTAACTCTAATCTGTTACTCTAATCTAATCTGTATCAATAACTCTGTCCATTCATAGCCGAGGCATAGTAAACTGTGTTTACTATGCTTCAGTGTATGTGAACAAACAGGAAGCTCTGTACAGAGCTATTCCTGTTCATTCATTCTGTGCAGCTGAAGCTGCAGAGATGGAGTGTCCTCAATATCCTTTCTCTGTCTCAAAGGTGTAACATCAGAGGTCTATTTAGACAGCTGATATCTCACCAAGGCCCCCCAATGGTTCTCCTAAAAAATTATTTTAAAAAAATGGTAACAAAAAACAAACTGCTGACACCCGTGGCTGAACTCCCAGGGTCGCAAAGGTCCCACTTGCGACTGAGCCCTGGCATTCTTTCACCAGGCTCAGAGGGAAGGGCCCTGGACTGGGGTCAGGGGGCCCTTCGTGGTTTTTTGCACCGGGGCTCTGAAGGTTCTAGTTACGCCGCTGATTGCAATATATCTTGCCAGCTGATTAAGTATAGGTTTGCTTTAACCCATTCATCCCCAGCAGGACATACCTTTCCTTTTCTCCCATGCCATCCATTTAGCACCAGGAACCAAAGGAAATACCTGGTCATTTAAGGCATGGGGGACTATGTGGCTCATACAGGACTTACACAGAGCTATGGACTCCCCATGTGATCATGCTGATTGGATCAGTGGCATGAATCGTCCATAACAATGTGTAAGCTTCAACCCCTAGCTCATATAAAGCTTTTCAGTCACTCCCAGTGGTGGAGCAAAAGGATGTTATACACTATATTGTCAAAAGTATTGGGACACCTGCCTTTACACACACATGAAATTTAATGGCATCCCAATTTTAGTCCGTAGGGTTCAATAATGAGTTTGCCCACCCTTTGCAGCTATAACAGCTACAACTCTACTGGGAAGGCTGTCCACAAGGTTTAGGAGTTTGTCTATGGGAATGTTTGACCATTCTTTCAGAAGCGCATTTGTGAGGTCAGGCATTGATGTTGGATGAGAAAGCCTGGCTTGCAGTTTCCACTCTAATTCATCCCAAAGGTGTTCTATCGGGTTGAGATCAGGACTCTGTGCAGGTCAGTCAAGTTTCTCCACCCCAAACTCACTCATCCATGTCTTTATGGACCTTGCTTTGTGCACTGGTCCAAATCATTTGGTGGAGGGGGGATTATGATGTGGGGTTGTTTTTCAAGGATTGGGCTTGGCCCCTTAGTTCCAGTGAACGGAATTCTTAAGGTGTCAGCATAGCAAGACATTTTGGACAATTTCATGCTCCCAACTTTGTGGGAACAGTTTGGGGATGGCCGACTCCAACATGACTGCCCATCAGTGCACAAAGCAAGGTCCATAAAGACACGGATGAGCGAGTTTGGGGTGGAGGAACTCATCCTGACCTTAACCCGATAGAACACCTTTAGGAATATTTAGATCAGAGACTGCGAGCCAGGCCTACAGGTCCAACAACAGTGCCTGTCCTCACAAATGCACTTCTGGAAGAATGGTCAAACATTCCCATAGACACTCCTAAACCTTGTGGACAGCCTTCCCAGAAGAGTTGAAGCTGTTATAGCTGCAAAGGGTGGGCCAACTCAATATTGAACCCAACGGACTAATATCTCGTACACTCCGTGCAACGGTCATACAACCGCACGTTCAACTTTTGTCCAAAATCGGCTGTTGGCAGTCATGTCTAGCCTACTGACACGAGTCAAGTAGTTGTACAACAAAGCCGAACGTAGTGACGTGTTACGAGCGCCTAACGAGGAAGTTCAGGTGAATGTGATTTGTGAATTAGGAACACAGGTTACACAACCAAACACATCCTGGATTCAGAGCTTGCGTGTTTAGCACTTACAACTTTGTTGGGCCAACTTCTGTACACACGAGTCAACAGACGTAAAACAGCTTGTTGTACAACAAAAGTTTTCTAGTCCGCTCAGCCAACTTCTGTTGTACGACTGTTGAACACCGCCTGTTGTAATCGCGCATACTAACGGTCAGATTATCATACAACAAGGTGTTGTACGACCGTTGTTGTAGGACCGCTGCATCTTGTGTACGGGCCTTAAGACTGGGATGCCATTAAAGTTCATGTGCGTGTAAAAGCAGACGTCCCAATATTTTTGACAATATAGTGTATGTGTCTAATTCACTTTGAGTTGGCATTAGAAAAGTTCAGCAAATTACTCTGACATCCACAGAATGTTGGCTCACAAGGCCCGCTCCAACCGGCCCTCCGATGGATGGAGTACTCCATTAAGTTCCTATAGACCAGTGGTTCTCAACTCCTGTCCTCGGGACCCACTAAAAGGCCAGGTTTGCAGGATAACTGAAATACATCACAGGTGATATCATTTGCTGCTCAGTGATTGCAGTATTCTAGTCTGTATCTCCCCAAGGTAATACTTAAAATCTGGCCTGTTGGTGGGTCCTGAGGACCGGAGTTGAGAACCACTGCTATAGACTTATGAACAACGTAGGGCCAGTGGAGCCTTCTTCGCTGCGATGCTGTATGGCAGTGAAAGAGTCAGCAGCTTGCAGAAAAGGTCACCGAGCAGTTCCGCATTCCTCCCTCCCTCTACGGCTGTCTAATCCCCTCTGCTGTTTCCATGACAACCCAGAGACCCTGGAGATGGTTAATAAGGACAGTTGTCATGGAGACTGGTACATCTCGGGGCAGGCTCCGGCCTGCACATACAGCAGTGTAATTTGGGAGGGAAGGGGGCGGCTGAGCCTGCCACAAAATCAAGCCCTTGTCAGACTTGGGTTAGGTTTTTTTTTAAATCAAATGATGGCATTGCCTATAGCAACCAACCAGATCATGTCATCTTTCAAGGTTACAGCTCCCAAGCAAATATGTACTGGATGGTTGGTGTTGGCCAGTTCAGGTGGACAGTTGTCAGTACTTACACAGTCAATATCATCCGACATGTTGAGGATGATGTAATTTTTTCCTGCCAAATTTATCCAGTCTTTGCAGATGACCTGAAAATAAACAATTTATATATAATGAAAAAAGAAGGTTCTGAATTTAGCAGTATCGTATTGTAGGTATACCTTAAAACTGTGGACAAAGGCTTTAGCATTCAACACTACTCCCCCGCTGGGCTCAATGGTTCCTCCCACTGGCCCCTGTGTCCTGTAGTGACGTAGGAGGCAGAAGAAGGAACCACATCGCAGGATGGGGGTGCATAAATAACTCTATGATGACATATCACAACCCACCCACCAATCTTAACACTAAGGGTCTTTTCAGATAGGTTTTTTGATCATTTACCCCTGTCAATTTTTCAGGTGGACCTGACTGGAAGTTCCATGGGATCCATGGCATATATGGGCAGGAAGATGTAAATGGACTTTTACACCCTAAAGACAGATATACAGTACCCAAGCTCGACTGCAGACCACTATAAGGGGGCATTCGTCCCACTGACCACCACAGATTCATGGAGCATTTTCCCAAGGATCCCCAAGGAACCATTTCTAGCAGAGGGTTCTCTGAACCTGAAAGGGTTCCCTGACCTGAAAATTATTTCAAGGGTTCCTCTTGGGTAAATGGGTTGATAAAGACTGTCATAGCCTATTTAAGCCCAGCTATCCTGTTATTTTGTAGAGCACCTCTTTTCTTGACGTGCACGTGGGGCACCTCATCACATACGTATGGACACCTCTTGTCATGGTACAAGTGTAGGAACTGACCTTTTGACCATCAAACAGTAGAAATCTTAGCTCAAACATCTACTTGAATGCTATGATTACTTGTTAAAATATATCTTTCTATTCTCAAAAGTATAACCAGTACCTCATCCTCACAGCCAAAATGGAGGAGCCATAACTCAGTTCACTAAGGCCCAGTGGTATATTTAGGTTTTGTGCTGCCCTAGGCCTGACTAAACCCATGCACCCCCCTAATTTAAATATGAACCACCCCTTCCTGTCAAGGCCACAACCCTTCCTGTTTAAGACCCGCCCTGATATTTTCCAGTGGGGACACTATTTCTGAGGGCCTTGGGGGTGGGGGCAATGGATCCCTTAATAGATTTCCTCACATTTCCTGTTTGGCTATGGGGCAGCACAACGACTCATTGGTTGGGGCCCACTGCCTGAGTCCCTTGGGATGCCCGGGTCCCCTACATATGTAGCGGCTGTCCCCCCTGATGGCATACCGGCAGCAAGTGCAGGCGCTTTATGGGGGTGCCAGACCGGTTTGTCTCCCGGCCCAGTCTGCCCCATAAGACTGGCGCTACACTAAAAGTGTAGTGCAAGCCGGCAGGGACTCTTTTCGGGCTCCCCCCCTGCAAAGTGCCACCCTAGGCCTGGGCCTTTTTGGCCTAGGCCAAGATACAGCGTTGCTAATGCCTGACAACTTCTTGGCTCAACTCTCAAAGGCTCCAGCACCTGTGCAACCTGCACTGATTTTGCTGGTCGCGGTCAAGAAAAATACATAATTTTGCTGAAGGTTCTCTCACTAGCCTTTCAATTAGGGTTAAGGGGATCGTTCTTCAAAGGCATTTTCTACTTTCATAAGTAAATTGTTAAACCTCACCACTCCTGATGCACCGTTGACCAATAAAGGTCTCTTCAGTGGACCATTAGCAGACAGATGTTGTTCCTGGTTTAAAAGAGGATGCTTTACTACTTCCAGCTGTCTAGCCTTCCTCAATGTGATACAACTCTGGCCTTCAAAGGTTTTCCAAGACTGGATCAGACAATACAAAGTTGATTGTACAGGCTCTTGATGGCCAAGCAGCTTCACGGTTGATTTGTGAAGTACAGGGATCAGCTGATTGACAAGGGTCTAAGTACAGAAGACCTCTATCCAATAGCATGGCTCACATTGAGGAGTTTCCCTCTTCCTTTATGAGTGTGGATAGTCCCTGTTAGTTAGTTAGTTTTATTCATTTTTAACTGTGTACCATCTTTAGTTTGTCTGAGGGTGACTCTTGAAGCTTAAAGTGTCACTAAACCCATATCATTAAAAACCATCAATAAATGCTGTATTACATGCTGTTCATACTCACTTAGTCACTATGAGATTTGTTTTTTGTATTCTGAAAAAAAAACAGGTTGATTCGGCTGTTCTCTATCTTCCTCTTCTGTCCATGCTCCCGATGCAGTTGGGGATTTTGTAGAGCAGTGTTGGCAGCTCCACGCATGCTCAGTTTTCAGAGAGTTTCTATGCTGACCATTTCCTCCCTATCACATCTGAGCAGCCCATGTGACTACAGAGTCGCACATGTGGGTGTATATACAGTTGTACATGACAGCCCCTCCCTCCTCCTCCATTTCTACTAAACAGCTAAACACAATGGGGGTGGGATATTATATCTTGATTAATGGAGTCTTCCCCTCCCTGTTATTCTAAGACACAGGCTGGAGGGGCGTGACACAGCCTGTGACTGGCAGAAATCCGCCCACACCATGTTATTACCAAAAATAATAAAGATTTAATTTCAAATATACATTTGTATGATGATTTAAAACAGTTTATTGATATTAATTATTTATTTCTACTCTGTATACCAAAGGCTGTTTATTTTTTATTTTGAACATGTGACCAGCAGCATAGGACTAGAAGCTTCTCCTGCCTATGTTTCCCTGCAGACAGGCTAGGGAAGAGTCATGTGACAGCTGTATATTAGGAAAAAGGTACTTAGATGTTTTATTTTATTAAAATAATAACAGTGCCATCATCCACATCATTCACAACGCTCCTAGCTCCTCCTCCTCGAGCAGTGCCCCTAGAGAAAGCTGCTTGCCCTGTGGGCCCTTCTGCATGTCTATGTGTCCATAAGACACATAAAGCCGTGGCTCTGCCTGCTATCTCCTTATTGGGTCACTGGCGGTGATTGACAGCAGTGGGAGCCAATGGGCTCCCGCTGCTGTCTTATCCAATGACCAATGAGGAGGGAGAGTCCTCATACAGCCGAGGCTATCGTGAACATTGCTGGATCCGAGGAGGCTTCGGTAAGGATTAGGGGGGCAGGGCGCTGCACACAGAAGGTTTTTTACTTTGCATGAAGGTAAAATATTTTGAGCCTTTAGAACCACTTTAAACAGTGTGTGTTTAGTACCACTTAAAGCGGTAGTAAACCTGCTAAAAAAAAAAAAATCCTGCAAGACAATAGCATAATATGTTAGTATGCATCGCATACTAACATATTATGAAATACTTACCTTAGAACGAGGCCCCCGATGCCCGAGTCGGTCAGCGCTAAGGACGCTGACATGTTTGTCCTCTTCTGTCTTCCGGGTACGCGGCTCCAGCGCTGTGAGTGGCCGGAGCTGCGTGACGTCACTCCCGCGCATGCGCGCGGGAGCTCTTCACTCCGGGAGCCAGCTCTGAGTTGCCGGCCGCCTCGGCCGGATCGTCAGAGCGCATGCGCCGCTAATGTCAGCGGCTGCATGCAGGGCGAATATCTCCTAAACCATGCAGGTTTAGGGGATATTCTTTTTACCTACAGGTAAGCCTTATTATAGGCTTACCTGTATGTAAAAATAGCTTCGCGGGATTACTACCGCTTTAAGAATCTGAGGTGACAGGCCCCTTAAGTTTTTACGGTTGCTGCCCTGTCCACTGCCAGAACCCATGCTGATATTAAATGTAGAGCCCTGAAGTTGGGTATATCGCCTTAGTCACAGGGCTCTGTTAAGCACACTCCGGAGACAGGGGTGTGTTCTCACCATAAGCTAAGACAGTTGGCAAAACAGTAGATGTTGGACTTCAGGAGACCTCTCACCTCTAACTCCCAGGTCTTATTGGAATCCTCAGACAAGGATGGTTCTCTTTGATGTGATGCTCCTAGAATTTCTCTAAATTCAAACAAATTAAACAAATACCACTGGTATATGTACCTGCTCTGTACTTGGTGAGAGCTGCATGGGGAGTGCAGCCTTTGTTGGGTCAACTTCCTGTTGAGTGGAAAAGACTGGCGGAATATCGAGCTTCTTTTTGCTGTTGGCAGCAGATGAAGATTGGTTGACTAACATACTTTCATTGCCCATGTGTCCAGGGGGGTGATGCCTTGCAGGATGACCCCGTGAATCTGCAGGAGGTCCAGGTTGAAGTTCGGATTCTGGCTTGTGACTGGCATGATGTCCTCTGGAATGTTTCTTGTTCTTTCGGGGTGGCTTGACAGTTGTGTTGGAAGAAGTGGACGTCATCTTGGTAGTTGTCCTCTCCTCCTGGTCTGGAACTACAGCTGTTGTCTCATTGTGTATTGGCTGTATGGGATCTTCCTCTGCTAGGACCTTAATGATTGGGGATACTTGTTTAGGAGTCTCGCTAGCCTCTGTGGGCCAAAATGTTGTGGACGTTTCCAAAACTTCCCTAGGCAAAGTGCTCGTCTCATCTTGGGTGACCCTGCTGTCTGTGGACACGGGTTCAGCTACAACAATAATACAAAAAAATTGTTTTAGTATATTTTTTATGATTTTTCAGTGGGCAGGTAAGGGGAATTTTCAGCAGCGGTGACCTATGTGTTTCTCTATGTATAGGTTTATTTAAATGTCTGATAATAAGTTCAATTAGCCTTATAGGGAATTGTCCTTAAACAAAGTAGCAGTCAAGCACAGTCCCTGTGCATTCCTACTAAGCAGGAAGTAGCGCCTGCAAACGTGATGGGTAAATATGGCCTTCTTCTTCTTTACTGTATAAAACAGATTTTAAAACATTAACACTCATTGAAACCATTATTTTGATCACCTTCATTTACAAAGGTAAGAAAAAACTGTAAAAGACAAATGATTTTCCTTAACCACTTCAGCCCCGGAAGGATTTCCCCCTTTGGGACCAGAGCACTTTTTGCGATTCGGCACTGCGTCGCTTTAACTAACAATTGCGCGGTCGTGCGACTTTGTACCCAAACGAAATTTGCGTCCTTTTTTTCCCACACATAGAGCTTTCTTTTGGTGGTATTTGATCCCCTTTGTGTCATTTCTGATCGCCGCTAAAAACAAAATAAGAGCGCCAATTTTGCAAAAAGACTCAAATTTCTAACTTTTTGCTAAAATACAAATCCAAAAAAATATATAAAAAAACGTTTTTTTTCCATCGGTTTTGGCCGATTTATATTCTTCCTCATTTTTTGGTAAAAAAACCCCGCAATTGGCGTTTATTGATTGGTTTGCGCAAAAGTTGCTGCGTTTACGGATGATGAGAATTCATTTCTGGGGTTTTTATTTTTTTTTATTTTTTACTAGTAATGTCGGCGATCTGCGATTTTTAGCGGTACTGCAATATTGCGGCGGACATGTCGGAACATTTTGACACTTTTTTTGGGACCATTGGCACTTATACAGCGATCAGTGCTATAAAAATGCACTGATTACTGTGTAAATGCCATTGGCAGTGAAGGGGTTAACCTGGAGGTGGCGCTCTAAGGATTAACTGTGTTCCCTGGGTGTGTTATAACTGTGTGTGGGCTGGCCTGGCTGGGGGAAGGGAGTGATCACGGCTTCCATATACAGGAAGCCTGTGATCACAGCCTTTCCCCCTCTAACAGAACGGAGATCTGTGTTTACTTACACGGACCTCCGTTCTTTCACTGCGGGGGGGCCATCGCGGGTAGCCGGCGGTGATAGAGTCTGCCATACCCGCTCCCTGGCCCCCCCCCCGGGCACATTGAGCGCGCGAGCACGCCTCCAGCGACGCACGTGCACTCACAGTGAGGGATATCGCAGCTGCCGTCATATGATGGCGGTTTGCGATATCGAGTCACTCTGTCGCCGTCAGACTGCGGTCGGCGGCCGGCAAGTGGTTAAAGCCGTTGTATACCTAGTTAAAAAAAAAAACTGCAAGACAATAGCATAATGAGCTAGTATGCACCGCATACTAGCTCATTATGAAATACTCACCTTGAAGATCCGACTGGGCTGCTCAGTCCCCTCTGAGGGAGCGGACATCTTCCCTCGGATCTTGCTTCCGGGTACGCGGCTCCAGGGCTGTGACTGGCCGGAGCCGCAAGACGTCACTCCCACGCATGCGCGCAGGAGCCTGTCTCTCCGGCAAGGTCCGGCACTGTGCGCCAAGCCTTTGCCGGGACATCACGACGCATGCGCCGGGTGATACACGGTGCATGCGCCGTGACATCGCAGCTGCTTGGAGGGGGAATATCTATTAATTTTACCTACAGGTAAGCCTTGCTATAGGCTTACCTGTAGGTAAAAATCCTTCTAAAGGGTAGACAACCGCTTTAAAGTGGTTGTAAAGGCAGAAGGTTTTTCTTTATCTTAATGCAATCTTTGCATTAAGATAAAAAATCCTTCTGTGTGCAGCAGCCCTCCTTACACTTACCTGAGCTCATCTCGATCCAGCGATGTTGCAGGACAGACTCCCTCCTGATTTACTAAGGCAGCAGCGTGGTGCCATTGGCTCCTGCTGCTGTCAATCAAGGTCAATGAGTCAATTGGCTCCCACTGCTGTCAATCAAGGTAAATGAGTCAATGAGGAGAGAGAGGGGACATAGCCAAACCATGGCTCCATGTCTGAATGGACACACAGAGCAGCGGCTCAGCTCGGGTGCCCCTATAGCAAGCGCTTGGGCACTCGGCAAGGAATATAAACATCCCTTGTAATAGAAATAAGGATTACTCCGGTTTCCTCCCACACTCCAAAGACATGCTGGAAGATAAAATTGGCTCCTGTCTAAATTGGCCCAAGTATATGTATGAATGTGAGTTAGGGACCTTAGATTGTAAGCTCCTTGAGGGTAGGGACTGATGTGAATGTATAATATATATGTAAAGCGCTGCGTAAATTGACAGCGCTATATAAATACCTGAAATAAATAAATAAATGACAGCTCCTCTTTATTGAGAGATCTGGGGTCAAAAAGCCGGCCACACCATCCTTTCTCGAGTGAACCGGTGGAAACGGTAAGCCTGAGAAACACTGGTGAGCAGCAGGATGGGGGACAGTTATTGCTTATATCTTCAGTCCCGGTAAACCACTTGTAAACCGCAATGTATATATACACGTATTGCGGTCGGCAAGTGGTCAATGATAGACTTGGATGAGAGTGATTTCTCCTGCACAATGTACACTATATTGTCAAAAGTACTGGGACACCTGCCTTTACACACACATGAACTTTAATGGCATCCCAGTCTTATTCCGTAGGGTTCTATATTGAGTTGGCCCACCCTTTGCCGTTATAACAGCTTCAAATCTTCTGGGAAGATGTCCACAAGGTTTAGGAGTGTCTATGGGAATGTTTGACCATTCTTCCAGAAGCACATTTGTGAGGTCAGGCACTGATGTTGGACAAGAAGGCCTGGCTCGCAGTCACCAATCTAATTCATCCCAAAGGTGTTCTATCGGGTTGAGGTCAGGCCAGTCAAGTTCTTCCACCCCAAAGTCACTCATCCATTTCTTTATGGACCTTGCTTTGTGCACTGGTGTGCAGTCATGTTGGAATAGGAAGGGGCCATCCCCAAACTGTTTCTACAAAGTTGGGAGCATGAAATTGTCCAAAATGTCTTGGTATGCTGACACCTTAAGAGTTCCTTTCAGTGGAACCAAAGGGCCAAGCCCAACCCCTGAAAAACAACTCCACACCATAATGCCCCCCCCCCCCCTCCACCAAATGATTTGGACCAGTACACAAAGCAAGGTCCATAAAGACATGGATGAGCGAATTTGGGGTGGAGGAACTTGACTGGCCTGCACAGAGTCCTGACCTCAACCCGATAGAACACCTTTGGGATGAATTAGAGCAGAGCCTTCTCATCCAAATGCGCTTCTGGAAGAATCGTCAAACATTACCATAGACACACTCCTAAATCTTATGGACAGTCTTCCCAGAATAGTTGAAGCTGTTATAGCTGCAAAGGGTGGGCCAACTCAATATTGAATCCTACAGACTGGGATGCCATTAAAGCTCACGTTCGCGTAGGGTTGCCACATCATCCCTTTAATCCAGGACACATATTAATTACACAGGTTCTGTGGCTGATTAAGGTGGTAATTAAACCCACTTGGTGTCTCATCTGCATTAAATTAGCCTCAGAACCTGGGTAATCATATGTGTCCTGGATTAAAGGGATGATGTGGCAACCCTACGTGCTCGTAAAGGCAGGTGTCCCAATACTTTTGACAATAAACTGTATACCTCTGGATATGGTTATATAGGAGTCCAGAGTAAGCTGAAGTTGCATCAGTCTGAATCATCACTGCAGAGGATTACACAAATTTCTGCATCTGTAAATCTCTCCCTGCGGATTACCAATTACTATCTTCTGATGAATTACATTACGGTGGGTCCCCTGTGGGTTTTTTGGCTGGTTGTGTAAATATTTCTGTGTACAGTTGTTAATTGACAGGAGTGGTTCAGTTAATGATGCTCCAGTGCTAGTTTCCCTTCCTTCTGCCCAGGGCTGTGTTAACTATAATGGTGCTTGTGGGCCAATGCCTGGGGCAATAAGATTGGAGGGAGCAGAAAACTCAAAATGCAGCCATGTCCCTTTTAACATTTTCTCATCCCACTGTAGCACAAGCAGACATTGCCTACATGAGAGTGGCAACTCTGCACTGAATTCAGGAGCAGTGCAGCATCCTTGCCACAGCATTACAGAAAGCTGCATTAGCTGGACTTCACTGGCAGGATCAACAAATATTTGCAGGGGAACTAAGAGAAAACTGCAAGGCTGATGCACTTTTCATGAAATGCTGCAGCACATTTTTGTCTTATTGGGAGGCTATAGCCAGTACTGGGACAGGTTCATTCATTGCCCAGGGCAAGGATGTGGAATGGCGCACCCCTCCGCCAAAGGTAATACATGCCATTGAATGGGTGTGCTCTCCTGTGCCTATTCTCTGACTCCTTGCTCTGGCTGCCCATGGTTTTCATGGAGTGTGCACTACACACGCATAGCCAACTGCTTGCTTTCTAGCAAACAATAGGGTAAGGTAAGGCAGTTGCACTTGCGCAGTGTGTTTTTTTGTTATGGGGTGTAAAGGGGGCATGTTGGAGCACAGTGTAACGGCAGTAGCTGCCAGAGAGCATATGAAGCAGTGGGCCGCTGCATGCCAGCTACAGCTCTGGAGTTTGCATGCAGTGAGGGGGCTCCTCCCCTTTATCAATGCGCCATGGGCAGCTTTCCCTCCTGCCCACCCCTTGTCCCGGCCCTGGCAATAGTTATACTTTAAGGGCTAATTTACAAATACAATGCCATCTGAAGAGCAATGAGGAGGCATTTTAAACCTCGCACCAGCATGCTGCAACTAAGTGCATTGCAATTGGTTGCGGGGTGGTTGCAAGGTGCCCCCATTCAGCTGAATGGGTCGCACCTGATTGGTGGTACTGCCCGTCTGGGCAGTGGGGATAATTTTTGTGAGGCATTGAGGCCGTGACATATGTACACTCCCCTCTGCTGCCTTTGTAGCTTAAGGGGAAGCAGCTTGGGGGGAGGGAGTGGGGGTTATGGTGGTAAAAATGCTTGTCAACCACATGCTTTTACCCCCCCAACCACAAGTGTAAACAAAGCTTAAGTGCAAATCTTGTAGGAGGTGGCAGCAGTACAGAGCGGGACTAAGTCACAGGTGCAACTGCTGTTACCCCAGTTCTTACTCCATTGACTGACAGCTTTTGGGTAATGATAATTT
Organism: Glandirana rugosa; assembly: GCA_018402905.1. Taxonomy (NCBI): domain Eukaryota; kingdom Metazoa; phylum Chordata; class Amphibia; order Anura; family Ranidae; genus Glandirana; species Glandirana rugosa. The sequence continues at coordinate 39,091 of BLSH010494947.1, read as the reverse complement.
CTTGACAGACTCCATGACAGCATACGTATGGGTTAACCCTGTCTCCTCTCCAATCCTATAGGACCCCACTTTCATAAATGTTGGCTCAGACGGCTGTGTTCCTTTTTTGTCCTCCTCCTAGGAGGACCCTGTGTGTTTGGAATCTTACCTTTGCTTCAAGGGTGCAACTAGGCTCAGGCCGAGGTTTCCCAAATGGGACCTCCCTCTTGTCTTTGATTTGCTCTCAGGATCTGTAACAGAGGGGGTCAGGTCTGTCTCTGTTAAGGACCTCCCCATCAAGTCTGCCTTTCTTGTGGCTATCATATCGGCTAAAAGAGTCTCCAAAATTGGAGCACTTGGATACAAGGAGCCTTTTCTAACGTTCTTCCCAGACCGCGTGGTGTTAGTACATATGCTCGACTCAAATCCCAAGGTAACATCAGTCTTTCACGAGAACGAAGAAATCGTTCTACCAACCTTTACAGCAACTGAGAGTGCAGACGCACATCCCCTAGATGTGGGAGAGAAGCTGAAGTCATATTTTCAACTTACGGCCTCTTTCAGGTTTTTGGATCAGATCGTCTCTTCATCCTTTTTGCCTGGAGGGACAAGGGGAAGCATGCCTCGTCTAGGATGATCGCAGCTTGAATCGTCCAGGCCATCCAGCAAGTTTACAGGGCTAAGGGCCTGGCTCCCCCGGAGGCGGTGGCAGTGCATTTGAAACAAGAGTGTTTCTACGTCTTGGGTGGCATTGCAGCATTTGGCTCCCGATGTTATCTGCAAGGCGGCCTCATGGTCCTCAGTCAACACAATTATGGCTCTTTATTGTGTGGAACCTGCTTGTTTATCCTCTGTGAATTTTGGTTTGAAAGTCCTGTCGGTTGACGCTGCAACTTTTCTTCAGCATTCCCGCCATGGTGGTATGGCTAGTTATTTTCCCATAAGTATGCTGCCATGGAGTCTGTCAGGAAAACTGAAAATTTCCTACCAAATACTTACCGTAATTTTTCTTTCCTGATGGGCTCCATGGTAGCAGGAGTTCCCTCCCAGTGTCATGAGTAGGCCAGTTATGGAACACGGCCTCTGGCTCAGAGCCAAAGTGTGGGAGTGGGGTTCTATAGGATTGGAGAGGAGGTGGGGTTAACCCAAACTTATGCTGCCATGGAGTCCACCAGGAAAGGAAAATACAGTAAGTATTTGGTAGGAAATTTTCAGTTAATTAGAATGTAGTAACCCAACCAGCCATGTGTAGTCTTCACCCTTTAAATCAGCCTTTCTCAACCAGGGTTCTGTGGAATTTAGGGTTCCTCCAAAGGTTGCTAGGGTTCCCTTGAGCAATGAGCAATTTCTGACTATGAGATACAGTAAGTAATAAATTAATGGGGTGGGCAGACAAGTGGCAGATGAGATTTAACGTAGAAAAATGTAAGATAATGCATTTGGGTACCAAGAACAAGAAAGCAAACTACTCACTAGGGGGGGAGCCTCTGGGGGAATCTAGGATGGAAAAAGACCTAGGGGTCCTAGTGGAGAACAGGCTCAGCAGTGGCATGCAATGCCAAGCTGCTGCAAGCAAAGCTAACAAAGTGTTGGCATGCATCAAGAAAGGGATCAACTCCAGAGATAAATCAATAATTCTCCCACTATTCAAGTCTCTGGTGAGGCCACACCTGGAATATGCTGTCCAATTCGTGGCACCAGTCCTCAGGAAGGATGTCCTGGTATTGGAAAGGGTTCAGAGAAGGGCAACAAAGCTAATTAAGGGATTGGAGGACCTTAGTTATGAGGAAAGATTACAAGCACTGAACTTATTCTCTCTGGAGAAGAGACGCTTGAGAGGGGATATGATCTCAATGTACAAATACTGTACTGGGGACCCCGCAATAGGGACAAAACTATTCAGCGCAAGGCAGTACACAAAGGCACGCAGCCATTCACTAAAAATAGAAGAAAGGTGGTTTAACCTTAAAATGTGTAGAGGTTTCTTTACGGTAAGAGCAGTGAGGATGTGGAATTTTCTTCCACAAGCAGTAGTTTCTGCTGGGAGTATAGATAAATTCAAAAAACTATTAGATGCACACCTAAGGGACCACAACATTGGGGGATATACAATGTAATACTGACATAAAAAACACACACATAGATTGGACTTGATGGACTTGTGTCTTTTTTCAACCTCACTGACTATGTAACTATGTAACCAGTGATAGCAATGATCTCTTTAGCTACCTGTAAGGGTGGGGTGGGTTCTTCCCACAGACCACAAATGTATGGAGAATTTTTTCTTCTGGCCCCTTCTTTTACATACAAGTTATGGATATGGTAATAACAGGCAAGCAAGTCACTGACACCTGAAAATTATTTCAAGGATTCCACCTTGTTAAAAAGGTTGAGAACGACCGCTTTAAAATGTCTGCTAAAAAAATCTAAAATTCAGTCAGGGTTATGGCTCCCAAGATACTTGATGAACCTCCATGAGAAACAACAGGCCTGAACAAGGTTACTCACCTGTCTGTGTCCCACTATCATCGCTGGTTCCATTCACTCTTCTTGTATCATCATCCCAGAAATATTTGGGGGATTGGAAGATGGAGATCTCCTCTGTCTCCTGGCTGGAAAAGCCAGACCCTTGAGGCGTGTGGAGCAAGTCATGGTGGACATCGGTCTCTGAGTAACTGTCACTGGCACGTTCTGTAGAATCCAAGGTCTCTAGAGTGGACAAGGATGAGGAGAGGTCCACCAGTGAGGTGGAGGAGAGTCCTTCGGAACTGGGCTCCTCACACTTCACCAGGAGGAATGGGACAAGACCTATGGAAGAAAACAAGAAGCTAGTGAGCAAAACACAACTACAATCATGGAAGACTGTGCAGATCTTATGGGGCCCTGAAGTACAGTCAACTATAGATACCTCCTACTTGTTATGGAAATCCACTGCTTGTTAACAAAGAGTTGTCCCCATACTCCAGTTGTTCAGAGAGCTACCTGGGAAGCGGAATATGCTAACTTTTTTTGCAGCGCTACCTGATGCTGAATTTGGGTATTGCTGTTGCAGTAAAAACTAACAATGCTCCAAATACACCTGTTTCAGGTAGGAGCAGACCTGAGCTAGGAAGAAGATTAGTGCCATCTATAACAAAGACTGTCAACTGCAACTGGTAAGCCTCTTGTAGCACAGAGTGGCTGAAAAATATTAAATAAGCCAGAGTATGTAACAGTGCCTTGAAAAAGTATTCATACCCATTGAAATTTTCCGCATTTTGTCATGTTACAACCAAAAACGTAAATGTATTTTATTGGGATTTTATGTGATAGACCGACACAAAGTGGCAGATAATTGTGAAGTGGAAGGAAAATGATAAATGTTTTTTAAAATGTTTTACAAATAAATATGTGAAAAGTGTGGGGGGCATTTGTATTCACCCCCCCCCCCCGAATCAATACTTTGTAGAACTGCCCTTCTCTGCAATTACAGCTGCAAGTATTTTTGGGGATGTCTCTACCAGCTTTGCACATCTAGAGAGGACATACCTGAGCCCCATCTAAATCCAGCGATGTGCATGAAAGCCTCGGCTCTCCTGGGTCTCTCCCTTCTCATTGGGTGACACAGTAGGGATAGCCATTGGCTCCTGCTTCTATCAATCACAGCCAGTGAGCCAATGAGGGGAGAGCAGGGCAGGGCAGAGCCACGCTCTGTGTGTAAATGGACACACAGAGCAGCGGCTCGGGAGCAAGCCTGTTCGGGTGCCCCCATAGCAAGCTGCTTGCTATGGGGGCACTAGGCAGGAGAGAGGGGCCTGGAGCGCTGGTGGGGCACCCAAAAAGAGGAGGATCAGGGCTGCTCTGTACAAAACCATTACATAGAACATGTATGGCATGTTTGTTATTTAAAAAAATTAGCATGTTTTTCATAGTTTTTTTATATAAAATTTTGCAAAGAAATAATATTCCTTCATAACTTTACGCCAAAATGTATTTGTCTACATTTCTTTGGTAAATAACCCAAATCATTGTATATTATTTAGCCTGTAGGAAAGTTATAGAGTCTAAAACTATGGTATATATTTGAAAATTGATCGATCCTGATGTACTGACGGCCGGTTTCATTTCTAGAGGCCCTAAAATGCCAGAACAGTACAAATATCTCCCAAATGAAAGTAGACGGTCCAAGGTATTTAGTAAGAAGTATCATGAGTTTTTGTAGTTGTAATTCTCTGTCACATCTTTTTTTTTACAAGGTTGTCATTTTAACACGTTACTTCTCATAGACAGCATAGGCATACTTACAAGTACACCCCAAAACATATTCTGCTAAAGTCTCCTGAGTATAGGGATACCACACGTGAGACTTTTTTGGTGGTGTGTGTGGTGGTGATCAGGGACACTGAATTGTGACAGTATGCTTACTATTTTTATTTTATTTTTTTTTCACTTTTTTTACATACTGTGACCAAAGTGTGACCATATCGACATTGTACTGCTCTGGGGAGGTGATCAGGATTTTTTTTGATTTTGATTGCTTATTACAGTGATGATCTGATCATTGGTAAAAGCAATCATTTTTATGAATGGCATCTATTCTTGTGCCTTTGTGTACTGTTGTGATAGCTGTGATTGGCCACAGTCATCACATGGTACAGGTCTGCTGTGATTGGCCCCTGTGGCCACTGTGACCAATCACATAGATCACAATAGTACACAATGAATGGCTATGATTAAAAGCCATTGTATACAACTGACATTTGATCACTGTGATTGGTCACAGAGATCACATGGTACCAGGGCCAACCCAGTATAACGATCTGTCTTATACACAGCAGGAGACAGATCATGCTGCTATGCACCCCCTAGGGCTCACACGAGGTTAGCAACTGGATGATATCATATGATGTCCACCCAGGATATCACTGCTCCTGCTCGGCTGTCATCTTATAATAGGCTGGGTGGGAAGTAGTTACAGTATAGTAAGTTTGTCACTAAGAATAAAGTATACAAGCTAAACCAATGTAGTTAAAAGTCAACCATACAGCTTGCTATGGGGACACACTCAGAAGAAGAAGAGCCAGGAACGTTGGCAAGGGGCCTGAGAAGAGGAGGTCCAGGGCCACTTTCGGGACAGGTAAGTATAACATGTTTGCTATTAAAAACATATATAGATAACCTTTACAATCACTTTAATATCTATTCAGAGCTCTCTAGGAGTCCCTGAACCTGAGTCCTGCAATGCACACATTTCTCTGTTGGCCTGCAAGCTGCACATGGCATCGTGGGATGAGGTGGCAGCTTTCCAGAGCTCTAACTAGGACCTGAGTGCACCTGTGGATGGGGCGCCACCCGGGGTCTTCAGACAGACAAAGGAAAAATGTCCTTAAAGTATATATAAAGCCACAACTTGGTTTTGTTTTAGATAAATTAGTGAGGGTTTATAACACTAGCCAGGTTTTAATTGCTATCTTTGTCCGCACTGGGGAGATTAATTCTCTTTAATTACATTGGTAACCATTGTCACCTGGATCGAAGGTAAGATAAAAAAATTAAGTTGTCACCATAAAAAGAATAGAGGAGAAGTTTTCCAATGAGGACACTTGTTCCAGAGTCAACTAGGGAGGGCATTTCTTCACTTTGGAGAGATTTTTCTATTACCTGTTTGGTTTACAGGACAAGTTAGGAGAAACTCCTCCAGTAGGGAGCAAATTTAAAAAAAACTGAAACCATCCCCTACTGCAGCCAAAATGTTAAATACATGTTTTGGCTTTAGATATACTTGAGGAATGTAAAAATCCATCAGGTGTAGAACTGTGTGCTTCATCGGGCCTAGACCAGTGTTGCCAACCGCCAGTAAATTTACTGACAGTTTGTAAAAATCAGTGATTTTTACAACTGTCTATAAATATCAGGGTCTGATAATTTGTCATGCTATGCTGACCTTTTAAGTGTAAACCGGGCAAACTACTTCATATGGGTATTGTCAGTGTTTCCATGTTGTGTTTAACCACTTCAGCCCCGGAAGGATTTCCAGCTTTAGGACCGGAGCCCTTTTTGCGATTCGGCACTGCGTCGCTTTAACTGAAAATTGCGCGGTCGTGCGGCGTTGTACCCAAACGAAATTTGCGTCCTTTTTTTCCCACAAATAGAGCTTTCTTTTGGTGGTATTTGATCCCCTCTGCGTCATTTCTGATCGCCGCTATAAACAAAAGAAGAGCGACAATTTTGCAAAAAAAAAAACAAATTTCTTACTTTTTGCTAAAATACAAATCCAAAAAAAAAATATAAAAAAACATTTTTTTTCACCGTTTTTGGCCGATTTACATTCTTCCTCATATTTGCGATAAAAAAATCGCAATCGGCGTTTATTGATTGGTTTGCGCAAAAGTGGTCGCGTTTACAGATGATGAGAATTCATTTTTGGGTTTTGTTTTTTTTACTAGTAATGGCGGTGATCTGCGATTTTTAGCGGTACTGCGATATTGCAGCGGACATGTCGGACTATTTTGACACTTTTTTGGGACCATTGGCATTTATACAGCGATCAGTGCTATAAAAATGCACTGATTACTGTATAAATGCCATTGGCAGTGAAGGGGTTAACCTGCAGGGGGCGCTCTAAGGGTTAACTATGTTCCCTGGGCGTGTTCTAACTGTGGGGGGACTGCCCTAGCTGGGGAAGGGAAGTGGTCACAGCCTCCATGTACAGGAAGGCTGTGATCACAGCCCTTCCCCCTTCACAGAACGGAGGTCCGTGTTTACATACACGGACCTCCGTTCCTTCGCTCCGGGGGGGCCATCGCGGGTAGCCGGCGGCAATCAAAGTCGTATGACGGCGATTTGCGATAACGAGCCACTTTGCCACCGTCAATCTGCGGTTGGCGGTTGGCAAGTGGTTAAATATCATTCGTCTTAGTTTTTAATAGGAGTTCAGTTATTTTTCAGGTTGCCAGTAAAAAATGTGCTCCGCCAGTAAATTTTCCATGTTTTGCCAGTAAAAAAGGCTGCGGGAGGTTGGCAACACTGGCCTAGACTGGCCATTAGGCAACTTCGGCAGATGCCAGAATAGCTAGTTTAACTAAAGTGACAGGTTCTACATTTGGCCATCTCTGGGAAGGCCAGAAAGCATCAGTCCAGCATAACCACTCGGGGTTTAAAACGATAGGTAATGTCTGATTGTGCCTGATCTCTCTTGATATCCCTAAGCCCAGTCAGCACCGTCTCCATCCACCTCTTCCTTCAAAGCCTAAACAGGAAATCTCGTGTGGTCCTTGTGTTCCTGCTTAACTGCTTCCACACCGTGCGCAGTATATTTACTTCGACAGTGTGGATGCTTCCCACGAATCGCTGTAAATAAGCGGCGATTTGCGGGTGGCCGCTGCACGCGCGCGTGCCCGCCGTGCTCCTGAGGAGTGTGCCCGCGGCTCGGGCGGACCCAATGTCCGCCGGCGAGCTGCGAGGAGCGGCCACAGCAAAAGAACACTCTGTCAGTGCGGACATAGGAGATCTACTGATCCCTGTCACTGGGATCAGTTAGATCTCTCATGCCCATGGTAGCCCGGCCCCCAATTAGAACACGCCTAGGGAACACCGTTAACCCCTAGAGCTCCCCCTGCAGGTTAACCCCTTCACTGCCAATGACATTTACACAGTAATCAGTGGATATTTCAATTTCTGATCGCTGTATAAATGCCAATGGTCCCAAAAAAGTGTCAAAATGGTCCGACATAACCTCCGCAATATCGCAGTACCGCTAAAAATCACAGATCACCGCCATTACTAGTAAAAAATAAATAAATAAATAAAAACCCCAGAAACTAATTTTCATCATCCGTAAACGCGTCCACGTTTGCACAATCAATAAATGCTGATTGCAATTTTTTTACCAAAAATATGAGGAAGAATATAAATTGGCCAAAACCGATGAAAAAAAGTTTTTTTTTTATATTTTTTTTTGGATTTGTATTTTAGCAAAAAGTAAGAAAAACTGATTTTTTTTTGCAAAATTGTCGCTCTTCTTTTGTTTATAGCGGTGATCAGAAATGATGCACAGGCCATCAAATACCACCAAAAGAAAGCTCTATTTGTGGGAAAAAAGGATGTAAATTTTGTTTTGGTACAACATCGCACGACCGCACAATTGTCAGTTAAAGCAACGAAAAGTGCTCTGGTCCTAATGTGGGAAATCCTTCCGGGGCTGAAGTGGTTAAGGAAAACGTGCACTTACAGATGTTGTAGGGTGGTTGGATCATTCCAGGACAGCTGTTTGTTTCCTGAGGTATGACGTCAGCTTCAGAGTGATTGTGGGTCGGGGTTGGGTTTATCAGTATCATCCAGACATGTTCTAATTAAAATAGCAAAGCTGTCCTAATTTGCACTGGACTTCTAACACTGTACTGATTCAGTTCTTATATGCCAGTGCTTGTGGGCATCATTAACAACTTAAAGTGGAACTTCAGTAATTTTTTCATCTTTCCATCTATTAAATCCTCTACCCTTGTTGTTTTAACTTTGTATAGTTAAACGTTTTATTTTCTGCAAGTAAATACCTTATACAGCCCACTTCCTGTTTCTTGCCTGGAAAAAACGCCTAGGCCGTATGACATCATACACAGCTCTCTCTCACTCTCATGAGAGTTTGCCAAGAACGGAGGGGGGGATGAGTCAAAAGAGGGCCAATGAGAGCTGCAGAGCTTGAGGCGTGCCTCTGTGTGTCTGTGTAAATCCAGGAAGTGAACAGGCAGCAGCTTCAGCTGCTCACAGTTAAAATGACTGCAGCCAGGACCAGACTCAGTGGAGGGAGATTTCTGCAGCATATTTGGCAAGTACAGAATCACAGTATATATAAAATAATATGCAAAGCGGTTGGAGGAAAGCTTCAGAATGGCAAAGATGGTTTTATTACAAATTATGTGAGCAGACTGCAGTTCCTCTTTAAGAACCATCTCCCTGCTCCTGGTTACCTCCAAACATCTAGAATAGGGTTGCCACATCATCCCTTTAATCCAGGACACATATGAATTACACAGGTTGTTCTGAGGCTAATTGAATGCAGATAAGGCACCAAGTGAGTTTAATTACCACCTTAATCAGCCTCAGAAGAACCTGTGCAATTAATATGTGTCCTGGATTAAAGGGATGATGTGGCAACCCTAGTCTAGAATGCCTAGAGTACAACCATCTGAGCTGCTACCATACTTAATAAAACCTTCTTGAGCCCTCACAGTCTGCCTTTTGCCTACGACACCCCACAGAAACTGCCCTAAAAAAATCTAACAATCACTAACAACGAACTAACTACTAAAACCAGTGGCCACTACCTCATGCTCATACAATTAGATCTTTCCACTGCCTTTGATACAGTTGACCACTCGCTCCTAGGGTTGCCACATCATCTCTTTAATCCAGGACACATATGGATTACACAGGTTGTTCTGAGGCTAATTGAATGCAAATAAGGCACCAAGTGAGTTTAATTACCACCTTAATCAGCCACAGAACAACCTGTGTAATTCATATGTGTCCTGGATTAAAGGGATGATGTGGCAACCCTACTCGCACCTCCTCAAAAAACTCCACTCTCTTGGTCTCCAAGACATTGCTCTTTCCTGGATCTTCTCCTACCTAAGAACTCGTTCACTGTCACCTACAACTCTATCTCCTTCACTCGCCTTCCTCTTTCCATAGGGGTTCCCCAATGCTCTGTCCTTGGACCCCTTTTATACCCAGTCTACAGCTCCTCCGTTGATCAGTTGATAACCTCCCATGGCTTCCAAAACCATCTCTATGATGACGAAACCCAAATCTATCTCTCTACTCCTTAGCTCACCCGTTCAGTCTCTTCATGCATTACTAATTTACTGAATGGCATATTAGTATGGATGTCTAAGCACTTCCTAAAACGAAATCTTTCTAAAATTGGGCTCCTCCCCTGACTTTTTCTTCAAGATCAATAATACAACTATCAGTCGTTCCCCTCATTCCAAGGTGTCAAATATAATCCTGATCTCTGATTTCCCCTTTTATCCCCGCATCCAATCATTGTCCAACTCTTGCTGCCTTCATCTTCATATGGTTTCCAAAAAGAGACTCCTTCTTAACCAACAAGCTACTAGTTCATTCCCTTGTTATCTTTTGCCTCAACTTTTGCCAATCCTTCCTCATTGGTCTGCTTCTACACAAGTTATCCCCCCTTCAGTATATCATGAATTTGCTGCCAGACTCATCCATCTTACCCGCCACTGAGTATCTGCCACCCCCTCTGCCAATCCCTAATTTACTTCCACCTGCACAATGAACAAAATTCCAAATACTAACGGCATACAAAGACATCCACAACTCTGCCCCCGAGCTACATCACCAACCTCGTCTCCAAGTATCACCCAAACAATGCATTCCACTCCTCCCAAGACCTGTTAGTCTCTAGCTGTCTTGTTACCTCCTTGGAGTTTTTTCTATTTCACCTCCAGGACTTCTCCAAAGCCTCACCCATCCTCTGGAACTCCCTACCCCAATCTGCACAGCCATTTCCTACTCTGTATAACTTTAAAAACCCATCTGTCAGGGAGCCCACAGAACAGTCCGTGCGCTCCGGCGCATGTGCACTCGCGCGTCGATGCGCACGCCCATCAATGCGCGCGGTTGATACGAACATTGGCGCCAGAAGCACTATTTAAGCTGGTCTTCTGCACTGTTACTTTACTGTTTGGTCTGCAGCTTCTGAGTTCCTGTAACCTGAGTTCCAGTACCCGTTTCTTGTGACCTTGACTTGGATCGTCCTTCTACTCTGCTTGACTGCTGCCCGCCCTGACCCCGGCTTGCCTTGTGACCTGTCTTTGCCTGCTCCCTCTGTTTATTGTTGCCCGATTGTTGCCAACCCGGCCTGCCTGACTCTGCTCTGCTGTCCAGCCAGTCTGCATCAACATCCTGCTCTGCTGTCCAGCCAGTCTGCACCAGCATCTTGCCCTACTGTTTCCGAGACTGGTCAGGCACTCTTAAGCCTCGTACACACGGGACAACGATCGTACATACAATCATCTCAAATCGTATGTTGGCTGTTGTATCTAGCATACTGACTGCACTACACGATCGTACGACCGCAGAAGAACGTTCAGGTGCATGTAATTAGCATCCGGCCGTTCATGACTTCTGAGCATGCGTGTTTTGCACAATACAACTTGTTGTACCAACTGCTCTGTACACACGGTACAACGGTCGTATGAGCGCTTGTTGGTACTACCAAGTTTTCTAGTTTGCTCATACAACTCCCCTTGTACGACCGTCGTATGTTCAGCTGTTCAAATTGCGCATACGAACGATCGATTACATATACGGCGGTCGTTAGTACGACCTGTTGTATACAACCGTCGAACCGTGTGTACGAGGCTTAACCCCGCTGTGCTCCCGTGGCCGCTGTATCACTCCCAGCGGCCCGTGAGCCGGAGTTGTAGGAGAGGTCCCCCTCCACCGTCTGGCTCACCTTCCAGGTACGTAACACCATCTGTTCATCATCAGCCAACAACTGAACTTTTATTTTCAGGATCAGCTCATCTCCTCACAGTTTTCAGGTTTTGTATCACTTGGCTCTCCTTTTTTAGATTGAAAGCTCTCATGAGCCGAGCCCTCCTAACCCTCTTGTTTTGTATTGTAGCTGTACTGTCCACTTTTATATTATAAAGCGCTGTGCAAACTGTTGCCGCTATATCAGTCCTGTATTATAGTAATGATTAAACATGTGCACAGTGGAAATTTTAATTTCAGATGAATTTTGTTTATTCATATTCGCTATGTTGACCCGAATTTCATGCGGAATTTTTTTTCGTATCTTCAACATTCCTTTTGTATATTCGTTGGTACGGGTAGATTAGAAAAAAATTTGCAGTTTTTACGGAAGATATATTCAATATATATAATCAGATCGGAAGGATTCGATATTTTTGGACACTAGTCCGACCCACCAAGAGGAATGGCATGAGCTGATTGGGCAATATCAACTGGCGTCATGTACATCCAAATTGAAGAATGGAACGAAATTCAGATCCATTTTTTATCCAAATCCGAATTATTGTAGGAATTCTAAATTTTAATTAATTTCCCCATGGGCCCAAACTACTATCGCATTATGTGAGGTCATGCGAATGAAACAAGTGCATCTGTTAATTTTTTTTTTGATTTGTTGATATTCGTTACTATGTCCATTCAGAAATTCAGATATTATTTTTTTTTTTTCAATCGGATATTATTATTAATATGCAGGATTTATACAGCGCCAACAGTTTGCGCAGAGCTTTACATCAGAATCTCCGAAAATTGAATTTTAAACCAAAAAAAGGAAACAAAATGAAACGCTCTGTCTAGCAGTGATGATAAAGGAGCAGCCCAATAAAACTGGCCATAAGAATCCAGCCTTGAATTCTGGTTCTGGGGTTTCCATAGGTTCTGGAATATCATGCTGAGTCTTGTGGTTCTACAGTAGAAGTGGCTCCATAAGTTTCCCCAGGTGGTGACATTTCACCGTATGCAACCTAGGAGGGGCCTGGGTACGCCACTACTCGATTTCAGGCCGTGTGTTCCATTCAGGCTGCGTAACAGTAGACAGCGTGCCAGTGTCACGTACCAACATGGCTAAATTAATTATGTGATCCTCAGGGGCCTGTTTAGCATGATGAATGTGTCACAGCCATGGCAAGGCTGTAATCTCATTACAGACGGAAGAACTACTGAGGGAGAGGGACCTGTGCCAAGTCTCCAATACAGCTTACATGCTGCTCGTCTAAGAAGCTTGCAATCTATGGTGTGTGTACAACAGGCCTTATTCAATGAAGCAGTGCCTACACACTGCTTGTCTAGAAGGCTTGCAATCTACAGCTGGATTATTCAATGAAGCAGTGCCTACACACTGCTTGTCTAGAAGGTTTGCAATCTACAGCTGGATTATTCAATGAGATAGTGCCTACACACTGCTTGTCTAGAAGGCTTGCAATCTACAGCTGGATTATTCAATGAGATAGTGCCTACACACTGCTTGTCTAGAAGGCTTGCGATCTACAGCTGGATTATTCAATGAGATAGTGCCTACACACTACTTGTCTAGAAGGCTTGCAATCTACAGCTGGATTATTCAATGAGATAGCGCCTACACACTGCTCATCAAAAAATCTTGCAGTCTAAAGGCAATTGCTTAACTGACGTATTCAATGAGCCTGTGCATACGCACTGCTCGTTCAAAAAGCTTGCAATCTATGAAAAGTGTAAAATCGGAATAGTCAATGAGGCAGTGCAGACATATCACTCGTCTAGGATTGCAATCTAGGGCAGGTGTACAATTGGGTTACTCAATGAGGTAGAGCCTACATATTGCTCGTCTAAAAAGCTTGCAATCTAGAGTAGATGTACAATTGGATTACTGAGTGAGTCAGTGTCTACATATTGCTCGTCTAAAAAGCTTGCAATCCACAGCAGGTGTACAATTGGGTTACTCAATGGGGCAGTGCCTACATATTGCTTGTCTAAAAGGCTTGCAGTCTACAGTAGGTGTACAATTGGATTACTCATTAAGGCAATGCCTACATATTTCTTGTCTAGAAGGCTTGCAATCTACAGCAGATGTTCAATTAACTTACTCAATAAAGCAGTGCCTACATATTGCTCCTCTGAAAGGCTTGCAATCTACAGCAGATGTACACTTGGGTTACTCAATGAGGCGGCGCTTATATTTCGCTCATCTAGAAGGCTTGCAATCTACATCAGGTGTAAAATTGGGTTACTCAATGAGACAGTGCCTACTTATTGTTCGTCTAGAAGGCTTGCAATCTACAGCTGACATACAACCGGATTACTCATGAGGCAGCGACTACATATAAGGCTTGCAATCTATGGCAAGTATACAATCAACTTATTCAACGAAATAGTGCTTTCACAACACTTGCCCAAAAAGCTAGCAATCATCAGTATATTTACAACACATTTGATAGGGATAGGGCAGTAAATGACCAAGGATGATGACATGTAAGCATTCAGGAATCTTTCACCGATTTAGCGACAGTACCCAGACACCCAGTTGGTTACTACGGGTGATGGCACTTTGAAAATCCCTATTGCTCTTTACACTCTGGTGCTGAAAAAACTTAAGTCATACGGTATTATCATTCACACGGGTTCTCATTTTTGCCTGTAAGCAAGTGCAGTAACACAGGCCTTTTCTTTGTATCGGTGCCCAAGGTGCCATTGGAAGCTCAGAGACGTGCCCACCCTTCCTGAAGCCGCATGAATTTTTAAAATAGTATGTGGCTGTCAGACACATTGCACTGCGACAAAAAAACTGGTGCCATACTGCCAATGGGCAACTTGTATCTACCCAGCTGTTGAAGAAACTATGAGTCTCGGCATGCCCTCATCAGAATGATAATGTAAAAATGAACAGATAAGCAGGACTCACCCAACACAAGGTGCCAAGCTTGCAGCATGTTGAAGTCAATGTGTGACCACCCTTAGATCAGCGGGCATCTCCCTCTACCAGGAATGGATGTTCGGTGCCAGACGCCAACGTCCTCTCGTTCTTTATTTACCCCAAGGCTTTCTGAAGGGTGATATCAAAGAACACAAGGTGGTGATGGAGCAATGCAGTACCTTGATGGAAATCCTTATACCCAATGCTCTACTCACCTTTAATGTGCAGTCGCTGATTTAACCGCAAGTGCCAGTCTACAGCCAGGCAGTGCTGGAATGAGGACTGGCATGGCAGAGCGATCAAGCAGCAGAAAATGGTGAAGAGTGATAGCTCAGCAATCGGTTGGCTAGCAGTCAGCTCTGATGATATTGATCTATGATCAGCCTGCAAGGATACAGATTCCTTGGCCGCCAGGACATCAAGAGCCCAGGAAATTGGCACAATTAAGCCGGAAAGCTTGGTCTGAGAGATCCGAGGCTATGCTAAGACCCCATCAACCATTCTTGGTCTCCGAATTGTGTCCACCCACCCTGAGCTGTCTGCTTTATCCACCCCCCTCTTCCTCCTCCTCCCACAGCTGAGAGCCTGGCAGGTCCCCTGAGCACAGGATTCTCTCTGTCTGGTCCCTTGGATGTATAGAAGACATTCACTGACTCACCTCCTCCCTGCAGGGCTGGTGCAGTGGCTGTCTGCAGATCTTCCTCAAAGTCTCATGGTCCTAGTGCCCGCTGCCACTTCTGCATCCACCACCTGTTAACGGAAAACTAGGATCTTTGTCTAGATTTTTGTTATATAGTAAATTCAAGCGCTATAATCTCATAGATGCTTTAACCAGTTCCAGCCTGGGCCAATTCTGACATTTTTCTCATACGCGTTAAAATTAACATTTTTTTTTTTTGCTAAAAAATTACTTATTTTACATTATCACCGGCCACTTTATTAGGTACACCTTGTCAGTACCGGGTTGGACCCCCTTTTGCCTTCATTCTTCGTGGCATAGATTCTACAAGGTGTTGGAAACGTTCCTCAGAGATTTTGGTCCATAGTGACAATGATAACATCACACGCAGATTTGTCAGCTGCACATCCATGATACAAATCTCCCATTCCACCACATCCCAAAGGGTCTCTATTGGATGAGATGTGGGGAGTGTGGAGGCCATTGGAGTGCAGGGACCTCATTGTCCAGTGGTGAGATGATTGGAGCTTTGTGCTATGGTGCATTATCCTGCTGGAAGGAGCCATCAGAAGATGGGGGCACTGTAGTCATAAAGGGATGGACATGGTCAGCAACAATACTCAGGTAGGCCGTGGGATTTAAACGCTACTCAATTGTTACTAAGGGGGCCAAAGTGTGCCAAGAAAATATCCCCCGCACCATTACACCACCACCACCAGCCTGAACCGGTGATACAAGGCAGGATGCATCCATGCACCAAATTCTGGCCCCACCATCTGAATGTCGCAGCTGAAATGGAGACTCATCAGACCAGGCAACGTTTTTCAAATCTTCTATTGTCCAATTTTGGTGAGCCTGTGCCAATTGTAGCCTCAGTTTCCTGTTCTTAGCTGACAGGAGTGGCACCCGGTGTGGTCTGCTGCTGTAGCCCATCTGCTTCAAGGTTCAATGTGTTGTGCATTCAGAGATGGTATTCTGTATACCTTGGGTGTAATGAGTGTTTATTTGAGTTACTGTTGCCTTTCTATCATCTGAAACCAGTCTGCCCGTTCTCCTCTGACCTCAGACATCATCAAGGCATTTTCCTCCACACAACTACCGCTCACTGAATATTTTCCCTTTTTCGGACCATTCTCTGTAAACCCTAGAGATGGTTGTGTGTGTGAAAATCCCAGGAGATCATCAGTTTTTGAGATACTCAGACCAGCCCCTCTGTCACCAACAACCATGCCACGTTAGGTGAAGCCGCTCAGCCATGCCCCCAAAATTCAACCATTGCTGTTACCTTGTAGCCTTTGTTAATGTCCCATGGGTGCGGACTGGATATGCCAAAGTTGTTAGGAAGGAATAAAGTTCCGGATAGCCGCACTCCTCGAAATGCTCTTTATTATAAGGTTCCATACAATACAGAACAAAAGAAAATGCAAGTTAACGCTTTTCGCAACCCTTGCTTACGGGTGCTTACTCATAGCTGCTCAATGGGTAAGCACCCATAAGCAAGGGCTGCGAAACGCGTTAACTTGCATTTTCTTTTGTACTGTACTATATGGAACCTTAAGAAATAATAAAGAGCATTTAGAGGAACTTTATTCCTTCCTAACAACCATGCCACGTTCTAAGTCACTTAAATCCCCTTTCTTCCCCTTTCTGATGCTCGGTTTGAACTTCAGCACGTCGTCTTCACCACGTCTAGATGCCTTAATGCATTGAGTTGCTGCCATGTGATTGGCTGATTAGCAAATTGTGTTACCAAGCAATTGAACAGGTGTACCTAATAAAGTGGCCGGTGAGTATATATTTTTTTAGGCAGAGACCCTGGAGAATAAAATGGTTGTTGCAATTTATTATGTCGCACGATATTTGCGCAGCTGTTTACCAAGCACAATATAATATCCTTTTTCTTTTTTGGTAAAACATAAAAGATAAAGTTAGGCCGAGTAAATAGATACCTGACATGTCACGCTTTAAAATTGCGTACACCCGTGCAATGGCGCCAAACTACAGTACCTAAAAATATCCATAAGCCACATTTTAAAAGCCTTTACAGGTTGCCAGTTTAGAGTTACATAGGAGGCCTGGTGACCACTTTTATCGTACAGAGAATCGGCCATATTGGAAAACAATACTAGCCATGGCTGGTGCAAGGATTTTTCACACCCTAGGCAAAATCTCATTATGCCACCCCCCCACTTTGGCTTTGGTCCTGACTCCACTCCCTTTGTCCTGCCCATGTATACGATGGAGGTGGCGGGGGTGGAGATTTGTGCAGCGCCTCTCTACCTATTTCTTTAGCTGTGGTCCACAGGCCCGCACCTGTGCCTCTGGACCCAGCCTAAAGTCAAATAATGATGGCACCGGCTCGCTTCCTCATGCCAGCTGTGGTCCGCAGGTATATGTACAGGCTGGGGTAGTATATGGACAGGGGCTTGGCGCCCTGGGCATCAGTGCGCCCTAGGCGGCCGCCTACTCTGCCTAGTGGTAGAGCCGGCCCTGATACTAGCTGCTGCCATAACACCTGTATTTAGCGTCAAAGTAATGATGTATTTTTGCTATGGGTTGGCCCCTTCCCGTATGCATGAGGCCTTATAATGCTTTAAACCAGGTCTAAACCCTAACTGGATGATATTTAGTTTACAAAAGCTCTGTGTATCAAACAACTGTCATTTTTTTTTTCTTTCATAAAACACAGTTTTCACCTTTTTCTCATCTCTTTTGAAAGCTTTTGTGCCATTTATAGAGGTTATATCAGCCTTTTAGGGAAAAATTGATTTTTCTTTGAAGAGCCACACAAACATTTTTCGTACATAAAGAGCAAAGAGAACTATGGGAGCTTTTCATGAAATGACTTGAAATTTGACATTTCACCGAATGATGCCAGTTTTTCCCTTATTTTCCCGCTGCTTGCTTTTCTGATAGAGGAGTGATATAACAATTGGGGAAGACTAAACACTGCCGTCAGTAACACCGAACCTGGCAGACAAGGTGAAATGCCAGCAAAATCAAGAGAGGCTTACATCTGCTGAAGTGTAGTGGACTAAAATGAGATGGACGGAAGTTAAAACTAGACTCCAGGCATGCAACTAAATACAGAGTTGCGTTAACCACTTATTAAAGACCGAGCCTCTTTATTGAGATTTGGGGGTTTACAAGTTAAATTATTTTTTTTTTTCGCTAGACAATTACTTAGAACCCCCAAAGATTATATATATTTTTTTTAAACACCCTAGAGAATAAAATGGCAGTCGTTGCAATACTTTATGTCACAAAGTATTTGCGCAGCGGTCTTAAAAGCGCAATTTTTTTTGGAATAAATTCACTTTTTTTAAATTAAAAAATAAGACATTGGTAAAGTTAGCCCGTTTTTTCTACATAGTGAAAGATAATGTTACGTCAAGTAAATTGATACCCAACATGTCATGCTTCAAAATTGCGCCCGCTCGTGGAATGGCGAAAAACGTTGGTGCTTAAATCTCTATCGGCAATGGTTAAAATTTTCTACAGGTTACCAGTTTTGAGTTACACTGCTAGAGTTATTGCTCTCGCTCTAACAATCGTGGTGATACCTCACATGTGTGGTTGAACACTGTTTTCATATGCGGGCGCAACTTATGTATGCCGTCGCTTCTGCGCGCGAGCTCGGCGGGACGGGGCGCTTTAATTTTTTATTTCTTATTTATTTTACTTTTTATTTTTACACTGTCCTTTTAAAAAAAAAAATTGGGTCACTTTTATTCTTATTACAAGGAATGTAAGCATTCCTTGTAATAGAAAACAAGCATGACAGGACCTCTTAAATGTGAGATCTGGGGTCAAAAAGACCTCAAATCTCATATTTACACTGAAATGCAATAAAAACCGACAGCTCCAGTAAGCGGCGGAGACGTCCAGAAAGAGGGGGTAGGGGGGCTACTCTCGCCCCCGATAAAAGTGATCTTGTGGCGAATCCGCCGCAGAGACCACTTTTATCTGAAAGCCTACCACCTGCCCGTTAAAACGATACCGGGGTTACAACAGTATTCAACTGCAAAATACCGCTGTATAATGAAGGCGGGCGTAAAGAAGAATTCTAGGTATGGCATTTTTTACATAGTTACATGCGCCCAGCTTGGACCAATGTAACCTTATATATACCATACCTGTGAAATTCCCTCTAAAACAACCTTTCCCAATTTCTTTACCCAAAGGAACCCCTAAAATAGCTTTTAGGTCTCGGGAAACCCTTACTAAAACCAATTCATTGAGGGTCAATGTCAAAAATGCCTCTTACAATGGTGGTCAATAGAAAGAATGCCCCCCCTTACAGACAGCTAAAAGATCATTGGTGCCATGCTTCTGGCTTTGCCAGGGGGCATTGGTCCTGGGACTATGCAGGCACCATCGGATAGGAGGTCAATCAGCCACAGCTCAAAGAACCCCTAACAATCTCTGGAGGAACCCTAGAGTTCCATGGAATCTTTGTTGAGAATGGCTGCTCTTAAAGCTGGAAATCACGGTAGCAGTCGACACCCCTACACCAATAACCTCCACTAGCTTCTGAGTACCATGTCGATCATCTGCCCTGCTACATTGTAAACACAAAAGACCAGTGTAGTGCCCTCCTAGTTGGGTAAATTTAGATTTGGTCTCCTTCTGTAATCAGGGAAGCAGTGTTTGTTTGGCCTGGTCTGTTCAAGGCTTCACAGACTAGGAGTTTGAATGCTTCCCCTGGCCCCTGCCTCTAGAAGTTTCTGGAGCTTAGGGAGGGAGAATTTGAATGACCAGCCTCAACATTTTGCAGGACCTAGTCAATCCCTGGGGAGGTGCTCCCAGATATTGACTGAGATGCTGTTAAATAGTCTAGAGTCCCAAGGAGATGATCTTTTTTCCCTTCCGAAGGGAATGGATCGATGAGCTGAGAGGAGGGGCTACCGGCCCCTGGTGCCCTTTGGACTGGATGCTGGATTACTTTACAAGAGACTGCACCTGTGGACTGATCTTGTTCTGGGATTCTATGAGTATAGCCTCCTTTCTGTGCTGCACCCCAAAGCTACTTTATGGTTCCTAGTTATGAACCTATAGACTATGCCTGTGCTAAAGCTACTTCATGGTCCCCAGCTGTGAACCTATAGACTGTTCCAGTCTAGCTGTACCTGTGCCAAGCTACCTCATGGTTCCCAGCCGTGAACCTGTGCACTGTTCCAGTCTTCCTTTACCTGTTTTCAAATTTAGTTCATGGTCCCCCAGCCGTGAATCTATAGAATGTTCCAGTGTATCTACACCTGTGCTAAAGCTACTTTATGGTACTCAGCCATGAACCCACAGACTGTTCCAGTCTACCTGTAATTGTGCTTGCGTTACTGAGAGAGAAATCCCCTAACAAGTTTCTACCAGCATATCTACCAGCATATAAACTTTAAAAAAAGGCAACCCCTAGACCACAGGTAGGCAACCAGTAGCTCTCCAGCTGTTGTGGAGCTACATTTCCCTTGAGGCATTGCAAGGCTGGCAGTTGCAATTACTCCCAGGGGCATGATGGGACTTGTAGTTCTGCAACAGCTGGAGGGCCCCAGGTTGCCTACCCCTGCCCTAGACTGATCAATGAGTTGGTGGACAGTTACGTGCCTGGCTGCTTCTGCACTACCTTGGGGGGAAAGAACCTTACGGGAGTAGCGCTACATCAATAAATGTAAAGCATTCTCTCCCGCCTCTCCACCTTGTCCACTTAGAGATTGCTTATCATTCATTGAGAAAATGCAAAGCATTCTCTGAATGGTGCCCATATTAAACGCGCATACTCCTGTGATCAGAATACAGAAGGGCAGCAATTCAGCACAGGACCCAGAAGTCGGTGGAATTCATTGGAGTAGCGATTTCCAACTTCTAGAGCAGTCTTTTTTAACCAGGGTTCTGTGTAGCCCTAGGGTTCCTCTAGATGTTGTTAGGGGTTCCTTGAGCAATCAGCAATATCAAATGACAAAAGTAACCCTTGACTACAAAGATTTTTTAAGCTGTCTATAAGGTAGAGGTTCTTTACAATGACCACAAATGTAAGAATGTAAGGAGCATTCTTCCTACTGACCAGTGGCGGCTGGTGGTATATTTCAGGGGGGGACACCCACAGACACCCCCCCTCCCCGTGGGTCATTGAGGTCGGGTCGATGAGGCCCGCACTTACCCCCAGGCAGCTTTTCCCTCCGTGTGGTGGCTTCGTCCCCTGCGTCTCCTCCATGGGCCCTCCCCTGGTGGCCTTCACGTCTCCTCCCTCCTCTTTTCTCCTCGTCGTGGTCCAATAGGATCACTTGTAGTTTTGGCCAATTAGGAAACGAGTCTCAGGACCCGCTTCCTGATTGGCGGGGGGAGGAGATTCAGTGTGAAAATAGTGAATATTCATTCACTATTGTCACACAACTGGATGGGCTCAGAGCGCAGTGCTCTGCGCCCTAAGTCCACCCTTTTTTGAAGCCTAATAGAGTCTCTGGCCCATGCTTAAAAAAACACCCTCCCATTGGAATCCATGCATTCGGCTCCCCGAATGTAGATTAGGGGGTCAGATGCATGGATAGGGGGGTGGCGCCCCTGCTACTGACCATCATGCTAATGTACAGAGAGTTGCAGTGGCGTATCATCCATGTGTGCAGGGTGTTCACTGCACATGGGCCCTGAAGGGGCGGCCCATTGTGCCCTGACCCACCTGCATGTATGGATGATTCGTCTGGGGTTGTCAGGAATGCTCGGTGCAGCGGTGGGGGCCCATCTTTTTATCCAGAGGGCCCTGTGCGCACATTGAAGGAAGGGGGGGGGGGGACACCGCCGCTGACAGGAGAAGTGACAGTGATATCACTGCTCCTGTGGCCGGGCCGGCATGCCTGGAGGGATGCTGGGGAAGCGATTGCAGTGACAACACAATAAGCAAAAAGTGACAGCAAAGGAAGACTTCCACCACTGGCTTCCTCTGCTGGGCTCTGCAATAGATGAGCCATCAGTCAGAGCCTGGCAGAGAAGTGAGTAGAGGAAGTAGAGTAGGGTGAGCTATCACTGCACTGGCATCCCCAACATCCCTTCAGATTAGAAAAATCAGCCGAGAAGAAAAGTGAAAGGGGAATGATTCCTCTACACAGGATTCCATATGGATCAAGCAGCTAAGTAAGGAGCACCAGTGCCCCCTCTTCCACTGATTGGCTGTGCCCCCCAATCTGCCACCACAAAGCAACAATATCCCCCACCTCTTCACACTAAGCACCAAGACCCCCCATTTCCCCCACTAAGCACCAGGACCTCCCATCTACCCCCCATGACCACGAATCACCCCTCTCGACCCCCAGAACCACGAATCACCCCCATCTACCCTCCAGGACCACGAATCACCCCCTTTACCCCCCAGAACCACGAATCA
>BLSH010494947.1:4387-15060 GCA_018402905.1 Glandirana rugosa | reverse complement strand
AAGCACCAGGATCCCCCATCACTCCCCACTAAGCACCAAGACCCCCCATATCTCCCAACTAAGCACCAGGACCCCGATCTCTCCCCACTGACACAATATACTTCCCCTATGGACACCATTCACTGGCCCCAAAGAAGCATTTTGAAAAAATTAAATAAAAAAACACTATATAATGAAATATAACAAAATAATTGAAATAATAGTAAAGAAGTGGTGGTCTCCTGCTTAGTGTTTCAACAGCTAATCATTTTATTCACCCCTGACAGTGTTATGTGGTTTGTCTCATCCATGTAAACTGATACATTCTGCTGGAGAGCTTGTGCTTTTGAAAAACAGACTTGCTGGCTGAATCTCCAGATGAAAATTGAAGAAAGAAATCTTAAAAAAGGAAACAAATACAGCCAGGGCTGCTGTTAGAAACCAAGGGGCCCCATACAGACAACCTGACATGGGGCCCCATACACACGACCTGATACTGGGCCATATACAGCCAATGCTTCAGGTATGAATAAACACAGTGAGTGAGCAGCACCAATCACTCATTGTGTTCATTCAGCAGAGGAAGGGGCTGGTAAGAATGACATATTTACCAGACCCTTCCCTCATTCTCAATCTTGAAGGATACCGTTGTGTGCTTGCAGCTGCCAGCGGGAAGGAGAGGCGGCAGCACTGCGTGGGTAGGGGAGCGCACAGGGGGTCTGGGCAGCAAGGGGAAACGTATGGTGCACAGGGTGGGTGATCTGTGTGGTGGTGGTGGGGTGGGGGGCAATTACTGGAACTGATCCTTTGTACGACTCTCTCTGCAGCAGCTGAAAGCCAACGGGAGGGAGAGGAGAAGCTGCTGCAGAGAGACCCATGCAGGGAACTGGTTCCAGTAATTGTCCCCTACCACCCTACCACACCGATCACCCTCCCTGCCCGTATCCGATCCACCCTGCTGCCTGGGCCCCCCTGCTGGCCTGGGCCCCATACAGGAGAACTGGTGGTACCCCCTTATCTACAGCCCTGAATACAGCCATCACATTTAAGAATTGGTAAGCTGCAATATAATACATTTGCCCCTTTCAAGGCCCTAAAGTGGATCTGTGGGTAACCTTACAAATCTGCTTTAATAAATTCCTGACATGCCATGATATACAGCAGAGGTATTATTACCAAAAAAAAAAAAGCTCCACCTGTTCTCATTAAAACGCAGTCCTTGAGCACTAGTTAGTGTTACTAAACCCACAACAGTAAAATCAGTCTCCATATGCAGTAAAGCATGCTTGTTATACTCACTGTGGAACCTAAGGGGTTAAAGCGGAGTTCCACCCTAAAGTGGAACTTCCGCTTTAATGGGAGGCGACCACCTGACATGCCACAATTGGCATGTCATTTTTGGAGGGGTGACCAGGGACCCTGTTTTCACAGGGTCCCAGGTCCACTTCCTCCCCTGGCGCCGCGGCTCAGGGAAGGAAGTCCACCTTCCCCCCACTCCCTCTCGTCGATCTTTTGGGACACAGCACAGGTTCCAGAAGATACGCCGGGCAGTCACAAGGCGCAGAGTGACTTGCGCATGCGCAGTACACGCCTGGCTTTGAAGCCAAAGCCGGGTGCCCACACTTATGATGCCGTTGCCGCCGAGGGGAGGGGACGAAGAGCGAGTCCTCTTGCGACCGCATCGCTGGAGCGAGGGACAGGTGAGTGTCCGATTATTAAAAGTTAGCAGCTACACTTTTTTGTAGCTGCTGACTTTTACATGGGTGGAACTCTCCTTCTTCCAGTGTCCCCAATCCATCTCCTGATAGAACAGAGCCTTGGTGGCATTCTGCACATGCTCAGTTTGGTGTGTATTGCTGGCGTTTTTTCCTTGGGAGGGTGCATGTGATCAGCACAGGGCCAATCAGCACTGTCCAGATGGAGGGCCAGGGTCATGCAGCCTCATAGGACAGTCAGAGGATAATGAAAACTCCTCCTACAAGCTTTAAAAAGACACTGATAGAAGTCACAAGACTGTTATATACTGCTGATGAGAAAGGGTATTTAGCAGTTTATATTTACTAAAGTAATTGCATTAACATGTCCTGTGTACTGTGGGAGACCAGATATAGTGACTGCAGAGTCCTGGATGTAGTAACACTTTAAATGATTGGTCCAGCCTAAGATGATGTCATCAGGCTCCTCTTCTGCAAGAGAAAAGCAGCTTAAAAAAACATGTCTAAATCAGCAATCTTGCAAATGTGTGTGATGTCATCAGTCTGCTGCAGGCAGGATTAGGCATTTCCTAAGTCTCCTGTGGTGAGCGGATTGGACCATTGTAACTTTGCTAGCAAGCCACAAAGAGAGAGACATTTGTGAACACAAACAATAACCGCACAGGCGCAGGATTTACATGATTGTGTCACCAGCAGATGCTGGCCAAAGATGGAGAGGAAAAAAAAAATCTCTTTTGAGCTCAGCTATAATTCTGACAATACTGCTGCCTGACGTGCCTCCTGTGCTTCTTCATTCAGAGAGGGGACACTCTAACACAGGAGGTGTGCTACTGGCCAGATCACCAGGTAAAAGAGAGAAGACTAAAAAAAGAAAACTAATGCAGCCACCACATCTAATGTAACTTTGTTAGCAAGCCACAAAGGGAGATGTTGCAGCCTCAGGCTGGGTTTACACCTATGCGAATTGGATGCGGCTTAAACCGCATCCAATTCACAGGACACTTGAAAACACATTGTGTTCAATGTGTCCGGTTCACATATGTGCGGTGCATTCACACTCCGCATTGCACAAAAAACGCACACTTTTTTTGTGCGATGCGGTGCGAATTCCCAGCCCGTTGAGTCCAGTGGGAGCGCATTTAACATGGAGATGCACTCCGCACTGAACGGGGATATTTACCCTGCTCGTGGCTCCTCCCCATCTCTCTTCCCGCAGCTGCTGCGCTGTGGGAACGGACAGGAGCCGCCGAACGGTGGCTCCGCCCCTTTCCAGCAGCAAACAGGCTGGAATTCGCACCGGACTGGTGTGAATCCAGCCTCAGACATTTGTGAACACAACCAAGAATTGTACACAGGGCCGGCTCTACCACTAGGCGGAGTAGGCGGCCGCCTAGGGCGCACTGCCACCTAGGGCGCCTGGCCACTGTTGATCTGTTGCTGGCTGCTCTGCATTGATTCATGTAAAAACTGATGCTGTCTGACTGAGGTAATGAGATTGTATTATCACATGCCATTTGCAAATGTATATAGAAATAGTGACTGAACTGCAAAATACCCCCCCCCCCCTCTGCCCCCGTCCCCCGTGAGGCTGTATTTGATGGGCACAGGTGAAACTGTATTGGATGGGCACAGGTGAGGCTGTATTGGTTACTGCTGCTGAAGCTGTATTTGATGGGCACAGGTGAGGCTGTATTTGATGGGCACAGGTGAGGCTGTATTTGATGGGCACAGGTGAAGCTGTATTTGATGGGCACAGGTGAAGCTGTATTTGATGGGCACAGGTGAGGCTGTATTGATTGGTGCTGCTGAAGCTGTATTTGACGGGCACAGATGAGGCTGTATTGATTGGTGCTGCTGAAGCTTTATTTGATGGGCACAGGTGAGGCTGTATTGATTGGTGCTGCTGAAGCTGTATTTGATGGGCACAGATGAGGCTGTATTGATTGGTGCTGCTGAAGCTGTATTTGATGGTCACAGGGGAGGCTGTATTGATTGGTACTGCTGAAGCTGTATTTGATGGGTGCTGTTCAGGCTGGGCAGGGAAAAGGGGGTGGAGTCAGGGGTGGAGCCAAGGGGGGCTGCAAAATGAGGTTTCTCCTAGGGTGTCAAAAATCCTTGCACCAACCCTGATTGCAAAGGCCCAAGATTTAAATGATTGTGTCACCACTGAGCCGAAATCTGGCCAAAGATGGTGCCGATCTTCTGGAGAAAAAAAAAATATCTATTTTGAGCTCAGCTATAATTCTGTTTATAAATGGTTACAAATGCATCAGGTAATTGTATTTTGCCATAACGACAAGATAAAAAAAATTAAGTACTGAGGGAAACCAAAAGCTCTGTAGAAAGGGCAGAAATAAAAGGAAATTAGAATAATTGGCTGAAGTTGCGAGTTATAGCAAAGGGGGAGATTTGTGAGTGACAGCGCAGTCAGCCTGCAAGACAGCATTCGCCGCCAGCAGATGCCACACTGATCTGATTTAGCAAATCTCTGTTGTAGTTCACCTCTAATTATCCATCTGTTATTTTGTATCTTTACCGAGCTTAACCCACTCATCAGTCTGCCAGGCTGGCGTCAGACGTCAACTGTCGTCCCTACAGTCCTCCCATCATGCCGCTCTCCACAGATCCCTGTGTGCCCTCTGAGATTCATTCTGCAACAAATTCTCTGCCCAATAAAAAAAAAAGAAAAACAGCGCACTTTCTAAGAAATGTGTGGTAACGTTATTACTTACATGTAAGCATTATTAAACAGCTTACCAATTCTTGGATGTGACGGCCGCATTTGTTTTATTTTTTTCTTTCTTCTATTTTCATCTGGTGATCCAGCCAGTAAGTCTGTTGTTTTTTTTTTTTTTAAACAAGCTCTCTTCCAGATGTATTCATTTACAGGCTTGAGACAAACCATTAGGCTCGGTTCACACCTAGGCGACTTTCGATCCGACTTGTGTCGCCCCAAATTGCCTCAAGTCGCTTGACAAACCCGAAATCCCATTGAAATGAATGGGAGCCATCTTAATATGCACTACTGAAGTCGCTCCGACTTCAAGGCGACTTCAGAAAAGGTTCCTGTACTACTTCAAGGCGACTTCTATCCGACTTGTGCCCATAGAATTCAATGGAAGTCGCCTCCAAGTTGGATCCCCATCTATATTGAAGCGACTTTGAATTGACTTTACAGGAAAAAGAAAATAATTTTTTAGGCAACCCCCCTCCCTCTCTTCTCTGATTGGCCACAGGCAAATTCGCCTGGCATGGAGGTTGCTTCAGGTCGCATTGTAAGTCGCGCTGAAGTCACCTTGAAGTCGCATTCAAATCACCTAGCAAAGTTGCCTCTGAAGTGGGATTGCCTAGCTGTGAACCGGCCCTTAAGGCTGCATTCACACAGGGGCGACCCAACTTCAGCGCGACTTTGCTAGGCGATTTCAGCGCGACTTCAGGTGACCTACAACACGACTCATGCCAGGCGACTTTGCCTGTGGCTAATCAGAGAAGGGAGGGAGGGGGCTGCCCCAAATAAATTCTATTCTTTAACACTACAAAGTCGCTTGTATTTAGATGGGGGATCCAACTTGGAGGCGACTTCTATTGAATTCTATGGGCACAAGTCGGATAGAAGTCGCCTCCAAGTAGTACAGGAACCTTTTCTGAAGTTGCCTTGATGTCGGAGCGACTTCAGTAGTGTATATTATGACGGCTCCCATTCATTTCAATGGGATTTCAGATGTCAAGCGACTTGGGGCGACTTGAGGCAACTCAAGTTGGATCACAAGTCGCCCCTGTGTGAATGCAGCCCGTTGACAAGGGTGCTTGCAATGGTCAGCTTTTATTTATGTAAAATCTTTATCCTGAAAGGAAAAAATGCTGTAACTGCCTACAATGTATTAGCTGGAGTTTGGCTTCAATTTGTTAGTGTATCTAAATCTGCTAACACATTTAAAGCATTTGTTATCCCAAGACTTCATATTCTTGATATGTACCTACTGTACCATGTACTTGTATTCTGTTCTCTTTGTATTGCTTACTTTGTGTGAATTCCTGCCAGTCCCTCTGCTTTCCTATTAAAAACTGACCACACTAAGCAGGAGAGCACACCGTCATCAGTTTTCTAGCTATGCTGAGAACCAGTGGCGACTGGTGTTTTTTTTTTTTGGGGGGGGGCGGCAAACAATCGAACCAAGCCAACCACAACCCTCCCCCCCACCCACGGGTAGCACACCTCCATTGGTCAGTCAGTCAGTGCCCCGCACTTACCCCATCTCGCGGGCAGCGATCTGGGTAGCAGCAGCTTCTCTCCGGGCTGCGGCTGTTTCGGTTCCCCAGTGTCTCCTCCCTCATCCTCCTGGCCGCCAATCTGAATGGATCTCCTTTCGGCCAATTGGGTGACGGGTCTCATGACCCGCTTCCTGATTGGCTGGGAAGAGAACCAGTGTTACAATAGTGAACGTTCATTCACTACTGTCACCCAACTGGGTGGGCCCTGCATGTAAATTAGGGGCCGGGCGCATGGATAGAGGGGGCGGCGCCCTAATGTACGGGCCGCCACTGCAGGGAACTCAGTGTGCTCTCTTCCAATGATCAGACTTCTCCTGATACGCCCCGCTACACAGCCAATCACTGGGAAGCTCAGTGTGCTGCTGCTTCTCCCTCCCCAGCTCTTATGCAGCTGAGAACAGAGGTAATGTGATCACTTATATAAAAAGGGAAAACAAGGTATTGGTATTGTTATTTTATATCTGTACAACAGTGTTTTGCCTTTCATTTCTATATTTAACTGAATGGGTCGTTTCACAAGGTGATCGTTTACAATCACTTTAAGGCTGGGTTCACACTATTACGAATGGGATGCAGGTTCTCCCCATCCAATTCGCAATAGCAGGACATTTTGTCCGGCTCCCTATGAAGCCGGTTCACATATCTCTGAAGCGGCTCTGGTGTGAATTTGCACAGGAGCCCTGGGCGTCTTTTGGTCCATTTCAGGTCCGAATTTAGCCCCCAAAATTCAGGCTGAAAGTGGACCTGAAACGGTGAACTAGGATGCACCAGACCCCTGCTGGGAGCCGCATCGGTATTAGGTGTGAACCCAGCCTTACACTCCCCCAGGTGGACAATGCTGCTGTGCCTCCTGTGCTCCATCATCCAGAAAGATGGCAGCATTCTACTAGCCAGATCACCAGGGGAAAACACATGGAGAAAAGGCTAAAAAAAAAAGAAAACTAATGCAGCCACCACATCTAATGATTGGTAAGCTGCAATATTTTACATTTTTGGTTTTGGGTTTAATACTATTTTAACACCTTATGCACACTGAGCAAACGTTTGCCCAGCTTTTCTGAATGCCTTTTCTCCTGACAAGAGAAAAGCAGCTTAAAAAAGGTGCCTGAATCTGCAATTTGCAAATGTGTTTAGGCTTGTCAAACATCTGGCTGTTCATTCATTCCATTGGTTGGAATAAATGGTTTTCATTTTTTTTTTTACAAATAAATATGTGAAAAGTGTGGGGGTCATTTGTATGACGCCCCCCTGAAACAATACTTTGTAGAACCTCCTTTCACTGCAATTACAGCTGCAAGTCTTTTTGGGGAAGTCTCTACCAGCTTTGCCCATCTAGAGAGGACATTTTTGCCCATTCTTCTTTGCCAAATATCTCAAGCTCTGTCAGATTGGATGGAGAACGTCTGTGAACAGCAATTTCCAAGTCTTGCCACAGATTCTCAATTGGATTTAGGTCTGGACTGTGACTGGGCCATTCTAACACATGAATATGCTTTGATCTACACCATTCCATTGTAGCTCTTGCTGTATGTTTAGGGTCGTTGTCTTGCTGGAAGGTGAACCTCCGCCCCAGTCTCAAGTCTTTTGCAGACTCTACAGGTTTTCTTCTAAGATTGCCCTGTATTTGGCTCCATCCTTCTCCCCATCAACTCTGACCAGCTTCCCTGTCCCTGCTGAAGAAAATCAACCCCACAACATGATGTTGCCACCACCATGTTTCACAGTGGGGATGGTGTGTTCAGGGTGATGTGCAGTGTTAGTTTTCCCCCACACATAGCGTTTTGCTTTTAGACCAAAAAGTTCAATTTTGGTCTCATCTGACCAGAGCACCCTCTTCCACATGTTTGCTGTGTCCCCCACTTGGCTTCTCACAAACTGAAAATGTGATTTCTTATGGCTTTCTTCTTGCCACTCTTCCATAAAGGACAGATTTGTGGAGAGCACGACTAATAGTTGTCCTGTGGACAGATTCTCCCACCTGAGCTGTGGATCTCTGCAGCTCCTCCAGAGTTACCATGGACCTCTTGGCTGCTTCTCTGATGAATGCTCTCCTTGCCCGGCTGGTCAGTTTAGGTGGACGGCCATGTCTTGGTAGGTTTGCAGTTGTGCCATACTCTTTCCTTTTTCGGATGATGGATTGAACAGAGCTCAGTGAGATGTTCAAAGCTTGGGATTGTTTTTATATTACCTAACCCTGCTTTAAACTTCTCCACAACTTTATCCCTGACTTGTCTGGGGTGTTCCTTGGCCTTCATGATGCTGTTTGTTCACTAAAGTTCTCTAACAAACCTCTGAGGGCTTCACAGAACAGCTGTATTTATACTGAGATTAAATTACACACAGGTGGACTCTATTTACTAATTGGGTGACTTCTGAAGGCAATTGGTTCCACTAGATTTTAGTTAGGGGTATCGGAGTAAAGGGGGCTGAATACAAATGCACCCCCAAAACTTTTCACATATTTATTTGTAAAACATTTTGAGAACCATTTATCATTTTCCTTCCACTTCACAATTATGTGCCACTTTGTGTCGGTCTATCACATAAAATCCAAATAAACTACATTTACGTTTTTGGTTATAACATGATAAAATATGGAAAATTTAAAGGGGTATGAATACTTTTTCAAGGCACTATATGCATGGACACAGAGGGGTGGATTTACTAAAGGCAAAAAGAATATGCACTTAGCAAAGTGCAGTTACTCCAGAGCTTAGTAAATGAGGTAAAGATTCACTTTGCAAAGAATACCCAATCACATGCAAGGAAAAAAAAAACAGCATTTTTGCTTGCACATGATTGGATGATGGAAGTCAGCAGAGCTGCTCATTTACTAAGCTCTGGAGCAACCGCAAAAGTCTATTTGCCTTTAGTAAATCAACCCCATAGTTCACACACATCCTGAAGGAATACATCTGACAAAAAGTCAGACTCCATGGGGTTGACTTACTAACGGCAAATCCACTGTGCACTACAAGTACACTTGGAAGTGCAGTCGCTGTAGATAGGGTTGCAATAGTAAGCAACAGAGCCAAGCCAGGAGGACAACCAAGGGCACTGGTCGCATATCATGCATGGTTTATATATAAGAGAGCCCTGGATTTTAGGGTTCCTTGAGCTCTGAAAAATAAATGTAAATCATTATGGGCGGAACAGTGGTGTAGTGGATAGCACTTTCGCCTGGCAGCAAAAGAGTTGCTGGTTCGAATCCCAACCACAACACTACCTGCCTGGAGTTTGCATGTTCTCCCTGTGCCTGCGTGGGTTTCCTCCGGGTACTCCGGTTTCCTCCAACACTCCAAAGGCATGCTGATAGGTAAATTGGATCCTGTCTAAATTGGCCCTAGTATGTGTATGAATGTGAGTTAGGGACCATAGATTGTAAGCTTATTGAGGGTAGGGACTGATGTGAAAGTACAATGTGTATGTAAAGCGCTGCGTAAATTGACAGCGCTATATAAGTACCTGAAATAATAATAATAACATGTGGGTTAAAATTTTATACATTAAATTAACCCCTGCTGCCTCCCAAGTTCTTCAAGAGCTTCTAAAATGCGGGGAGGCGGAGACGGGCATTCGGGTCATGTGACCGCTGTGATTGGCTGTCACAGTGGTCACATAATCGGAAAGCTCCTGATCGCAAGTATGCATCGGGAGCTTTAAGGTCCCCGCCAGTACCTGTGCTGGGGACATGCAGGGGGCATGCTCTCAGCACAGAAAAAAAAAATGTGCATTTATTATTTTTTATGAAATATATATATATATACAGTCAGGTCCATAAATATTGGGACATCAACACAATTTTAACCACTTCAATACCATGCACTTAGAACACTTCCTGCCCAGACCAATTTTCAGTTTTCAGTGCTGTTGCGATTCGAATGAGAATTGCGCGGTCGTGCGACGTTGTACCCAAACAAAATTTTTATCATTTTTATCATTCAGCACAAATAGAGATTTCTTTTGGTGGTATTTGATCACCCCTGCGGTTTTTACGCTATAAACAAAAAAAAGACCGAAAATTTTGAAAAAAAAAAAAACATTTTTCTTTGTTTCTGTCACAAAAAATTGTATAAAGTGCATTTGCTCCTTCACTGACGGGCACTGATGTGGCTACACTGATGGGCACTGATGAGGCTACACTGACGGGCACTGATGAGGCAGTACAGATTGGCACTGATGAGGTGGCACTGATAAGGTTGCACTGATGATGGGGCAAATATGCAGCACTGATGGGCAGCACTGACGGGCACTGATACGTGGCACTGATATGCGGCACTGATGGACACTCCTAGGCGGCACTGATAAGTGGCACTGGGCACTGATAGGGGGCACTTTAAGTGGCACAGGTGGGCACTTTTAGGTGGCACAGGTGGGCACTTTTAGATGGCACAGGTGGGCACTGATAGGTGGCACAGGTGGGCACTGATAGGTGGCAGTGGTGGGCACTGGTGCAACAAGCACTGTTAGGGATGGCACTGGCAGGCATCATACATGGGTACAGTGCCATCCCTAACAGTGCATAATATTGCCCTTACCTGGTGGTCTAGTGGGGGCTCCCTGGTGGTCCTGGGCGGCCTCTGTGCGCCTTCCATGGTGGTCCTGGGCGGCCTCATTGTGATGTCCGGGAGGGGGGCTCCCTGGTGGTCCTGATCCGGCTCCCTGGTGGTCCATTGGGGGTGATTCTGAGGGTGGCTGCGCTGATAA
>BLSH010494891.1:12931-25252 GCA_018402905.1 Glandirana rugosa | reverse complement strand
CTCCCAATATCCCATGGAAAATCACATCGAAACAAATCGTCAAGATCTACCCAGGAGAGAGAGTGTACGACCACTTCTATGACCCTTCTATGACCTCTCAAATTATTTTCTATTATCACTATTATTCACTATTATTACCCCCTAAAATTGATGGGCCTTTAATTGACCTCATTACCGTGACGACCCTGTCGATTTCCCGTTTTAAATATCTGGATAATGTCCTGTTAAAATACCAGGTCAAATAACTCCGGAGTTGATCCTTACTACGAAACGACCTGGACCATTAGAGTTTGGTACGTCTCGAATAATGGTTATAAGTATATTATGAAATCATGTTATGGTCACTGTTACCCAGATGTTCTTTTATATGAATATTGGTAATAAGCTCTGCATGGTTTGAGATTACCAGGTCCAGCAAAGCATCATTCCTAGTTGAGGCCTCAATAAACTGGACCATAAAATTGTCCTGTAATAGGTCTATAAATTTTGCCCTTTAGCTGTCCCAGCAGTGCCATTACTCCAGTTAATTTCCGGGTAGTTAAAATCCCCCATTATTATCACTTATTATCACTATTATCTTTTATTAAACTCTCCAGTATCTTCCCAGTATCTTCACCAGCATGTGAGAGAGAGGACCCATCTAGAACTGCTAAACAAAGCTACACTAAAAGGTACCCTATAACCCTCCCTCAAGTCCAACTGTCTGAGCCCTATTTGTCTAAGCTTTCTGCAGCAACCCCCTTACATATGATCTAGTGGAAATGTCCTGGCCTGGGTGACCCAGGAGGGGTAGATTGTTAGGATATCAAGCGCTGGTATCCAGCAACAGCAGGGTGCTCAGATCAGTGTAGTTGCACTTAAAGTGGTTCTAAAGGCAGAAGGTTTTTTACCTTAACCACTTGCCGACCACCCGCCGTCATACTGCGGCAATGTGGCTCGTTCCCGCAAATTGCCGTCATTGTACGTCGGCATGGGAACAAGCCATTGTGGGCACGCACTCACTGGCCAGCAGGGGAGCCAATCAGCGGGTGGGGCGGACTCGATGTCCGCTGGCCACCGGCGATCACTCCCTGCAGAGGCAGAATGGGGTTCTGCCATTGTAAGCAAAGCAGATCCCCATTCTGTCAGGGGAGTTGAGTGTGATTGTCTGTTCCTAGTGATCGGGAACAGCGATCGCTCTCCTCCTCCAGGTAGCCCAGCCCCCATACAGTTAGAAGCACCTCCCAGAGAACACATTTAACCCCCCACTAGTGGTAACCTCTTCCCTGCCAGTGTAATTTATACAGTAATTAGTGCATTTTTTTTTTATACTTACATTTTTATTGATTTAAGCAAATGTTAGGTACAAATGATATCATTCGCATCAGTTTACAGCCATAAAACAAGTAGAGATTAAATCAGTTGATAAGTAGCTTTAAATAAACTTTGTGATGGATATGAATCAACGAAGTACAGTTGTGATACATAAATGAAAAATTTATAGGAAAGGGTGGGAAGACTGGGAGCGCCACCCCAGGGGGGGATAGCGCCCCCGATCCCCACAAAACAGCCAGGTGAATATATCAGAAAGTTAATATTTAAACAAAACTTGCAAAGCAATAGCATACAGTGTCAACATGCTTATTAGCCCCAAAGAGATAGCTGCTCAGAATGGTATAATGCACTTGGGGTGTTTTAACCAGAGAGTCCATCTCCTGTGAAATATCAGGATTTGTAGGTGAGCCTTGGCAAACATTTATTCCATAAGACCCTGATTGTTCATAGAAGAGCAGACATCAGCTATAAAGCGGGGGATCTAAAGATTTCCATTTCCTGGCGATGGAAAGTCTAAAGGCGATGAGTATGTGGGTCAATATTGCGTGAGTGGTAGAAGACCAGGAGTCAAAGTCCAACCCAAACAAGATCAGTTGTGGGGAGAGAGTTATTGGTCTGCTGAGCATATCTGCTAATAATTTTTTGATATTATGCCAGAAGGACAGTCTAGGACACGACCACCAGATATGCATGTTTGTTCCCTTTTGCCCACAAGCTCTCCAGCAGTTGTCTGTGGCTGAAGGGTATATCTTAGCGAGCTTAGCTGGGGTAAGATACCAATTATGGAATATTTTTTGTACTCCTTCCCAGTGGGTAAGACATTTCGAGAGTTTCAATGGGCGTTGTAATGCGTGGAGCCATTGCTGAGGTGTGTACATGCAATGGAGTTGGTTTTCCCATTTTAACATGGTATAGGAATTATTTACGGATTGGATTGCTGGTCAACAGTTTATAATAATAGGATATGCCTTTCTCTTAAGAGTTTGTAGTGCAATAAAAGCGTAATGCGTGCCACAAAAGGGGGTCATTCGACCAGATAGATCTAGAGAGAACAGAGCGGATTCTAAAATATTTGAATAGGTCTTTGGCTGGGATCTGAAATGTATTCCTCAGTTGTTGAAAGGAAAGGAGTGTAGCATTGTCATATAGGTGGTCCAGTGAAGTGACTCCCGCTTGAGACCAGTTGGATAGAGAGACATCGGGCAGAATTAATTGCAAAGTTTGCAGAGGTAGTTCTTTCAGCACTTTATGTGATATTCCTCCCGACATTTGCAAGATAGAGTGCCAGGTTCTAATCGTAGGGTTGACAGTGTGTAGAAAGGTATGTTGCTTGTGGTTTTGCACCAGCAGTGCAGAGAGGGTTAGTTTAGGATTGGTTGCTAGGACTGACTGCTCGATTTGCAGCCATGGAAATTGAGTTACTGGAGCCCACCAACTTTTAGCTTGTTCCAGGATGGATTTATAGTAGGCAGTGATGTTGGGTGTGTCCATTCCTCCAGAGGCAATGGAAGAACATAGAGTCAATCTTTTAAGCCTAGGATGCTTACTGTTCCAAATGAATGAAGACACAATCGCTTTCAATTTGTCGAGATGAGAACGAAGGAAAGGTATAGGAAGTGTCAGAAAGCAATAAAGGATATGCGGCAACAGATACGTTTTTGTAAGCGCAATGCGCCCTGCCCAAGAAGCTTGAACGTGTTTTAGGTCTTGTATAGTCTTTTGTAGTTTGCTCAGTAGGTGAGCATAGTTTAGCGGGAGTAATTGAGCGGAAGGCGAGGTCAGAGAGATACCCATATAGGGAAGTGTTGAGTTTGGGGCCCAGGAAAAGGATGTTATTTTAGTGAGGCTATGTTTGGTTGCTTTGTCTAAATTAACCCCAATCATGGCAGACTTTGAGTAGTTGATTTTGTATAAAGATGCCTTACTGAAAAGATCTAGAGTTCGGTGAAGTTGTGGGAGTGATAGCTGAGGTTCAGTAATGGAGATAATCACATCATCCGCGTAAAGACGCGTGATCATAGGTGTCAATGGATATTCCCTTAATCAAATCATTGGAGCATATGGAATGGGCTAAGGGTTCCATAATTAGTGAGAAAATTAATGGTGAGAGGGGGCAACCCTGCCTTGTACCGTTTGAGATTTTGAAAGGCTCTGAAAAAATACCTGAATTAATCACCCTGGCAGTTGGAGCACAGTAGAGAGCTATTACGGCCTCTAGCATGGGACCAGAGAAGCCAAATTTTAGTAGCACTGCTTTTAGGAAGTTCCAGTCAACTCTGTCAAACGCCTTCTCCGCATCTAAGGAGATGAACAGAGAAGCTGCGCAATTGTCAGTTAAAGCGACGCAGTGCAGTATTGCAAAAAATGGCCTGGTCATTAAGGGAGAAAAACTTCCGGGGCTGAAGTGGTTAATGCATTCTATCTTCTAGATGCAGGCCCCCCTTATACTTATCTGAGCCCCATCTCGATCCAGCGATGCACATGAGAGCAATAGCTCTCTTAGTCTTTCTCTCCTCATTGCCTTACACCAATGGCTCCTACTGCTGTTAATCACAGCCAGTCAGCCAATGAGTAGAGATAGGGTGTGGAAATGAACAATATCCATTCATGGGAGTGCGGCTCAGGAATGAGCCTGCTCGTGTGCCCCCGAAGCAAAAGGTTTGCTAGTGGGGCACCCAAAAAAAGGAGGTTCGGAGCTGCTCTGTGCAAAGTCATTACACAGAGCAGCTAAGTATAGGAGGTTTGTTATTTTACAAAAAAATTACAACATTTTCAATGAAACTGAAACCAGTGTAAGATTTATTAACAATGAAGCAAAAACCTATCCAACACCAGCAAACAGAATACAAGGCAAAGGGGCACCAGGCAGAGGATCAACAGAGTAAATTGAACAGCAGGCAAAGATCAGTGGCATCAGGTGGGACAGCATGTGGAGAGGCACAGAGATAGGCTGAACCGGAGCTGTTGGCATGGAGGTAGGCTGAACAGGTATTGATACCTCCCTCTCTTAAAAATGGGAGGTATTACCAGGACCAAAAAAGAAGGGAAAAGATAACAAAAGTTTGCAAAGTGTAAAAGCATATTTTCTTTCTTTTTTGAAATAGGAGCAATTCACTCCGAAACGCGTTGTATCCTGAATCATAACTAGGAAACAACTTAAAATAGCCCCCTACCTCCAGTTCCTGACCTAGGCTGCCCAGAGTAAAATATGTATTGACTTATTTCAATCACCCTTTCAGTCCTCATTGGCCTTTTCCTGTAAGTATTTCTCTAGGGAGAAGAAGGGAAGGGCAGACAATTGAGTATAACAATCTATGGTGATAAGCTGCCCACCCTTCCCCAACATCACTACTTTGACGTTAAATACCGTTGTTATGGCAGCAGATAGCTGCCATAACCCCGGTATTTATACAGTTGTGCTCATAAGTTTACATACCCTGGCAGAATTTATGATTTCTTGGCCACTTTTCAGAGAATATGAATGAGAACACAAAAACATTTATTTCACTTATGGTTAGTGTTTGGCTGAAGCCATTTATTATCAATCAATTGTGTTTACTCTTTTTAAATCATAATGACAAAAGATACTACCCAAATGACCCTGATCAAAAGTTTACATACCCTGGTGATTTTGGCCTGATAACATGCACACTAGTTGAAACAAAGGGGTTTGAATGCCTATTAAAGTTAACCATCCTCATCTGTGATCTGTTTCCTTGTAATTAGTGTGTGTGTATAAAAGGTCAATGAGTTTCTGGACTCCTGACAGACCCTTGCATCTTTCATCCAGTGCTGAACTGACGTTTCTGGATTCTGAGTCATGGGAAAGCAAAAGAATTGTCAAAGGATCTGCGGGAAAAGGTAGTTAAACTGTATAAAACAGAAAAAGGATATAAAAAGATATCCAAGGAATTGAGAATGCCAATCAGCAGGGTTCAAACTCTAATCAGGAAGTGGAAAAT
This sequence comes from Glandirana rugosa, assembly GCA_018402905.1. Lineage (NCBI taxonomy): Eukaryota > Metazoa > Chordata > Amphibia > Anura > Ranidae > Glandirana > Glandirana rugosa. The sequence continues at coordinate 19,976 of BLSH010494891.1, read as the reverse complement.
GAGGGGTTCTGTTGAAACCAAACCACGGTCAGGTAGACCAACTAAAATCTCAGCCACAACTGCCAGGAAAATTGTTCAGGATACAAAGAAAAACCAACCAATAACTTCAGGGAAAATACAGAACTCTCTGAAAACATGTTGGGCTGCATGGTTGAGTCACCAGAAGAAAGCCATCACTACGCAAATGCCACAAAGTTTAATTTGGAGTGATGAGACCAAAATTGAGCTTTTGGCCACTGTCAAGGCCTGTGATGAAAGGTACACCATTCCAACTGTGAAACACGAAGGTGGATCGCTGATGTTTTGGGGATGTGTGAGCTACAAAGGCACAGGAAATTTGGTCAAAATTGATGGCAAGATGAATGCAGTTATCAAAAAATACTGGAGGAACATTTGGATTCATCAGTCAGGAAGCTGTGCATGGGACGTACTTGGACATTCCAACATGACAATGATCCAAAACACAAGGCCAAGTCGACCTGTCATTGGCTACAGCAGAATAAAGTGAAGGTTCTGGAGTGGCCATCTCAGTCTCCTGACCTCAATATCATTGAGCCACTCTGGGGAGATCTCAAACATGCAGTTCATGCAAGACAGCCCAAGAATTTCCAGGAACAGAGGAATGGGCAGCTTTACCATCTGAGAAGATAAAAAGCCTCATCACCCACAAATACCACAAAGGACTTCAAGCTGTCATTGATGTTAAAGGGGACAATACATGGTATTAAGAACTGGGGTATGTAAACTTTTGATCAGGGTCATTTGGGGAGTTTCTGTTGTCATTATGATTTAAAAAGAGTAATCACAGTTTATTGATAATAAATGGCTTCACCATTGAAGGAAATGTTCTGTGTTATCGTTCATATTCTCTGAAAAGTGGCCAAGAAATCATAAATATTGCCAGGGTATGTAAACTTATGAGCACAACTGTATTCATGGCGGCGATCCGCTTTAAGATAAAAGTGGTCTACGTGGCGGATGCCCCCCCCCCCTCCTGCCACGTCCCGGGCATTTCCGCCCCTTACAGGAGCCGCTGGAAGCGGGGGAGATGATCTGGTCCTCTGGCCTGATGGGCAGGAAGCTGAGTGAGTGCATGATGGCCCCCACTATATGCCCTTGGAGGGCTGAAACAACGTCAAACGTCACTTCTGCCCTCTGGCCTTTTTTATTAAAGAAAAATTTGGTTTTCTTTTGCTTTTAAGTATAAAGGTGAGATCTGAGGGATGTTTACATTTCTTTAAATAGGAATAAAAGTGATCCAAAAAAAACCATTTTTTTAAAGGGCCAGTGTAAAAATTAAAAATTAGAAAGCAAAATAAATAAGAAGAAAGAAATAAAAAAATGTAAAGCGCCCCGTCCCGCCAAAGCGAGCTTATACGTAAGTCACGCCCACATATGTAAACAGTGTTCAAACCACACATGTGAGGTATCGCCGTGATCATTAGAGCGAGAGCAATAATTCTAGCACAAGACCTCCTCTAACTCAAAACTGGTAACCTGTAGACATTTTTAAACCTTGCCTATGGAGATTTGTGCCAAAGTTTGTCGCCATTCCACGATTGGGCGCAATTTTGAAGCATGACATGTTGGGTATCAGTTTACTCAGCATAACATTATCTTTCACAATATAGAAACAAATTGGGGTGACTTTACTTTTTTTATTTTTTTATTCAAAAAAGTGTATTTTTTCCAAAATAATTACAGTTGTAAGACCACTGTGCAAATACAATGTGACATAAATTATTGCAACAACTGCCATTTTATTCTCTAGCTTGTTTGAAAATAAAAATATATAATCTTTGGGGGTTCTAAGTAATTTTAAAGCAAAAAAAATACTGATTTAACTTATAAACAAAAAGTGTCAAAAATAGGCTTGGTCCTTAAGAGGTTAAACTCGAGCAGCGCCCACCAACACCCACTCCAGTTTTAACTTTTCTGGCTCCTGTATGCCAGCTTGGCACTTGAACTGCTTCCACACCAACAGCCCCCCTTCTTCTAGTACAGCCTTTCTCAAACTTTTTTTACACAGAGGAACCCTTGAAATAACTTGTTGATCTCAGAGAAACCCTGCTAAAAAATTCTAAATCTACAACTCATGATACATTGGTGTGATGGTCAATGGGAAGAATGCTCCTTACACTTATGGTCAATGGGAAGAATTACCCCCCTTACAGATAGCTAAAAAAAAACATTGGTGTCAATAGGAAGATATCTGAGAGGCAGAGATTGCTCAATGCTCAAGGAACCCCCTAGCAATCTCTGGAGGAACCTTAGGGTTCCATGGAACCCTGGTTGAGAAACCCTGGTCTAGTACATGGCCTGGCCATGTCCCACATTTTTCCCGCTTTCCATCATTTTTATGTATCTTTTGTTACATTTTATTTACAGGATTTACATTTTTTATACTTTTCATTTTTATAATTATTTTTTTGTCCTCTTAAAGCGGTTGTCTACCCTTTTTGTTTACTTTTACCTACAGGTAAGCCTAGAATAAGGCTTACCTGTAGGTGAAATGAATATCTTCTTAACCTGTATGGTTTAGAAGATATTCCCTTTCTAATATAATATATCGTTACGGCGCATGCGCCGTATATGTCCCAGCAAAAGCCGGCATTTGTTCTGGACCCTGCCGGAAAAAACGAGCCCCGCGCGCATGCGCGGGAGTGACGTCTCGCGGCTCCGGCCAGTCACAGTGCCGGAGCCGCGTACCCGGAAGCAAGATTCGGGTGAAGATATCCGCTCCCACGGAGGGGACCGATCGGCTCGGTCGGATCTTTGTTTCAAGGTGAGTATTTCATAATGAGCTAGTATGCGTTGCATACTAGCTCATTATGCTATTATCTTGCAGGTTTTTATTTTTTTTTTTTTAAATTTTGAGTAGACAACCGCTTTAAGGTCTCCCCTACCCCGGTAAAGCAAACAGCGGGGCTGTAACTAAAATCCTTGCAAGCATTCATTCCAATGGATTCCTGGGTATCAAAGATGTACCCAGGGCTGGCCCAAGACATTGTGCTGCCCGGGTCCAAGAATGAAATGCTGCCCCCCCCCTCAAAAAAAAAAAACACGCCCACCAAAAGGCCCTCACGTCCATTATTTTATATCATGATAATTAAAACTAAAATTAAATTTATCAGTAAGTCAGATTTACATGCAACAGCACTTTGTCTATATGCAAAATTATATGATATACCATTATGTTCAATCTCAAGGGCAGTATAGGGGCGGAGTGGCCTGGGGGGCAGTTGTCAACATGACACACAAAACTGCTGGTAAAAAAATATTGGTTGTCAATTTGCTGGGTAAACAGAAGAGAGGGAGAGGTGGCAATGGTTCATTCGGCTGCCCATCTCAAAGTGCTGCCTGGGTCCAATGGACCCACTGGGACCCATGGTAGGGCCGGCCCTGGATATACCACTGGTTGGAGTCATGTTAACGAGGACCTTCAGCTCTGTGGGGGAATTTGTGACTGAAAAGCTGACATTTAATAAAATGAACTCGGTAGAAAGATAGGCCCATCCCCCTCTCTGCCGGACGCCCCCTTTTTTCTTTTCCCTCCTCCTCCCCCTCTATTAGGTGGGGCGAGGGGATAGGAACATTTTTATTGTTAATAATCAATAAGCACATACTAATGCTCGACTCCGGGAGGCTCGAAGTAGGCAATGCAGTTCCTGAGCTGTAACATAAATGTATGGCGGTGAGCACCGGACGGAGATAATATTAATAATAATGACGCTGCTGTGATATCTTTATTTCTCTTTTTTTGTTTGTTAAATTTAATTTAATAAAAATATATTAAAAGAATAAAATGAATCAGACCTGATATAATCTTTAAGACTTGGAAATCCTATTTTTATTTTAACCACTTCAGCCCCGGAAGGATTTCCCACTTTAGGACCACAGCACTTTTTGCGATTCGGCACTGCGTTGCTTTAACTAACAATTGCGCGGTCGTGCGGCGTTGTACCCAAACTAAATTTGTGTCTTTTTTCCCTCCCACAAATAGAGCTTTCTTTTGGTGGTATTTGATCCCCGCTGCGTCATTTCTGATCGCCGCTATAAACAAAAGAAGAGCGACAATTTTGCAAAAAAATCCAAATTTCTTACTTTTTGCTAAAATACAAATCCAAAAATAAAAATATATATATAAAAAAAAAAATTTTTTTTTCCATTGGTTTTGGCCAATTTATATTCTTCCTCATATTTTTGGTAAAAAAAAAAATCACAATCGACATTTATTGATTGGTTTGCGCAAAAGTTGCCGCGTTTACAGATGATGGGAATTCATTTCTGGGGTTTTTATTTTATTTTTTACTAGTAATGGCGGCGATCTGCGATTTTTAGCTGTACTGCGATATTGCAGCGGACATGTCGGACCATTTTGACACTTTTTTGGGACCATTGGCATTTATACAGCGATCAGTGCTATAAAAATGCACTGATTACTGTGTAAATGCCATTGGCAGTGAAGGGGTTAACCTGCAGGGGGCGCTCTAAGGGTTAACTGTGTTTCCTGGGCGTGTTCTAACTGTAGGGGGGCTGGGCTGGCAGGGGGAGGGGAGTGATCACGGATCCCATATACAGGAAGCCTGTGATCACTGCCCTACCCCCTCTGTCAGAACGGAGATCCGTGTTTACTTACATGGACCTCCGTTCTTTCACTGCGAGGGGGGGGGCATCGCGGGTAGCCGGCGGCGATCGAGTCCGCCCTACCCGCTCCCTCGCCCCTGGCGTGCACTCACAGAGCGGCTCGATATCACAAACCGCCGTCACATGACGGCGGCTACGATATCGAGCCACTCTGACTAGTTAATTGCTAGCTTTCAAGAAGATAACAGAAAAATAACATGAAAGGCACTTTACATTATGCAAAGACAATGTTCTGCCCATCTCTTATAGTCTCCTGCCTGTAAATGACCATGCCGTGTGCCCTCCCAAAGGAGATGCTGCACATTTCTCAGACATACTGTATATTACTGCTGTCACCATTAAAAAAAATAAAAAAGGAAAACAATTGGAGCAAGCAACAATTAGGAAACATGTCCTGTGAAGAACACATGTAGCCTGTTATCACTGTAGTGCATGAGGATAGGGATAGGCTGTAACAAGGCTGCAGGATATCAGCAACATTAAGAGGTAACAAAGAATGAAAGAGGGTTAAAACCCTTCCTGACCCTCACACCCAACGTCTCCAAGATACACAGACTTTTGCTATTAACATGACACTAAAGGTTTACATCTGCTTTAACAGTCCTGCCAGTGCCTACCCAGCCAAACACTAATCTCTCCCTATGCACTTTATTAGTAGTACTCACTGTGCTTTCCCTATCACTGCTAATTCATATTGTCAGTATGGCTGTTCTGACGTCACCCTTTTATAGTGAGGGGGCTGGCTAGTGTTGCCACCTGTCCAGAATTCACCCAGACCGTCCGGGTCTTGAAATATGGGTCCGGGTTTCAGTCTGCCTGAAACCCGGACACATTATTCAGACTGGGCTGTGGCTCCCCAAGTAACCAAGATAGTCACACACAAATCTGTTGTTGTATGGGAGCTGCGGGCAGCTGTCTGGGCAGGTTTGGCATCACTGAAGGGTGAGGCAAGGATGTCAGCAAGAGCAATTTGTTCAACACATTACTACTCTCGTTGGGGCACCCAAATATGTCCCAGTTCTTTTATAATCCTATAGTGTTTACTGCAAAAATAAAAAATGCCTTGTGCCACTAAAAAGTTCGGGTTTGGCTTGAAGAAAAGGTGGCAACACTAGGGCTGGCTTATCCAAAAGCTCCCTCATTGGCCCTTCTAAGAAAGCTGACAGTCATGAGTGATGTCATGGCACTTCCTCATAGTACAGAGGCAGGAACAGGACTGATCTGTTCCTGCAAAGCTACATTAGGGGGCTAGATTAGGTCTCCACTGGCCAGATCTATAAAAAGTAAACATGTGTATGATGTGTTTTTATACCTACAGTATCTCGCAAAAGTAAGTACACCCCTCACATTTTTGTAAATGTTTTATTCTATCTTTTCATGTGACAACACTGAAGAAATGACACTTTGCTACAATGTAAAGTAGTGAGTGTACAGCTTGTATAACAGTGTAAATTTACTGTCCCCTCAAAATAACTCAACACACAGCCATTAATGTCTAAACCGCTGGCAACAAAAGTGAGTACACCCCTAAGTGAAAATGTCCAAATTGGGCCCAAAGTGTCAATATTTTGTGTGGCCACCATTATTTTCCAGCACTGCCTTAACCCTCTTGGGCATGGAGGTCACCAGAGCTTCACAGGTTGCCACTGAAGTCCTCTTCCTCTCCTCCATGACGACATCACAGAGCTGGTGGATGTTAGAGACCTTGCGCTCTTCCACCTTCCATTTGAGGAGCCCCACAAATGCTCAATAGGGTTTAGGTCTGGACAGGGGCGTTGCTAGGTGGGAAAAAGACCAGGGGCTCTAGCCCGAAGAAATGCGGCGCGCTGCTGCGAAAAATGGGTGTGGTCTAAACAAAATAGTGGGCGTGGTTTGAAGGGGCATGTCTTTGGGGTGTGGCTCACGTCTGAGATGAACAAGGGATGGAGGAAGGAAGAAAGAAAGATAGGGAGGGAGGGAAGGAAAGATAGGGAGGCCCAGATCCTACACCACAATAGCAATGTGTGTGTTCCAGAAAGTTTAACAATCAGCAGATAAAGATACTCCAATCACCTGGTGTTGGCGCTTCAATCATCCCGGCACCATGGTTATTATGGTGTCAGAATGAATGAAGCGCATTATTTCTATTATTACATTGTAATATAAAATGAAATAGTTCAACTCACCATAATGCAGAATCAGTGGGAGTCCTGAACGTGTCACTTGCCACTGTCGCCTGCCACCAGATGCCATCAGGTGTCCCCAGCGGAGTCCCTCCTTCCATCACAGGTGTCCCCCAGCAGAGTCCCTCCTTCCACCCTGAGACGACCTCCGTGGACTACCTTCCTCCTTGAGGCGACCCCTGTGGACTACCTTCCTCCCTGAGACGACCCCCTGTGGACACTACCTTCCTCCCTGA
>BLSH010494885.1:62314-92981 GCA_018402905.1 Glandirana rugosa | reverse complement strand
GATCTTAGCCCCCAGCAGAATAAATTGGGTGAGTTTGAATAATGGTTTGGACAGACCTTCCGGTTTGGAGTTGAGAAGGGCTATTTCTGGGCATTGGGGTATCAGGAGACCCGAGACCTTTCGGATCAGATGAAAAATTTTGTTCCAAAAACCTTTCAGCCGGGGACACTCCCACCACATGTGAAGGAAGGAGCTCACATGATTGCAACCTCTGAAGCAGAGATTGGAAGCATTGGGAAATATAGCTGCCAATCTGGAAGGTACCAAATACCACCTGATAAAGACCTTTAAATTGGCTTCCTGTAGTGAGATATTGACTATCCCTTTCTGGCAGCGTAAGAATAGGGAGGACCATTCATCTGCTTCCCACTCCACATTTAGGTCTCTTTCCCATTTAACCACATGCGGGGGTCTGGATGAGTCATCTACCAGAGCGGCGTAGATCAGGGGGATACCACCTCTCATGTCTACAATTCCCGAACACCACTGTTCATAGGGAGTGATGCCTGAATGGTCCTTCTTGGAATTCCACCAAATGTGCAGAAAGTGGTGTATTTGAAAAAATCGAAATTTTTCTGAGAGCGGCATGTCAAGCTTGTTTATAAAATGTGATAATGTCATAGGTCCAGCCAATGTTAAAAAGTGGCCTATACGATATAGTCCTTTGTCCGTCCACCATTTAAAGGCCTTAATATCTAGACCAGGTGGAAATAGAGGATTATGAAAAAGGTGAGTGAGCGGACAAAGAGCTGAAATTAATTTGGGGGACTTGAGGACCGAGTCACATAGGGCCATAGAGTGGGATAGAGTAGGAGAGAGAATTGGGGGCCTTGATTTAAAAGGAACACCTATCAGGAAGTCGATAGTATTATGTGGAACTGCCTGGCTTTCTATTTTAACCCAGTCTGGAACATTTTCCTTTGAGAAGACGGTGGAAAATTGGGCTAATTGGGCTGCCTGATAATATTTAAACAGGTGTGGGAGACCTAGGCCCCCTTGAGTACGTCTCCTGTAGAGCACCATAGCTGAGCATCCAAAACCTTTACGAGCCCAGATAAACTTCAAGATCAGGGATTGAAGTTTTTGCAGATCGGACTTCTTAACCGGAATAGGGAGGGCCCTAAAGAAATATAAAATCCTAGGAAGGAGAGTCATCTTGATCGCATGCATCCTGCCCAACCAAGATAGACTCTCCCGGTCCCAGTTGGAAATATCCTGTGCCAATTTCTCAAGAAGAGGGGGATAGTTAGCTTCAAATAGTTTATCTGTTTTGGCTGTCAGACTGACCCCCAGGTAGGGGATCTGGGAAGGGTTCCAACTAAATCTGTATTTGTCTTTCAGACGGCAAATGTTTTTTTCAGGTAAAGTAATATTCAAAGCTGCTGATTTACACCAATTTAGGCATAGGCCAGAAATTTCACCAAACAATTGGAGTAGCTGTATAACCTTAGGGGTAGACGTGAGGGGAGAGGAAATGAACAAAAGCAAATGGTCCGCGAATAGTGCGCATTTGTGGGAGTATCGGCCACAGTTGATACCCAGGATGTCTGGATCCTCCCTGATAGTGATGGCTAATGTCTCCATCGCAATTGCGAAAATTAAGGGGGATAAGGGGCAGCTTTGTCTAGTGCCCCGAGAAATAGGGAAGAGTTTGGAAAAAAAGTTGTGCAATTTGACTTGGGTGCTGGGGAATGAGTAGAGAGCCTTTAGGATTTGGATAAGTTTAGGTCCAAAACCCCATCTCTTTAAGACTTCAAAAATATAAGACCAATCCACCGTGTCGAAAGCTTTTTGCAAATCGACCAACAGAATGTAAACTTCTCGGGCATGGCCCCCATCCCAGTTGAAATTAAGTAGCGACACAATATCTACTGCCCTTCGTATCTGGTCGGGGCCTTGCCTGCCCGGTATAAAACCTACTTGATCTTTATGAATGTATTGGTCTATAAATTTAGAAAGTCTATTAGCTAGGATTTTAGTCATCATTTTAAGGTTGTTATTTATTAAAGAGATGGGTCTGTAATTGCCAACTTCCGAATTATCCTTCCCAGGTTTGGGGATGACCGATATAAATGCTCTGTTGGCATCATTTTGTAATACTGTACCAGATCTTAACGAATTAAAAAGTTTTGTTAGGTAAGGGGCAATAACTGGGCCGAAGGTTTTGTAATAACCCGTGGAGAAGCCATCTGGGCCGGGGGCTGAGCCTTTCTTGAGATTTTTAATCACCTCTAGAACCTCTGTTTCATTGAAAGGCAATTCTAGAAACGTTGCGTGATCTTTCGACAGCCTAGGGAGAGTGAGGGAGTTCAAAAAGGATGTAAGAGAAGAAGGGGAGGTTGCCTGGCCCTTATCATACAGTTTGGCATAGAAATTTTGGAAGGTAGTCATTATCTTTTCCAGATTCTGGGTAAGAGTACCCGAGTGATCCCTGATTTTAGGAAAGGAAAAGGAGCGACATTTGGGGGACAGTCTGGCAGCCAATTTGAAGCCTATACGATCTCGCTGAAGGTACAAATGAGCCTTGGACCATTGAATTTGCTTCTCAGCTTTAGTAGTGAGGGCAAGATTCAGGGCTAGCCTACCCGCCTCCAATTGAGACCATGAATGATGTGACGGGTTCTTTTTGTGAGTTCTAGCAAGTTCTTGATATTTCCTCTCCAAATTCTCAACCTCTAACTTCCTCTCCCTTTTTAACCTGACTGATAGTTGGATAATATTACCCCTCATAACTCCTTTATGAGCCTCCCACAGAATTGAAGAGGATACTTCCCCATTATCCTTTCTATGGAAATAATCTTTAAGATCCTTTTCCAGCAATGCGCATTGCACTGGATTATTCCGAAGGGATTCATTTAGACGCCAGTGGGGGTTCCTCACTCCCCCTGGGTTGACTTTGATATGAATTAAAACTTGAGAGTGATCAGATAAGGGAGATTCTGTAATAGATGATTTAAGTACCAGGGTGGACAAAGAAGCTGGAACAAAGATATGATCTATTCTTACCATACTCTTGTGTGGAGCAGAATAGTGGGAGTAGTCCCTCACTCTAGGGTTCAGTTCCCTCCAGATATCTATAAAGCCTAAGGAGTTAAGGGTTCTGGCTAGCCTGAGGCTATGTTTCGGTGGTCGGAGTAGGCGGGGTGGACCGATGCCCGACTTGTCAAGCATGGGATCTAGAGCTAAATTCGAATCCCCACCCAATATTATCTTCCCCTCAAGGAGGGGGAGGATGCGATTAAATAACCCTTGAAAAAATTTTATCTGGCCTGAGTTTGGGGCGTAGTATGACACGAGAGAGTATATCACTCCCCCAATAGTCCCTACCAAGAGAATAAACCTCCCTTCTGGGTCCCTAACTTCCCTTGTAGGGGTAAAAGCTAAATGCCTAGCAAAGAATATTCCTACCCCTCTTTTCTTATCTGGTGCATTCGCCAGAAAGAATTGTGGATAGCTTGAATGTATATAGTTAGGAACATATTGCTTAGGGAAGTGAGTTTCCTGTAGCAAGAGAACATCTAGATGATGGGTGTGGGCTAAATTGAAATATTTTTTCCGCTTTACAGGAGAACTAAGGCCCTGAACATTATGAGATGCCACTCTCAAAAAAGGAGAATTAGCAGACATAGAGGTTGTGTAAATATCGATCTACAAACCATTTTAGACAAAGACTCACCCAGAACCGAATAATGAAAAGGAAAAGCCCGTCCGACCAAGCAACTATGGAGCTAATCTCAGGGGTTCTTCCATGAAGTAGACTTCTCTGGTGTCTAGAATAAGAAGAAGAGGTCAGTAGAGGAGTAAGAAAAAGTAACAATTGAAACTGTGGAAAGAAAATATTAGGAGGGGGAAGCGGCAAAAACTAGCCACCAAACCCCCTAAGTTCCTGGTGGTGGGGAGAGTATGGCATCCCCCCACCAGCAGGAAGAAAAACAAAGGTGTCTGCTCTATCAGCAGAACTACAGCTGACTCAAGGAGATCCATTGAGAAAATCTCGGAGTCAGAGGGAGGAGCATGGCCTCCTTCCCGGTCACCTATTCGGAGCCACAACAAAATTTGAACTGATGGCTTACCCGTAAATAACCCATTAACCTGCAGCCGATACTGTAGTCTAAAAGGGTCGTCCCAACAGAACTCGACCGATCCAGTCGGGGAAAATCGGGAATGCCCGACAAGACCCGCAGAGGGGTCTTCTATATTTTCCTAGATTAGAGTGAGAGGCAAAACAAGGGAGTCTAGGCGGGGCAGACGGAGCTCGGCTAACTAATTCTAACATGTGTTGTTTAAAACCAACAAGAATAATTAATACCAAACATTGAGGGTATCTTCAATTTAGCTCCTGACCCGCCCTCTTAAATTTGGTCCAGCCAAGGGTGGGACCAAGAAGAAGGCCCACCCCTGACCTCCCAAATAAGACCTAGAAAAGGAAATATATCGTTAAACAAAATTACACAATCATATGTTAGTCACACTCCATGAGTAGTGTCAAAGTTCAGGGGTCTTTGAAGACTGAAGTCCAGAGAGACCCTCTTGGGGAACTAAAAGAAGGGGGAAATGTGAAGATTAAGGAGGGTGGGAGTCTTTACCCCTCTTCTGTTGCTTTTTCTGCCACATTGGGAGTATGGGACTCTGGGGGGAGGGTCTCTTAGAGGGACCCAAGTTCTTATGTTGAGAAGCCGAGGAGGATTCAAGTGATATTAGATTAAGCTTGATTAGCAGACATTCTCCTTCTTGGAATGAGGAAAAAACAAATTTCTTGCCTTTGAAGATGAAAGATAGACGAAAGGGGAAAGACCACCAGTATTTGGTGGAAGATGTATTGAGAATTTCTAGGAGGGGTTTCAGGGTTCTTCTTTTCTGTATCGTAGCTGGCGATATGTCTGCAAAGATCTGAACAGCGTGACCTTGAATGCAGAGGTTAGAGTTGGATCTAGAGATCCTCATGATCTCCTCTTTAACACTATAGACGTGAGGTTTTATCACAATGTCTCTAGGGAGGCCATCTGATCTTGGTGGTTGGAGAGCTCTATGAGCCCTGTCTAATTCTAGGCGGTGCTCCGGTATATCTGGGATGATTTCTTTGATAAAGTCACGCACCACCGCTCGCACATCTGTGATGGTTTCTGGAACCCCTCGGATTCGAAAGTTATATCGTCTAGAGCGATTCTCCAAATCATCAATTTTGGAGAGGGCCACATCCAGTTGCTCCTGAAGGTCCTGAGTACGTGCAGTGTTCTGATTAATTCTGGAAGTTGCTTGGTCTGTCTTCTGTTCTATTACATCCATTCTGGTTCCCAAGCCTTGAAGGTCAGCCTGGATAACAGAGGTAATTTGGGAAGCTGTTTGGGCAAGGCCTTTAGAAAGCATTTTGGAGAACACCTCCATCATCATCTGAAAGTCTGAGTGGAGTATAGGAGCTTGGAGGGTAGACGGGTCCAATTGAGAGTTAACCAGGCTCTGATCCTTGAGGGGAGTAGTGATGAGTTCATCTAGGGTCCGCTCTAGAAGAGATATTGTAGATGCCGGAGAAAGGGCTTGCACTGAAAGCAAAGTATCTACAGGTGGTCCTGGAGAATGGAGAACTTGAGATCCTCCGTCTGAACTGGCCTCCATCTCCTCCGTAGTCAAGAGGGTTGGGAGGGGGCCTGAAGACCCCTGAGAGCCCTTTGGAGTTGGGGCCTCATAGCTAGGTTGTCGGGAGATGTCCCTTCTGACCGCTCCTGGATGCATAATGCGAGGGTGAGGTGGGTCAATAGATCCAAGGAGGAACGCCGGTCCCTCTTTTGAAATAGGAACCTGAAGAAATGTGTATAATGTCCTTAGGAAAGAGAAAAAAGCAAGGGAAATGGGAATCCAAGCTGTAGAAGAGAGGGTGAAGGGGTTAACTGCTGAAACAATGGATTGAGGGGAGGACGTCCTGTGGTTTATGAGAGTAGGACTGAAAAATGTGAGATTCCAATAAATAGGGGTAGAGATAGAGTGTTATAATGAGTTTGTGGAACAGGCTTTGATAATTAACCTTACTCAGGAAAAAGAGAGTATTTACCCTTTCCAGCCCTGCCAGCTGGAGTAAGACTGAGGTTAGAATAAGGAATTTCAGGCCAGTGTTTAAAAAAAAATAGTCTCCTTGGGAGAACCCCTTAAGCCTCCAGCAATGTAAACCCCTCTATGAGGGTATGCTCTGTTGGCCGCTTGATGTATAGGCCCAAGCCGCGGCCTCAATTAGGTGCTAGAGGCCTGGAATGATTAGAGTGGCACTGTTCACAAACACCCCCGTTTCCTTATGCGTGTCCTGTGGTTCTCCACTGCCTTCTCCCCCCCAGAGCGGGTCGACCGAGCTCCGCTGCAGAGACTGGTGTCACCAGCAGAGTTAAACCCCTGTTAACTGGAAGATCTGCGGTCCGCTATGAGGGTAGGCCCAAGCCGCGGCCTCGAGTTGGGGTCCGCGGCCGGGCGTGAGGAGCGAGGGACGGACCTCAAGTTTCCCTTTCTTTAGGATGGCTCTTGCGACTCTCCCCACCTCACCTCCCCTTGAGCGGGTCGGCCAAGCTCCGCTACAGGCTATCGTAGCTCCGATGGACCAGGCTAGGACGGAGCTCCAGGCTCAAGCAGCCGCCATGAAGCCCCGCGCATGCGCACTCTTTTCAGCCACATTTTATATTCAATTGTCATTAGTGTTCATGGTTTGCACCATTTGTGGGGCTACATTGGTTGCTGATAGGTCACTCGCTGATTGAATGGTTTTTCCCTCCCCCCTTTTTTTCCTCTGGGTGATAATTGTTCATGGTATATATCTATCGATCAGTGAGTTTTGTCTTTGCAATGAATTAGCACTGTCATTAAGTGTGAAACCCGTCTGCCTTTGACCTGGTTCATCCTGTACCATGCTAATTTGATGCTTTAATAAACAAAGATACTTTTTCAGACTTCCTTTGAGGTGCAGTCATTCCTTTTTCTACATGGCCACAATAAAGGCCACTGTAAACTGTGCAGTTTTATCACACAGCACAATGCCACAGATGTCGCAAGTTTTGAGGGAGCGTGTAACTGGCATGCTGACTTCAAGAACGTCCACCAGAGTTGTTGCCCTTGAATTGAATATTCATTTCTCTACAATAAGCCGTCCCCAAAGGTGTTTCAGAGAATTTGGCAGTACATCCAACTGGCCACACAATCGCAGACCATGTGTAACCACACTAGGCCAGGACCTCCATATCCAGCATCTTCACCTCCAAGATCATCTGAGACCAGCCACCCGGACAGCTGTGCAACAATCCGATTCCATAACCAAAGAATTTCAGCACAAACTGTCAGAAACCATCTCAGGGAAGCTCATCTGCATGCTTGTAGTCCTCATCGGGGTCTTGACCTGACTGCAGTTCGTCGTCATAACTGACTTGAGTAGGCAAATTCTCACATTCAATGGCGTCTGGCACTTTAGGGAGGTGTCCTCTTCATGGATGAATCCCGGTTTTCACTGTACTGGGCAGATGGTAGACAGAGTATATAGCATTGTGTGGGTGAGCGGTTTGCTGATGTCAGTGTTGTGGATCGAGTGGGCCATGGTGGCGGTGGGGTATGGGTAGGGGTATGCTCTGGACAATGAAAACAGGTGCATTTTGTTGATGGCATTTTAAATGCACAGAGAAACCATGACACGATCTTGAGGCCCATTGTTGTGCCATTCATCCATGACCATCACCTCATGTTGCAGCATGATAATGCACAGCCTCATGTTGCAAGGATCTGTACACAATTCCAGGAAGCTGAAAACATCCCAGTTCTTGCATGGCCAGCATACTCACCGGACATGTCACCCATTGAGCATATTTGGGAGGCTCTGGATCGGCATATATGACAGTGTGTTCCATATCCTGCCAATATCCAGCAACTTCACACATCTATTGAAGAGGAATGGACCAAAATTCCACAGGCCGCAATCAACAACCTGATCAACTCTATGCAAAGAAAATGTGGTGAACTGCGTGTGGCAAATGGTGGTCACACCAGATACTGACTGGTTTTCGCACCCCCTGGACCCCCCCCCCAATACAGTAAAACTGCACATTTTGGAGTGGCCTTTTATTGTGGACAGCCTAAGGCACACATGTGCAATAATCAGCATCTTCATATGCTACATCTGTGAGGTGGATGGATTATCTTGGCAAAGGAGAATAGGCTGAGGCACCAGTGGCTGTTGACTGGTTGCATGCCAAGGGCCTTGTGCAGGGAGAAGATACAGTCCTGGAGCATTAACCTCCCTGGCGGTGTTCCCGAGTGTGGCTCGGGGTGGATTTTCAGTACCGTTAGCGGTAACCCCGAGCCACACTTGGGATTGCATTGCTGGATCCAGGCAGCGCTACTCACCTTATCCCCTGGATCCAGCGATGTCTCCCGCCATGTCTGCGAGCTGTGTCCGCCGCCAGATGACTCCTGTGTGCCGGGCTCCGTTCCCTGCGAGCGTCGCGTCGCACGGGGGACGGAGACCGGCGGGAAATTCAAAAAGTGAAACACACACACCACATACAGTACACTGTAATCTTATAGATTATAAACAATTAAAACACTGCGCTAAAATTATTTTCTTAATAGTGAAACTCTTGTGTAATAAATATGTGTGAATATGTATAGAGATTCAATACATAAATACCTAGCTGCTGCTCTAAAAACAAATCACTGTAAACATTCACTTTATTAAATCATAGTAAAAAGCAGCGCTATAATCAATAAATCAATGAACCATGGTGCAAATGATGCAATAATGTGCAAAAAGTTCATGCAAAGTCGCAGCAAAAGTGCCAGTGCAAACTATATGTGCAAGACAAACTGGTGCAAAATTGCGACAATATAAGTGTCCATAAACATGTCCTTCATACTTGTTTCCATCACCAAAAAAGACCGCATGCAAGTGATCACACCAGAGGCTTACCAGATGTCTGGATTAAAATCGCCTGTATATCAGAGAAATTCACCTGCTTAAAGAGATACACTATGAGGAATCTTCTCTGTTTCTTATGAGTGATACATGGGGGATTGTTCCTTGGAAGTGTGGACCTCATTTAAGGGATATTTGGCTGAGGTTTTCTCTGATATACAGGCGATTTTAATCCAGACATCTGGTAAGCCTCTGGTGTGATCACCAGCATGCGGTCTTTTTTGGTGATGGAAACAAGTATGAAGGATTGATGCTGCACACTTAAAGGAGTAACTGCTTTTTACTATGATTTAATATAGTGAATGTTTACAATCTTATAGATTACATTACTGTATGAAAACATTTCACATCCCCTTTGTTCCTAGTAGTTTGCCCAGTGCTCTGCATGCACTTTTATATTACATATGTCATTTTTTCTGCCTGGAAACATGAGAATGTCCATAGCAACAAAAAAGTGAGTGTCCCTTTGCATCAAAAGTGGTTTCTGATCAGCTGGAAAACAGGGATAGTAAATAAGAATCATTTGCAGAATTGAGTGATACTGATTTTTGGGGAAATGTATCATCAGAAACTGAAAGTGATGACAGCGACAATTCTGCAAATGAGCAAATTTCTGTGTTTTTGGTTTGATTACATTATTGAATAAATTGTATTACTATTATATTATTATTTTTGATAATTATTTTTAGTTATTTATTATATTATAATTTATGATTTCATTTTTCAAACTTTTTTAATATCCGGGATGTCTACTAGACTCTTGTTTGGACAGATTTAAGTGAGTTATTGCTAAGAATTACAGGCCTACAATATAAACCGCTTTCAGCACCAAAAATCTGAAATAATCATACCGCCAGGGAGGTTAAACAGGTAAGTGTAGCAGTGAGCAACCCTTTCATTGTTAAATAGTTGGGGGTTGATTTACTAAAGCCTAATAGACTGTTCATTTTTTAAGGAAAAGTGGACTTTGCGAGATAATTTGTCCCATAGTTTAGTAAATGCTGTGAAGTTTCTCTTTGCAAAAAAATATCCAATCATGCAAAAAAAAAAAAAAACAGCATTTTTGCTTGCACATGATTAGAACAGTGGGACAATGTACAGAGTCTGCCAGTGATGGGGGCTTGTATTGGAGTGTTGAATTAGATTAACAAGATGGCGGCTAGAGGCCTCTCACCACTGATGACTCTCTGGTTCTGGTTGTGAATGGTCACACTGAGGGTGTGAAAGCTGGAACACTGTGAAACAGTAGTAAGTCTCTCTTTCTTCATTGCAGCCAGCAGTTCTCAGCATAGCAGTAGCCTGCAGCCTGATTCCTGCATACAGTTCAGCATGTGCTTCAAATGCAGCAACCAGTCTCTGACATAACGTTCTGCACTGGACTCAGCAACAGCACATGGTCCAACTTTTGTGGGCAACCCTGAGCCCTATTGTCACGTACCTGGCGGATGAGTCTGACTTCTGCAGGGGTTACCTCTCTTGCGGCCCTGGTTCGAGAATCCCTAATAGTGTAGACAGGGAGTTCAGGAGCACAGGGGGGCACGAGGGCTGATGGTGCGTGAAGGTCCACTAGAGCTCATGCTGAGCAGAAGAGTAGTTGTACAGTCTGGGTTGGCAACTGGCTGGCTAGGAGGTGCAAAAGGAGCAGGCAGGCGGGTGTTCAGGTACAGGCAGGGTCGGCAACGTGCGGGCAGCGAGGTACAGGAGGATAAGGCAAGAGAATAGTCGTAGACAGGCCGGGGTCAGGGCAGGCAGAATTCAGCAGAGTCCAAGAGAAGCCGGGGTCACAGATACAGAAAAGTCTCTCAAAGCATGGTACGGGGTCACTGGAACGCTGTAGAACAGACAGCACCTGCTAGAGGGCTTGCTGGGCTTAAATGAGGCCTTTTAGTGCCGTTTCTGTGAACATGCGGGAGCGCTCGGGAGCTGATTTACAGGGTTTTCATGACACCTATCCACACAGGCTCCATGCTGAAAGCTCCTAAGCTCTTGTTCTGGGCTCCACTCACCTCCACAGCACAACCCTAGGTCCCAAACTCTACAGCAACAGTACCAGAAAGCCCTCAGATTTATTCTCAGTTCTGTATGTCCACATCCACGTGGATCTCTCCCTTCTCCTTAATGATGGACAGAACTAAACACCTTCCAGCCAGTCAAAATCCTCCTTTGCATTTGTTGCCAGTGGTGGGCCCTGTCTGACTGACAAGAGAAATAAATCCCTTGGTAGGATTTAAAGAGCCCAGCTCAGTGCTACAGATTGAATAGGGGAGGGGCAATAATGTCATTACCCACTCAATATAAAGGAATGTCCAAGATTTCACCAAAGGCCCCATGGTATTACCTTCACCATGTTCTGGGGCACTGGAGGTGGGGAAATTTCCTTTCCTTCTCAAATTGGACAAGAGTAATTTGCAAGAAGAGGGAGGCTTTATGTATGTGCGCTACCCCCCCATTTTTCTGGTCACACAGCCTGTATGTGCAAACAGGGGTCCGGTTAAAATATTAAGGGGAACCCCACACTGTTTTTTTACACCATTTTTTAAATTGATGTGTAGTGTCACTTACAATTTTAAACATCTGACTCTTATATTAAGCTTTTTATTTCATGATAAAAGGCTTGCTTTCACCAGCAAATAGAAATTGGCCAGTAGTTCAGTGAGGTTGTCCTTGTTTCTGCTGATGTAAAACGGTCCCATCGCTGGATCAAACTCACATTACCATTGAAAAGACCATAGTTGATACAGCAATGTAAAACTGGCCAGCATCAGGACATTTTTATTTCAACTGGATTTTTATAGAGTTTTTTAGAAGTTTATACATAGCAAGACAAAAATGCATAGATTGAGTGTAAAGCACATAAAATAGCAACAGATTATCATATTTTGGTGCTCTATGTCCAATGTAGCAGTATGTTGAAAACCTGAATCTTGGGGTATGCAACAATTTCCACTCCGGGCGCTCCTCAGGTGTCTGTGGTGGCTCCGCTCTGCCCCCCCCACCCACCCCACAGGGTACACACTGTGGGCAGGGGGGCCGAGCAGCCCCACCCAACCTTCGAGAGGAAATAAGAAAAAAAAAAAATTGGAGCGCCAGTGGACCCATGTATATAATTCAGTTAATAACTTGAAAAGGAGTAACAAACATTATCAGAAGATCAAGAGAAATAAGAAGAAAGAGAAAAAGAAAGGAGGAAAAAAGGAAGAAGCAAATTTGGATAAGTTAACCTCATTTATCCCAGGACGCGCGCCAGTTTAATGGCCATGTTATCAGCCCTTCAGTTTCCACAGCGACCAGCTACGGTGATATTTGTCTATTTTCCCCTCTTTATAGGCCAGAATTTTTTCCATTAGGGCTATATCATTGATTAGTCTAATGGCCTCACTAACCTTTAGTGATTCGTTCGATTTACATTTTTGCATAATTATTGAGCGAGCTGCCATTATAATGTTCATAGAAATTGGTCTCAGAGTAGCGGGGATGTTGGACATATTAATCCCTAGTATTGCTTTTTCTATGTTTGGTTTTACAAAATTTCCTGTAGTCTTGGAAATTAGTTTGAAAATTTCGGACCAGAAGCTGCGGAGATGTTTGCACAACCATACCATGTGAAGTAACGTGCCCACTTGTCCACAGCCTCTCCAGCATAGATTTGTATTGGAGTTTGAAAATTTAGCCGTTATGTAAGTTAGGTATAGTGCCATCTCAATATCAACTTTATAGTAAGTTCTCGGAAGTTCCTACATGAGGAATATTGGTGGTTGTGTTTAAAGGCATTCAACCATTGTTTGTCTGAGTAGGTCTTGCCTAGATCCTCTTCCCATTTTAACATGGGAGAGGGCTTTTCAAATTTTGATTTGGCGTTAAGGGCGTTGTATATTAGTGATATACCTTTGACCTTGGGATCTGCAGAACACCAAAATTTCCAGATGTATTCCGATAATTTGCATTCTCCCGTGGTCAACGGTCGTAGAAAAGAAGCTAGTCTCAAGTAAGGAAATATTTCGGATTCAGGTAAATCAAATTTACTAGCCAATTTTGAAAAGGCTTGAAGTTTACCTTTGTCTAGTAGCAGAGGCGGCTCTCTAATTAGGCAAATTAGGCGGTCGCCTAAGGCCTCACACTCACAGGGGCCTCGCAACTGCCTAATTTGACACTGACACCAGCACCGAGATAGAGAGTACCAACACCAGCACTTTAAAGCTCTTAATTATTTGCAATTTATAAAGTAAATTTTTTTTATCACTAGAATCATTTTTCCCATTATGGGCGTGAGTAGGGCCTCATGTCTAGGTTTCGCCTAAGGCCTCACAAAGCTTAGAGCCGCCTCTGTCTAGTAGTTCCTGTAGATTTTTAACCCCTTTACGTTGCCACTGCTCTAAGTTTAAATTTGGGATACACCATTCAAGTGCCTCCAAAGGAATTGGGATTTTAACAACTGGGCCCTCCTGTTCATTTTTGCTAAAGAGATGGACCCAGACCTGGGCCGCAGCTGCGATGGTAAGATGGTCTTGTTTTTGGTTAAGTGGGTTAAGGGCAACAGACATTAGGAAAGAACATAGAGATTTGCCTTTCATCCATGCCCTTTCCAGCTGGCACCAGGGTTTAGGAGAGATATCGTTGAACCATGCCTTTAATTGATCCAGAACCGTAGCTAAATAGTAATCTTTCACGTCCGGGAGGCTCAGACCACCTACTATTTTATGTTTCCGCTGCATACGCGGGATATCTGGCTTTTTTACTGCCCAGACAAAGTTGGACAGGCTTTTTTGTATCACAGTGAAGAAGGTAGTGGGCAGTGGAATAGGGAGTGTTCTGAATTTGTATAATATTTTTGGCAGAAAGTGCATTTTATATGCTGCCAGTCTGCCGGACCATGATAGAAAATGGCAGTTAACTCTGGTCATTTCCCTCTGCAATTCTGAGATTAAGGGCACAAAGTTTCCTCTGTACAAGTTTTGAACTGGGAATGTTAGTTTAATGCCTAAATAGTTCAAAGGCCTATCTGACCAACAGTAAGGGAACCTTCGGGCAAGATCTATGTTACTTTTGGGGTTAATGGCGCAGCTCAATATGTGAGATTTAGTAGCGTTTATTTTGTAGTAAGCTATGTTACTAAATTGTTGCAGAGTCTCATGTACCTCCGGCAGAGAGACGTCCGGATCTGTGATTGAGAGGATGACATCGTCAGCAAACAGTGAGATGACATAATTGGAACCTTATGAATGTATACCCTTTATGTTTGGATTGGATCTGATCTTCTCCACCAGAGGTTCCATGACCAACGCAAAAATTATTGGAGATAGGGGGCATCCCTGTCTGGTTCCGTTAGATATTTTGAAGTTACAGGAAAACATTCCTTCTGTGAATACATAAGCTGATGGGGAAGAGTAAAGAGCTGAAATTGCAGAAAGGACTCGGCCATGCAGGCCAAACCTGGCCAGAACCTCCCTCAGGTATCCCCAGTGGACCCTATCGAAGGCCTTCTCTGCGTCCATTGCAAAGAGCAGAGGTCTTCTGGAATCTTCCATTTTATGTAGAATATTGATCATTCTTCTTGTTGCATCAGGCGATTGTCTCCCCGGTACAAAACCCACTTGGTCGGGGTTAATCAACTGTGGTAAGATTTTGCCTAGTCTATTTGCCAGGAGCTTGGCATATATCTTCACGTCCACATTCAATAGCGATATGGGTCTGAAGTTTTGTGGTGTATTAGGTTCCTTCCCCGGTTTGGGGAGAGTGACAATCGTAGCTGTCAACATTTCAGGTGGAAATTTTGCAGAGGAGGCGGCAGCCTAAAAGACTCCCAACAGATGTGGGGATAGGAGATCTGAAAAGAGTTGATAATACTCAGATGAGTAACCATCAGGGCACGGGGATTTATTTTTAGGTAGATTTTTAATTATGGAAGATATTTCAGTTTCTCTAAATGGTTGGTTTAGATCTGATAAATCTTTTGGATCGATAACAGGGAGGGATATTGCCTGCAGGAATTCAGAAATAGCGCTCCCAGTAGGCTGAGGAGTGTCCTGATCTTTGTAGAGATTATATAGGGATTCGTAATAGTCACAAAAAGCGTTGGCAATTTCTGTTGGGTTGTAAACAGTAGAATTTGTTCTAGGGTTGCGAATTTGGCTAATCTTTTGTCTAATTATTTTGTCTTTTAGTTGAATTGCTAGGTATTTTCCCGCCCTGTTACCATATCCATATGATTGTGCCTTTAACGTTTTGATAGCTTTTTCATGTTGGGAAAGCAGTAGGGATTTATTTTCCTGCCTTTGTAAATATAATTGATCTCTAGTCTGTGAAGTGGAAGATTTGTCAATGTTCTCTAATTTAGAGATAGAAGCTAAGAGGTCTCTCAGCCGCCGCTCCCTCTGCTTTTTAAGTTTAGATGACAATTGGATAAGCAAACCCCTAATGTAGACTTTATGTGCATTCCATAGGGTGAAGGGATCCTCGACCGAGGGGGCATTGATGGCGAAAAATTCTTTCAGAGCATTCGTTATTTGAATTTTGTTTTCGGGTTGAGATAGTACAAATACATCATTCCGCCACCTGTTTGCCCTGGTCTCGTCCCGAAGATCCCCCACCACCATAGATATCGGGGCGTGGTCAGACCACGTAATGTTGTGTATTTCAGATTTGGTAATCTTCTGTAACAAACATTTGTCCACTAGAAATAGGTCAATTCTTGAGTAAGTGTGATGAGCATTACAGAAAAAGGTAAAGTCTTTTTCTGTAGAGTGCTGGCATCTCCAGATGTCGTACAGGTATGAAGAGGATATACATTTTTTCAAGGTAGTTCTGTATTTTTTAAATGGGTCTGTCCTGGAAAAATCCTGATCCCTGTTTGGTATAGCATTAAAGTCCCCACATACGATTGTGTGACCTTGTCGCATGCAGGTTACTTTCTTCCAAATTTTGTTTAAACAAGAGACTTGTGTTGTGTTCGGCAAGTACACATTAACTAAAGTATATTTTGACTTGATTCACCTCGCAGACAACGATCAAAAATCTGCCCTGGGTGTCTTCTAGTTTGTCCAAGAGGGAGAAATGGATTGAATCTTTTTTTTTTTTTTAAACTTGTTTTTATTGAATTTTCAAGATACAAAGATAGAAAATACAGGATATAAAATATCGTTGCATAATGGATAGAGTGAGCATCTCACAAGTACAAAGTATATTGCATATACCATTGTGAAGAAAGTTGCAGTACTTCTTGTATGTCAAGAATCCTTAATACACTTATCTAAGTAGAGATACTTCGCACATGGTGCAGGGTTGCAATGTAAATTGGTAATATAATGCTCAAAATACCGATTTGAATTAGTGGGGTTGTGGGTAATGGGAAGGGGAGGGGGTTAGGGATTTTAACTAAAACAAGAAAGTAGGAAAATAGGAAAATAGTTCACCATATTATTAAATTGAAGAGAGTGTCTTTTAAGTCTTTTAAGTTCTGACTGGTCTCCCATGTAGAGACGATTTAGTCGTCTGCGAGCTGTTCCCTCCAGACCTCACAACACGCTTTAAATGCTTTGCGTTTGGCTAGGCTATTTATCAGAAGGGAAGTCATAAGCATAATGTGCATGTACGAGAGCTAGTACGTCTCGAAGATTTAGAGTTTTGTCTGATCTCCAGTTTCTCTTTATTAAGATTTTTGCTGCCAAAAATACATGTGTAACAACAGCCCAGAGGTCCGGTGGGAACCGCTCTATACCCAGTCCCAGGAGAGCTAAAGCAGGGTCAGGACCTGTAAGGCAACCCGTGATGGACGAAATTTTTTTGAAGATGTTATTCCAAAAACTAGTGAGACTCCTACAACTCCAGAAGACATGTAGCATGTTACCAATTTCCCCACAGTTCCTCCAGCATAGGGGGGAAGACTCTTTGGCAAATTTAGACATTCTCAGAGGTGTTAGGTACCGTCTCAGGGTCAATTTTTGGTATAATTCCCAATGTTTGATTAACTTAGAGGATTTATAGACCGTGTGGGCAGCCATTTTCCACTGTTGAGGTGTAAAGGAATTTCCCAGTTCATGCTCCCATTTTAAGTGGTGTGTGGATTTGGAGAAAGTCCGTTTTGGTAGGGAAGGTTGTAAAACAAGGAAATCCCCCTAGACCCAGGGGTGGGATTCTTGTAGAATTCCCATGCCTCCTTTTGTAGGTAAATCTTGTGTGTTTTCAAAGAGTTAAGGAGATGGGAAATCTATGCATGCATAAAGTAGTCTGTGTGTGGGATATCATATTCGTCCCGCAGTTCCTGGAACCGTTTCAGTCTCATACAGATGGGAGATATGTGTGATCCCTCTAGAGATCCATCCGGAGATTGCTAAGTTTGGAATTAGCTCAGAAAGGGTTGCCAAGGGGACAGGGATTTCAGTGGATAGATTTGGGTCTTTTTCTAGGTTCTGAAGCCGTCTCCATGCATTAATTGTAGCTTGGATGGTTAGAGAGAATTGGTTGAGGGGGTGGGGCCTCCAAATGTCAGCTAGGAGGAAAGTTTCAAAATTTCCAGAGGGGATCTGTTTTTGTTCCACAGATCTCCACGGAGTCATGTCTGCTGGGTTAAACCACGTTCGTAGCTGAGTAAGCACTGAGGCATGGTAATAGTCTCTGAGATCAGTATACCCCATGCCTCCTGCGCATCTATGTTTGAGTAAGATGAGTTTGGCACACCTGGGACGCTTAGACTGCCACACATAAGACCTTAGTAGTAAGTCCAGTGTTTTCAAATACTTATTTTTGATTGGTATAGGTAGTGTACGAAACACATATAATATCTGTGGCAGTATAAGCATTTTAAAGGAGGCCAACCGTCCCATCCAAGAGAGTACTGTTTTGGAGCATCTATTCAGTTCTTTTGAAACTTTGTCAATTAGAGGGGGTAGGTTGGCATCTACCAGGGCAGAGGGATCATCCGTCACTTGAATACCCAGGTAGGGAATACTTTTGGTAGCCCAGGAGTAAGGGAAAGCCACTTTGATGTTGAGTTTAAGTTGGGGGGTTACACCTATGCCCAGTATTTGGGATTTAGTGAAATTGACCTTATAATACGATATCTGGCTAAATGATTCCAGGGTATTATGTACGTGTGGTAGTGATTTTTCTGGGGCAGAAATAAACAGAATAATGTCGTCTGCAAACAGATTTATATAATGAGAGGAGCCATTTCCTAAATCAGTGCCGGATATGAGGGGGTGGGATCTAATCGTTTCTGCGAGGGCTCGATAAGGAGATTAAAGATAGAGGGCGAGAGGGGGCAACCTTGTCGGGTTCCATTTGTGATTTTAAAATTTTTGGATAGGGCATTGGATGTGAACCTGTTAGGGAAAAGGAACAAAATCTGCTATTTTGGCATTTTCCGCGGTGGCGCGCGCTCCCGTGCGCGTTCACGCGCGCCTGCGCGCGCCCGCGTGCGCGCGCGCGCGCCCGTGCGCGCGCACGCGCCGGAAACGGCGCCAAACGGGCCTATTTAAACCTGGAGGCCCAGGAAGACAGTGCTGCTCGTTCTACAGCGTTCCCGACCTGTGAGCCCCAGCCTCTGATACCTGTTCCTGCGTTGTTCTGCCTCCTGTTTGACCCGGCTTGTCCCGACCTGTTGTCTGCCTCCTGCTCCGACCCCGGCTACCCTTGACCATCCGATTGTCTGCTCCTGTGTACCTTTGCTGCCCGCCCGTGTATCAAACCTTGCTTGGACTCTGACTACTCTTTTGCCTGGTCCTTTGTACCTTCTTGCCTGCCCGTTGCCGACCCTGCCTGAACGACCATCCGTCTACCTGCACGCCTCCTGGAGCTTCGCTACATCATCGGTGATCCTCCAGCCCTCGTGCCATCCCGCACTCTTGGGCCTCTGTCCCCACTACCAGGGGTCCTTGAATCGGGTGCGCAAGAGCGGTTGTTCCCTGCACAAGACAGACTCCACCGTCAGGTACGTGACAGAACCCCTGGGCGCTAGGAGAGGAGTATAGGGCCAAGACAGCCGACAGAATGTGTCCTCGGAGGCCGTATCTTATCAAGACTTGTCTCATGTAACCCCAGTGTATCCTGTCGAACGCCTTCTCCGCATCCAAGGATAGGAGCAGAGAAGGCGCCCGACAGGCCTGCATGTGTTGGGCAACGCCTATGACCCTCCTAGTAGCGTCTGACGGTTGTCTACCTGCGGTAAAACCCGATTGGTCCGAATTAATGATTGTAGGCATGATGGGTATAAATCTGTGTGCTAAGATTTTTGCATATAGCTTTACGTCTGAATTGAGTAACGAGATCGGTCTGTAATTTGAGGGGGTCGCAGGATCTTTGCCTGGTTTGGGGATGGTGACGATGTAAGCTTTCAGCATCTCCGAAGGGAATGATTCTGCTTCAATAGCTTGCGAAAAGGTGTCAGCCAGTCTGGGGGCCAGGATGTCTCAAAACGTCCTATAGTACTCATTTGGTAGCCCATCTGGGCCAGGAGATTTCCCCTGTGGCAATGATGGGATCACTTTTAATATTTCTGAGGGAGTTATAGGGGCATTCAGTTCCCTTGAGTTGGACATCGGATATCGTGGGAAGTTTAACAAGGTCTAGGAATGTTTGTATGAGCTCATCGGAGGGTTGTTTGGTATCTTGGTCATCCTTGAGGTTGTATAAGGAAGAGTAATAGTCTGCAAAGGTGTCTGCTATTTTATCAGGGTCCAATAGTTTGGAGTTATCCGTTGGTCTGAGTAAGTAGGGGATTCTAGATCTGACGTTTTGGTTTTGCAACCTGGTGGCCAGTTTTTTGCCCGCCCGGTTGCCAGAGGAATAGTGGGACAGTCTGAGCTTGTCTACATGTTTACTATATCTCTCCAAGAGCAGAGTCCTGAGGTCAGTTCATAGTTTTGTCAGTTTGTTGGCTAGGGCTGTTGAAGGGTGGGTCTTATTTTGTGTTTCTAAAAGTTTAATTTCCATTAATATAGTGTCTAATTTGCGTTCCCTTCTTTTTTTCTCCCTGGCACAAATCTGTAGAAGAACCCCTCTCATAAAGGCCTTATGAGCGCACCAGAGGACACTTGGACTAAATACTGAACCCTCATTGTTTACGAAAAATTCTTTAAGATGTGTTGAAATCGTTTTTACATTTTCAGGGGACTGGAGCAAGCATGTGTTGGCTCGCCACACTAGGGGGCGATTTAGAGTGTATCCCTCCGCCAGTGTTATTGACACCGGGGCATGGTCTGACCAGGATATATAATAGATGGCGGAGGAGGACACTTTTGATAAAACATTTCTGTCAACAATCACCACATCAATATGTGAGTATGTATTGTGCCTGGAGGAGTGGTGTGTGTAGTCTCTTACACCCGGGTGCTGGCACCTCCAAACATCATACACCTCTTCATAATGTAATAGATTCTGCAATGAGGGGGGAGGACGGATCGATGTAGCTGAGGAGTCTATGTGATAGTCACTTGTAATGTTATAGTCCCCACATATAATTAGACCTCCTTCTTTGATTTTGTTGATTTTTTTGAATAGTCTTTTCAAAAATCTCAATTGGTGTGAGTTTGGTGTGTACAAATTAACTATGGTAAGCAGCGTGTTGTTAAAGGAACCAATAAGTATGAGATATCTGCCAGCTTGGTCCATAATAATCTCTTTCATTTGGAAGGAGACAGTGTCCCTGATGGCAATAAGGACTCCAGCCTGTTTCTTCAGTGCCGAGGCGTGGAATGTATGCGGGAAGTTGCGGTGTGTGCACTTGGGTGGGTTGTTGCTAGAAAGGTGTGTTTCTTGGATGCACAACACGTCAGCATGTAGTTTTTTGGCTTCTGCCCACATTGACACTCTCTTGGCTGGATGATTTAGTCCATTCACATTGAGCGAGAGCATTTTAAGCGCCATGGGGAATTGTAAGAATGTAAATTATGTGGTGGGTTCCATCAAGGTATTTGCTTGCCTCTACACTCCCGAGCCAGAGTGAGGGTTTGAGTGACGTCTCCTGGGATGAGGAATTAAGGATCCAGTCGGTCCAATTTGATTGGTGGTTGTCGGGAATCACTGGTGAACATTGATAGTGGAAAAAAGAAGATAGAGTTAAACACTTTGTGCAACAGGCACTTAAAAATGTAGGAACCATCCTGTTCCTGTAGGCAGATTTCTGAGCAACAATGTAAAGGGGGGTGTATGCGGAATTGCATGCCCACAGCACTGAACTTTAAGTTTGGTTGTGTTGAGATTTATTCCCGAAGGGTTGGGAGTGATGTTTCTTGCTTGATTTTTTACGTGCCACCAATTGCCATTCCTCCTGAAGGTATGATGTGGGTTTAGACTGTGTGTCGTTGTCTGATTCTCCTGGAAGTATATCCCATTTGCGCAGTAAGGCTAGACCTTCCTCAAGAGATGAAATTGTAGCGGTCTCACCATCCTTGGTGAAGGTTAGTTTAGAAGGATACCCCCATCTGTATACGATGTTGTGGTTCCTTAGCGCTTTTGTGATAGATATCAATGCTTTGCGTTTCTGCATCGTATATTGCG
Source organism: Glandirana rugosa (assembly GCA_018402905.1). NCBI lineage: Eukaryota > Metazoa > Chordata > Amphibia > Anura > Ranidae > Glandirana > Glandirana rugosa. The sequence goes on along the minus strand of BLSH010494885.1, from coordinate 71,554 downwards.
AAAGGTCAGCATAAAGTTGAAGGTTTGAGTATTGCTCCTCAGGGCATGTGTTTTTACGGAAGGCTAGCAAGAATTTCTCTTTAACGTGGTAAAAGTGTACCTGCATAAGTACATCCCTTGGTATATTATCCGGTAGGTGGGAGGTAGGCGATGAATCCTGTCAATAATGAGTTCTGCTTGTGGTGTTTCAGGGAGATATTGGTGCATCATTTCCTTGACGTAATGTGTTAGTTGATTGGGCAGGATAGCTTCTGGGAGGCCTCTGATCTTAACATTATTTCTTTGTGACCTGTCCTCAAGGTCAGCGACCTTTGCCCTCAGCCAAGCCACCTCATCTAATTGTTCGTTGTGAGAGTCAACCAGGGAGTTATACGAGGTAGCATATTCCCCCATTTTTTCTCAATATGATCCACCCTGCCTCCCATCTCCTGTATTTCTCCCTTGAAGCCCCGCATGCACTCCATCATGTCGGCATGCAGTGAGCCTCGCAAAGAGACTAACATATCTTTGAGTGTTGTGTCTGAAACAGGCCGATTAGATGTGGGGAAGGTGTTGATGGTATCTGCCAGTTCTCTGGTGTCGTCTAGAGATTCTCGGTTAGGAGTTACGTCGCTTGGTGTACCTTCATCTGATAGCCGGGGCTTGGACTTCACTGGACTGCGGGAAGTTGGGGTAGATATTGCCGGAGAGTTATGAGCTTTCTCTCCCTGGGAGACAGGACTTGGGGACCCCGTGGGAGGGGAGGATGAGGCTGGGGGGCTATTACTTTTAGTTTCAGAGAGAGGACTTTTGTTGGTTGGGGAAAAGAAGTCATTCAGTTTTGGATGGGAGGAGTCCTTCCTTTTGCGGGTCATGTTGGTGGTGAGCTTGGGGGGGTAGAGGTGATATGGTGGGCACTTATGGCAAAGAGGTAGTCCGGGTGAGTGTTTGTTCAGTGCTGTGTCTGTTGATCATCACATGGGCATGATTGATAGCATTGTAAGTATGATCATACTGGATTTGCAAACATAGGGACCCACGCTGAGATCTTGATATAGGTCACAACGCAGGGTAGTGATGTTAAAAAAGCTGTTTGTTCAAGAGAGATGCGACTCGGGTGTAGCAAGATTGCCACCGAGCGCTCTCATATAGGCCGCAGTGATACAGTGGGCTCACGTAGGGTCCCCAGTCACCCACTTTCTTGGTGTTTGGTGAGGACAGTCGGGCTTTGTCGGTGGGTCCTAGGGTTTTGAGGATTATCCCAGTCAGACTATGTATGGTGGGGGTCTCTGGAGATTGTCCTGGTGGGTTCCGTGATCTGCACCTTCCTCACCGAGTATGGCTGTCTGGGGAGAGGAGATTAGTGGCCTTGTGTGATGGGGTGTAGTGTCTCACCCTGATCCCGGCTTACTGGGTCTTGTAGCTCTACAGTTCGCGGCGCAGCCTGGCTGGGCCTCAAAGATGGCGCCGCTCCTCTCCCCAGCGTGGGACGAAGTGCCGGCAAAAACGTCAGTTCTGTGCCACGGATCCAGCTCAGCGTGGGTCCAGAGTGCAGCTGGCAATGCAGGCAGGGTGTACCTGTCTCCGTAGGAGGTAGTCGGGTGATATGGTTCGGTGGGTCGGAGAAAAGAACAAGAGAGCTCCGGAGCTCTAGGAGAACGCGTCTTTCTTCTCCGCCGTCAGGCCACGCCCCCAATGGATTGAATCTTTAAATGCAATGGCCACTCCCCGTTTTTTGGAGGGCCCATTTGCTGTCAGGATATGTGGGAATCTCTTATGTTTGAAAAGGGGCGGTCCATGGGAGTCAAAATAGGTCTCTTGGAAGCATATGAGGTCACTTTTAAGGCTGCATGCTTCTTTCCAGGCCAGTTGTCTTTTAAAGGGGCTGTTGAGCCCTTTAACATTCATGGACAAGATCCGAAAAGTCATAGTGATAGTGTTTAATCTTCTTTAAAAGGAGAGTATGGTACGTTCTTATGTATGTCTGTGTCCTGGTTTGGTGGCGCCTCGGGCAAGGCTTTCCAAGTCAGGGGGCAGGATATTACTGGTTATTGTCTGGAATAATTCTATTTGGTAAAGAAGCCAGCAATCTGGGCAAGTATTCTGTGGCTGGGAGTGTTCGCTGGGCAGGGTACTGTAAAAAATGTAATCTTCAAAAATATTGGCAAAAAAAAAAAGGAATAAGCAAAGATAACGAGAGAAACACAGAAGTAAAAACAGGCGATTCTGTTCCAGAATCTGTGCAGCCAGCTGACCGCTCAACTTGGGGGGTTGAAAGGTAACAAGAAACAAAGTGGCAAACTCCGGGGTTGCCAGAACTTGTGAGTGAACTTTGATGAAGCATACATAGCGTTACATTGTTGCATTCTCTGTATCACCATCGTGAAGTGCAGTTATGCCGAAGGGAGGGTTGTCTGATTCCTGATGGGGTAAGATATTCCACTTTTGTAGTAGGGTCATCCCTTCTTTCACTGTAGAGAGAAGTCATCCTTGGTTATCAGCAGTTTGGCCGGGTAGAGCCACCTATAAGTTATATGGTGGTTATTTAGTGGTTTTGTGATTGTCGCCAGTTGTCTCCTTTGCTGTAGAGTGAAGGCAGAGAGATTGTTGAAAAAAGACAGCTCTTGCAAATCTGCTGGAAGATTATCTTTGTCTCTCGTTGCCCTCATGAGGCGGTCTTTCGTGTGGAAGAAGTGAAATCTGGCAATTGTGTCCCTGGGTAAATGCTCAGGAATATGTTTAGGCCTGGGGAGTCTATGGATACGGTCAATGATCAGGTCTTCAAGTGGAGCTTCTGGAAGTGCTAGTTTAAGTACATTTGTGAAAAATTTGTTTAGTTCAGAAGGTCTGACCGTTTCTGGGATTCCTCGTATTTTGACGTTGTTTCGTCTTGAGCGGTCCTCCAGGTCTGCGAGCTTAGTTTTCATTTGCCAAAGATCATCTTCTCTTTCATTATGGGCATCGACTAATTCGTTGAATGTGGTCGCAAAAGTGCTAATTTTAGATTCAATGTGTGTAACTCTGTTGTTGACTTCCGCAACCTCAGATTCAAACTGATGTGCTAGAGACATGATGTCGGTATGGATTGTTGATCTCAAGGACATTAGCATGTCTTTTAATGTTATATCTAATACTGGTATGTCTGCGGTAGTAAAATTAGATATGGAATCTTGCAATTCTCTGGTGTCGTCCAGGGATATATTTAATTCACTCGTAGAAGGCGAGTCAGAGAAGGATTCCGTCATTTTCTGCTTGGATTTTGCAGGGGTAGATGAGGGGGAACTGAAATGTTTCCCTCTGTTGTGTGACGGTTGTTGTGTATCTGGGGATTTATGATTTATTATAAAGTTGCTGAATTTGTTTTTCTGCTGAGTCTTGGGACTATTGTTTGAACTGTCCGACAGTGGGTTTTTGCTGGGCGGTATAAAAAAATCAGTAATTTTGCCCAGTTTATTTCCCTCCTTTGTTTTCCTGGAGGAAATTGACAGCAAAATATATTAATGTACCTAGTAGATTAATGGTGATAATATTAGCTACTAGTTGCTTATGTTGGTCCTGGCAACCCTTGTGGAGAAAGCTATTGTTTTACATTTCACTCTTATACATGAACTGCTTCTTGTACAGTTATTAAAGTGAAACTCTCTAGCAGTATTGGCTGTGAAGTGACATCGCTGTTGAATGACAATAGCTAGCTGGAGCTGTGGTTAAGAGAAAATTGTTGTAGGCCCGGATGTTACAGGGAGGTTAATGTCTTTATTTTAAAGGTGCCTCTAGATGTTATGTGAATGTCCCAGATTAGGAAGTCGGAGGACTTTCCAGGGTATAGGAGCCTAGTGCAGAATTTACTCCTAGGCCCCTGGCTCCAGGGCCTGCTCACTGTGTGCTGTTTTTGCACGGTTATCAGCCGTGATCATTTGTTATGGGCCACAGCTCAAACAGCTCAAGGTACGGGGAATAGTCGGTGGTAGGAGTGTGGTATGTCCTTGGGGGTTGTTAGGGTATCAGAGGCTGAGATCTTGTGTAAGGCCGGAACGGCCGTTCTGGCTAGGCCGCAAAAGCCTCGGCCTAAAATTTCCCTCGGACCAGGCGCCGATCGGCATGAAAATTGTATCGGTGTGTAGCCCGGGGATTGTAGAGGTATGGATTCCTTGTTGTCTTGCCTTTGGCCGGTCTCAGGGTCTTAGATGAGGATGGATAGAGCACTGAGAAGCCGGAGTTCTGTGGATGTGCGACTGTCCTCGTCCATGGCTAGCCACGCCCCCATGAGGACATTTTTATTGAGGTAGAACTGCCCAAAATGTACCAAGCAGTGTGTCCACTGTTAAAGTGGTTGTTAAGCCACTAACTGATCATTATATCACCCCCTCTGTCACATAAAAAGCTGTGTCCTAGTGCCTGTGCTTTATATAAAATAAAGCTGATTTCTATCTGTTTTAACAGTGTATTCCAGCGATCACATGACTCCTGGCTCTCTGATTTCCCCATCTATCACTTTCTATATCCCAGCTATATTTTATTATAGACATTTTTGTCTATAAGCTTGTAAATTAGGGAGACCCAGCTCACCACATGATTTTTATACATTTAATGTTAGTTAGACAATAGAGATAGAGATATCTCCAGCGGGTGGGGCCAAGACTCCCCTGCTGATATCAGCCAGGGAGCAGGAGAGGAGAGGAGTAGAGAGCCTTGCTTTTTTTAATAAAGCACAAGCACTAGGACACAGCTTTTTATGTGACAGAGGGGATGATGTAAAGATCAGATAGTTTTGAAGCAGTGGGGAGAGGAGCAGAGCGGTGTTAATGAGAGCTGACAGGCAGGGAGGGGAGGGGGGAGGAGGACAGAGGGAGACAAAGGAGAGTTGCAGATAGCAGCGCATGATGGAGGCTCATACACTGATCATGGTTTCAGGGCTTAGCAGCCCTTATATATTGTGGTCAGCGTTCAGGGGGAGGGTAGAAACTGGCAGGATCAGCCAGGTATCTCAGGTGATACAGGGGGCCAAATTACACAGCACAATCACTGTGCTGTTATTCGTGCTTTAACAGGACTCATTTTTTTGGGGTTTGCAAATGCTTTAACTATTTCCTGTGAAGACAGGAAGTTCAGGAAAGCAACACCAAGAGAGCAGGAAACAGTGGCATTGAAAGATGTACAGTAAAATGCAAGTACTGGGGAAAGAATGTTTATTTTATTATGCTCAATGTGTTAAGATAAAAATCATTGTGGGTTTTATACTAATTTAAATGAAATACACTTAGGCAAATAGAACTAGAGAAGGACTTGAGAATGCTGGTCAAGCTTAGCAGCACTCTTCAAAACCTATTGGCAGCTGCAATGCTAACAAAAACTTGTATAAATGGATGATTTCAAAATAGTAATACTGCTGTATAAATCACTTAGAGAAACCAATTTTCTAGGCCAAAGTAGCAGCATCTGCATGAAGGCTTTTCCCTTATTTCTGACACTTACTTTGTCAGCAATCCTCTGCCTCCTCCACCACAGCTGCACCAATATCCTTAATGTCAGCTGGTGTTGGATGATGAGTAGCTTGGTGATGTTATTCCCTCTGTTATATGATAGTGCTTGGACCTAAAGGTTGGTTGCATTGGATTTATGTAAATGCTCCAGGTCCTGAGAACTACTGTCTCTCCTCACTGTAAGTGTGTTTTGGATATATTAGGAAATAGTAAATCCCTCCTTCAAGTTTTTATTGCTATTTGTGACCCTGTTGGGATATGAAACAAGGGAAGAGGTTGCCAACAGAAATACATAGACAGCAATAACTATCTGACTGTGCATCTTACCCTTTAATTTAATTTACAGAAAAAAAGTGTTTTGTTGTGGTCCGTATCCCCACAGGAGAGATTTCCTATAACGTCCTATTCTAACTACATCTGCCAGCTCCAGGTAAATGAGCCTCTGGGATCTGTTCTGAAGAGGGTAATGGGGGTGTGTGGCTGGGGCAACTGTTTTTGAAACTATACTTACCCTTCAGCAGGACTGCTGATGTAACTCCAGGATGCCAAAATAATCTAGTGTCAGCTTCAAAGAAGCAGTATCTGTTGACATATTTGTTCTGAGTAGCATGAAAGGGTGGAGCAGGGCAACATTTTTTTAACAACTTTGTTTTAAGGCCTCATACACACGGGCGTATGCAAAAAAATAAGCAAAACGCCGGGCCCGACGTCAGGGAAAAATCACAGTTTTTTTTGGCGTTTTGCATTGATGTCAATGCACATTTTTCCGCTCTAGCTTTCAGCTGTGCTTTTCTGCCTCTATTCAAAATCAATGGTTCCCTATGGGAGCCCATTGATTTAAATAGAAGTCGCACCAGAAGTCGGATCATGATGATCCGACTTGAGGCGTGACTTGTGTGCTAGGGATCTTGAAGGGGAACCCCCACAAAAATTTGCGTGGGGTTCCCTCCCAAGAGCATACCAGGCTCTTCGATCTGGCATGGATTTTAAGAGGAACCCCCATGCCGTAGGGTCCCCCCAAAATCCATACCAGACCCTTATCCGAGCACATAGCCTGGCAGGCCAGGAAAGGGGGTGGGGACATGTGAGCAACCCCCCTCCTGGACCGTATCAGGCCGCATAACCTCAACATGGGGGGTATGGGTGCTTTGGGGCAAAGCACCTTGTCCCCATGTTGATGGGGACAAGAGCCTCTTCCCGACAACCCTGGCTGTTGGTTGTTAGGGTCTGTGTGTGGGGGCTTATCGGAATCTGGAAGCTCCTTTAATAAGGGGGCCCCCAGATGGCAGCCCCCCACCCTATGTAAATGAGTATGGGGTACATCGTACCCCTACCCATTTACCTGCAAAAAATTATACAAAAACACACACTACACAGCTTTTTAAAATATTTTATTAAATCAGGTTCGGCGTATTCTCCCCTCTCCTCTCCATCGTCTTCTTTCTTCAGCTCTTTTGCGGGGTCTTCTGTCTTCTGAGGGGTCTTCTGTGGAGTTCCTGTCTTCTGAGGCATCTTCTGTCTTCTGCTCTTTTGCCGCTGTCTCCTCGGTTGGCTTCACCTGATTCTCCTTCTTCTCCTTCTTCTTCTTCTCTTTTCTTCTGGGGATGTTGACCCGTCGCTCTCTTCCACACGAATGCCGGGTCCGTGCTGTGCAGTTGCCTTATATTGGCATGGGGCGAGGCCACACGCTGACGTCATCCTGAACCCCACCCTCATGACATCACATCCTGAGACGGTTCCCCTTTACGATCCCTAGCACACAAGTCGTGCCGCAAGTCGGATCATCATGATCCGACTTCTGGTGCGACTGCTATTCAAATCAATGGGCTCCCATAGGGAACCATTGATTTTGAATAGAGGCAGAAAAACGGCGCTGAAAGCTAGCGCGGAAAAACGTGCACTGACGTCAATGCAAAATGTCAAAAAAAGGCGATTTTTTCCTGACGTTGGGCCCGGCGTTTTGCTTATTTTTTTGCGTACGTCCGTGTGTATGAGGCCTAAAAGCTACATTTTAAAAGACATATATTATGAGATGAATTTGAGAACTGTCATTGGCTTCTAAAAATACCAAAACTCAAAAAGTCTTGCTGGCCTAGAGGGGTATTGATTAATATTTTGATAATATTACCAAATATCTAAAATAAAATTAAATGAGGGAATATATGGGCTCAATGTTGACACTTCTTATTGGCAGGAGGAAGGAATATTAGGGCAATAAATGAAGGTGAAACTTAACTGTATCTGACCAACACAAACTGAAAACACTATTTGATGAATTTTAATATTCAAAGCAAATTCGCCTATCCATTTATGTCTCCATGCTTAATGGTTTATTGTAGAATAATCACTTTTGAAAAACACCCCCCGAGCATTTCTAGCCACAGCCACCTAGGCATGCAGGCAGGAGGATGCGCTTAGCTGAGAAAACCCCTTCTTCCCTCCTACAGATGAAAGAAAAAAAGACGTCTTTGAAAACTCTTGGGATTTATGGCATCATTTTAACCTAGAAAGGAACCAGGAAGCAATTGAAGAAATGTAAAAAAATAAAAGCTAAAACAAGTAAATATAATATACCTTCCTATCTGTTTACTAATGCTAGAAACATAAGGATTAAGTGGATCTAAAGGAAGAAGGTTTTTACTTTATCTTAATGCACTCTATGCTTTAAGATAAAAAACCTTCAGTGTGGAGCAGCCCTCCCCCGCCATTGGCTCCCGCTGCTGTCAATCAAAGTCAGTGAGCCAATGGTGAGATAGAGGGGCTAGGGCCGAGCCTTGGCTCCGTGTCTGAATGGACACACATTGTAAACATCTTGTACATTTGCATAAAATTAGAACCAAATCTGCGGTAAAACCAAAGATATAGTCAGTTCCAGTTCACCGTGACCAGTGATGCAACACATTGGAAGGAGCCTGTGATGTCATTTTTGGTGTCTCCCTGACTCGGAATACGGTTAGCTGGAGCTGAATATATCATTGGTTTTACCGCAGATTTGATTCCAATTTTATGCACATGTATGGGATGTTTACAATGTGAGTGGAACGATGAATGTTTTTAATAAACCAAGAAGATTTTTAATACACTGCATGATGAGATACTCTCTATTTATTTGAGCAATATTGCTGAGATAGCCCAATCCACCAGAGAAAGAGGAGAACCAAAGGGCATACAGTGGACCGAGCCTAGTGATTAACCGAACCACGATTGTGGCCTTTAAGGTCATAGCATGAAGGTGAGAGCATAGTACACCTAGAGTTGATTAGATGGTGGCTGGCATTTGAAGAGATCATTGACATTTTTCAAGCACTGGGGAGCAAGGATTGTGTTGCTTTTTGATGGGAGCACCTGATCACGGTGAACTTATGAATAGAGTGGAGCGAACCTCTGGAAGTTCGGGTTCTGCTGGTCCGTCCGAACTTCGGGACAAAGTCCGGGTCCGGACGGAACCCGAACGATCGCACGGACAACGAACCCCATTGAAATCATCTTGGGCTTGAAGGTCTCCAAGCGAGGTGAGATAAGTATTCAAGTGGCACTAGTCCACGAGGGTAGTTTTTCGTTGTGTTAGGAACGAGGGGTCACGAACTTTTTACAGTTACTAGAGAAGTTTACGGTCGGTGGTAGATTAGTTGAGATCCACATGATACGAGAGTGGAAGTACGATACTGGAATTTCCGGTGTTAGCACCAAGCCAATTAGTGATCCGAGCCAGGTGACATACGGGAAACCAAGAGGAGAAAGAGACCACCTAACCCGATAGAGTCGTTATAACGAGTTTATT
>BLSH010494885.1:51087-62304 GCA_018402905.1 Glandirana rugosa | reverse complement strand
CTCCATGCTTAATGGTTTATTGTAGAAAAATCACTTTTGAAAAACACCCCCCTAGCATTTCTAGCCACAGCCACCTAGGCATGCAGGCAGGAGGATGCGCTTAGCTGAGAAAACCCCTCCTCCCCTCCTACAGATGAAAAAAAAAAGACGTCTTTGAAAACTCTTGGGATTTATGACATCATTTTAACCTAGAAAGGAACCAGGAAGCAATTGAAGAAATGTAAAAAAATAAAAGCTAAAACAAGTAAATATAATATACCTTCCTATCTGTTTACTAATGCTAGAAACATAAGGATTAAGTGGTTCTAAAGGAAGAAGGTTTTTATTTTATCTTAATGCATTCTATGCTTTAAGATAAAAAATCTTCAGTGTGGAGCAGCCCTCCCCCACCATTGGCTCCCGCTGCTGTCAATCAAAGTCAGTGAGCCAATGGTGAGAGAGAGGGGCTAGGGCCGAGCCTTGGCTCCGTGTCTGAATGGACACACATTGTAAACATCTTGTACATTTGCATAAAATTAGAACCAAATCTGCGGTAAAACCAAAGATATAGTCAGTTCCAGTTCACCGTGACCAGTGATGCAACACATTGGAAGGAGCCTGTGATGTCATTTTTGGTGTCTCCCTGACTCGGAATACGGTTAGCTGGAGCTGACTATATCATTGGTTTTACCGCAGATTTGATTCCAATTTTATGCACATGTATGGGATGTTTACAATGTGAGTGGAACGATGAATGTTTTTAATAAACCAAGAAGATTTTTAATACACTGCATGATGAGATACTCTCTGTTTATTTGAGCAATATTGCTGAGATAACTCAATCCACCAGAGAAAGAGGAGAACCAAAGGGCATACAGTGGACCGAGCCTAGTGATTAACCGAACCACGATTGTGGCCTTTAAGGTCATAGCATGAAGGTGAGAGCGTAGTACACCTAGAGTTGATTAGATGGTGGCTGGCATTTGAAGAGATCATTGACATTTTTCAAGCACTGGGGAGCAAGGATTGTGTTGTTTTTTGATGGGAGCACCTGATCACGGTGAATATATGAACATTGTATGAGTGTCATCTTTCAAGCACTTGGGAGAGAAGGACTTATGCTATTGTTTTTTAAAATTCATTATTGAGCACATGTATCATGGACAGTCTGGATATTATTTAATGGATATTATTTTTACTATATTATGTTTTTTAATTATTTAATATGTATCACACTTAGCAAGAGGATCATTGAATCATTAGATTGTTTAATGCAAATCATTATTTAGAACAGTGCACCACTTGTTTTAATAATATTTAGCTTTTTCAAGTGTTTGAGTACTTGTTTGGTGGTAGTAGCAGTTCCTCTTATATTATTTAGTTCATGTACTGCACTGATTTCCCATAGCAGCACATTAGTTTTACCCTATATAACTTCTGTGCAAAACCACTGCACAGAGCAGGTAAGTATAACATGTTTGTTATTTTTAAACAGCAAAAAAAGCAAGACTTTAATATCACTTGAAATATAGCTAATGTTGATTGAGAGAGTTTAATTCTGCTTTAACTCTCTACTGCCAATGGTTACACCAGTGTCTTTGTCTACGTGCGGGTGAATTATAATTTAAGAGCTTTTTCATTTAAAACTAGTAAAAAATAAACTACCACCTGTACAATGATTGTTCGCTAAAGTGCAGTAATGTTTTAGATTGGACTAACAGAAATGTACTAACTTGTTGAACTGAAAAAAAGGTAGCAGACAAACGTGTGTTGGAGTTATAATTAAAGAGCTTTTTCTTCTTTAAAATATAAAAATAAACTGGCACCTGCAGCAAGTGTGTGTAAAAGAAGAAATATACAATTACTTTTACACATTTTTTATTATCATTATGGTACCACAGAATAGTGATGTGCAAAGTACAGTAACCCATAGCAGTAAGAAATCAAGTAACTTATTAACTGCTTTTTGCATAGTTCAATTCACAAACCTTTCCAGAGATATGGGAGTGCTTGCTTTGGGTATCAAACACTGGTGCCTTTAGGATTTTTACTTCATTGTTTTGAGAAACCATTCATAAATTTCCCTCCCTTTTTTCCAAGCAGCTGGACACCAGCCCACAGGCCTAACATGTCTTGTTGATTCTGTGTGGGAGGAGAGCACATTTTTTTTATTACAATCCTTTTTTTTCATTACACTTAACCCACTTAGTACTGAAAGGTAGTGCTCATGCTAGTATATTTCCAGGCCTGGGTAAGATATGTTTATACAGGTTACTATAAGTGTAATGTTTGGGGTCTTCTTAAAAGCTTTAACATATGACTGGTTTACAGTAAGCCTTATATAAATAGAGTGTGACTGGATCATTTCTGGCAAATGGTGGCACATGTCCGAAGAGTGATTTACCCAAAAATTACCATCAAACTTGCCAGTAATTCCTTTATAAACATGTTCCTATCTCTCTGACTTCTTCCCCAGTTAAGAACTTTAAATATTAATACAAAATCTCATGTGTTTTTTTAGAGTGGGACCTTCAGTGTCTGTTATGCATTGATCTCATTTCTTTGATAAGTGTTTCAACTGCTACATTAACTTTATATTATTGTTTGTATACTTCTTGTCTTAGTTCATGTCTGCCATATACATTTCCTACAAATAACTTAAAAATGCTATACAGGACCCCATGATAATTGGAAATGATAGCCACAGAAAATGAATACTTTCAAAAGGAAACTTTAATATTTTTGACACAGTTCCAATTGTTTCACATAGCAAGCCTGGGTTTTCTGAAGTATAGAGGTGGGCTATAATAATTTAGCAGTCAGGAATGGGACCTCTTGCTGGGTGAGGAAGAGAGAATGCCTGAACCAATACCAAAGAACAACCTCTTGGGAAGAACTATACATTGGGGTTAAATTTTACATAGAAATACTCTAAAACATGATACTTTTATCACCAACCTTTAACCCTAACATCTGGGAACCAATTTTAAGTTAAACAGAACAAAGTTTTCTTTTCTTTTTTTTTTTTCCTTTATAGTAGTAAAATGTAAAACAAACTACTTTTATATATTTGCACTTGTAGTGAACTCTAAAAATTTAAACCTTTGTCATCTAGAATCTCTTAAGGGGAAAACAATAACATTGGTAAGCCTGGTGTATTGTTCTCAGCTTGTATCGGATCCAGATAATAGCACAGAAAGCACTCCTAGGCAGTGTCCAAAGGTCTAATGGCTTTGATGTCTTTGGATGTCCCTATTTAATAGCCACTGGCTTTGTTTCCAGCAAAAACAAAGATTTGTAGTTCAAACACTACATATGAAAACATAACATCATCCTGCATCATTTAGTAGAATCTATGTTTGTATTTTGAGAAGCATTTTATTTTTAGCTAGAACACTGTGCTTCAAATTGCTCATTGTTCCTGCTATGTAAGAGCAGTGTTCTGTTTATTAGACATTAAAATTAAAACACCAGGCAGAAAGATTAACCAACACAGACCTCAAGCAGTGACATCAAAGAACATGCAGTTGGCTTAAATTATTTTTGAAACCAGTAGGAACATATTTTGGCCAATACATGTGTATTAATGGGGGTGAGACTTCAAACTAGATTTAGTGTTGAATGCATTATTATGTATTTGGTCTCATGTTGTCTATGAAAAATATGATGCATGTTTTGATTCTGACAATAAAGTTCAGTCAGGTTTGAACATATTCAATAATATTCTATAGCAGGGGCATAGATTAGGGGGGTGGGATTAGGGGGGTTTAACCCCCCATCCCCAGAGCGTTCATCATCACAGCAGCAAGGCTAGTTCAGCCACACACCAGCCCGTTTCGTGTACACTGATGGTAGGTAGAGCAGCCCAGCAGGAAATCTATACTTAAAGGTTGCCACTCTCCTCATTTAACATGTGTTCCCGGTCTGCCCACATAGTCAACTAACCGGCTGGGACTCAGGAGATCCCGGGCAATGTCAGGAGGGAGGGACTTATGAGGGAGCTACCCACTGGCTGATAATGCAGCAGGGCATGGTGCCACTGCCTCCTCATCCAGTGGTTACACAAAATGAGCTGACCAAATCTTCATCCCACAGGCTTTCTGTCTTAGTTCCGTGCGGGATGGAGCAGCTCTATTGCAGGGAGAAGACCGCATTGTGCTGAAGTGCATGCAGTGAAGCTGTTGCAGTGATCAAGGTGAGGGAGAAGAGAGAGCAGGAAAGTGTTGTACCCCAATAGAAATAAAAGTGGGCTGCTAGAAGTGAATGTGCTAGAATAGTCTGAGCCCCCCCATTTAATAACACTCAGTTTACTGCCTCCCATGTTCCTGTCCTTTTAACATGGTGACAGCAACCTGATATCTGTGCAGCATACTGTAGGTGTCAGCTTACTGTCACCATGTTAACAGTACAGGAATATGTATTGCAATAAACTGAGTGTTATTAGGCTGTACAGCTGCACTCCTGTAGCCACCTTTATTTTACAAAAAGGCCTAAGCTTTCACACTATGAATTTCCTATACATTTCACAAGAATGCACACCGCATTCCTGTGCAATTCCCATGTGATTCAGTGTGGTGTGATTTGAGCCCATTTATTTTGAATGGGCTCAAATCACATGGCATCGCACCAAAGTAGTGCATACACTACTTTTGGAAATGGACTGCAACTGGAGTGCAGGCAAACATTCCATGTTTGCGACCTGTGTTTGGGTTGTCGTGAACATTGCACTGACACACACTGCAGATTGCAATGGCAGTGTGATTTGAACGCAGTGTGGGAAATGTGCACAAATTGCAAGTTTCCCACACAGCGTTCTAGTGCAGACTGGGGCTAAAAAAAACAGCAATCATAATGAAAATAGGCGAAAAACTGTTAATGCATTTCACACTGAACCAACGCTTAACAATGTGTTATGAATGTGTTATGAGTAAGCACTAATTCAGCATGAAACACATCAACAGCACTTTCCCTCTACTTTTACTGTGGTTGCTGCATTTTTAAAGATGGTTTGTACAATAAAGGTGGCTACTGGAGTGCAGCTGTCCAGAGTTTCTATTTTCCTATAGTGCACAATTAAGAGCTGAGCCAGTAAACAGTGAATATGGTTGGCAGACATTGGCAGACGGCGGATAACGTCACAGTATTCCCCTCAGCCAATCAGAGAAAGATCTGTATTCATTGATAAAATACAATGCTTCCTGTGAATGGCTTGTCAGTGCTGAACCCAACTCAATTTTGTTTCGGGAATGAAACATTCCCACTTACGGAACATAGTGCTGTATATTGTATGTCAAACAAATTGCTGATTAGCCATGTGCTTGCAACTCACACTGAAATAAATACCTTTGTAGATCCAGTTCACTACCGGTTTGTTCACTTTGTTGCCAGTCAATCCCTGATGAAGAGGGCACTTAGACCCCCAAAACATGTTGGCTACTTCTTGAATTGTACCCCTGACCTTTAATGGAATAAAGTGGTATCTGGACCTCTTAGCAGTGGTGTGGCACTTTAATTTCAACCCTTCTTACATTCCAGTACAAGCCAAGGAGGCTGTGGAGATCCTCTGGGGTGTAGAAGCCGCATACCCAGAAACCAGATCATTTACACCAACATTAATACCTTAAGACAACAATAACAGTAAAATAAACCTACAAGTCCAGAGCTATCTTTCCATTTTCATAGACTCTTGCCTGTAGCACAGTGATTACAGCATATTTTCTGGGTACAAGGACTGTTGCATATGTTACCGTGTATACTATGGGGTTGATTTACTGAAGACAAGTGGACCGTGCAGATTGCAAGTGCAGTTGCTCCACAGCTTGGCAAATGGGGTAAAGCTTCACTTTACAAAGAATATTCAATCACATACAAGGAAAGGTAGTTGCAAAGTGCATAGTCTATTTGCCTTTATTAAATCAACCAAAATGAGTAGGGTCAAGTTTAAAGCCCTTCTCACTATTAGCGCAATTTTGCGACACACACAATTTGTCACAATGTGGCAAGCACAGTGTCTAATTATTGTTCTATAGGGCTAATTTTTAAAGACTCTTTAAGAGACTGGAAATGCCCTCTGTGACTAACTACTTCACAAGTAGCATGAAAGGGCCTCCTGATATTGCAACCCTGTTGTAAAAAACAGGACCATTGCCCTGCTGTTGTTTGAAGTCCATGGCAGAAAGGAACCTGACCAGTTCAATGCAGTCATCCCCAAAAAGAACCATGTTAATTTTATGACTTCACCACAATCCTAGTTTTCCCCTGCATCTTAACCACTTCAGCCCTGGAAGGTTTTACCTCCTTCCTGACCAGAGCACTTTTTGTGATTCGGCACTCTGTCGCTTTAACTGACAATTGCGCTGTAGTGCGACGTTGTACCCAAACAAAATTGACATCCTTTTTCCCCACAAATAGAGTTTTCTTTTGGTGGTATTTGATCACCTTTACATCACTTCTGATCACCACTATAAACAAAAAAAGAGCGACAATTTTGAAAAAAAAACAATATTTTTTACTTTTTGCTATAATACATGTCCAAAAAAATTATAAACAACAAATTTATTCATCAGTTTTCGGCAATATATATTCTTCTACATATTTGTGGTAAAAAAAAAAAATCACAATCTGCATATATTAACCTCCCTGGCGGTATGATCATTTTAAATTTATGGTGCTGAAAACGGTACATTATTTTGCATGGAAATTTGGCGTTTTATATTGTAGGCCTGTAATTCTTAGGAATAACTCACTTAAATCTGTCCAAACAAGAGTCTAGTAGACATCCTGGGTATGATAAAGTTTGAAACATGAAATCATAAATTATAATATAATAAATAACTAAAAATAATTATCAAAAATAATAAGGTAATAGTAATAAAATGTATTCAATAATGTAATCAAACCAAAAACACGGAAATTTGCTCAGTTGCAGAATTGTCTCTGTCGTCACTTTCAGTGTCTGATGATAAATTTCCCCACAAATCAGTATCACTCAATTCTGCAAATGATTCTTATTTACGATCGCTGTTTTCTAGCTGATCAAAAACCACTTTTGACGTAAAGGGACACTTTTTGGTTGCCATGGACATTCTCATTTTTCCAGGCAGAAAGAATGACATATATAAAATAAAATTGCATGCAGGGCACTGGGCAAACCACTAGGGACAGAGGGGATGTGAAATGATTTGATACGGTAATGTAATCTTACAGATTACAGTGTACTGTATGTTTACTGTGTGTTTCCCTTTTTGAATTTGCCGCCGGTCTCCGCCCCCGTGTGAAGCGACGCTCGCAGGGAATGGAGCCCGACACACAGAGGCATCAGGCGGAGGACATAGCCTGCAGACACGGGGCAGGACATTGCTGGATCCATGGGACAAGGTGAGTAACGCTGCCATGGATCCAGCGATGCAATCCCGAGTGTGGCTCGAGGTTACCACTAATGGTACTGAAATTCCACCCCGAGCCACACTCGGGAATACCGCCAGGGAGGTTAATTGATTTTGCGTTTACAAACCATGAGAATTAATTTATGGCGTTTTTACAATTTTTTTTTTTTACTAGTAATGGCGGCGATCTGCAATTTTTATCAGGACTGCAATATTGCGGCGGACATATTGGACATTTTTGACACTTTTTTGGGGCCATTGACATTTATACAGCGATCAGAAATCTAAAAATAGCCACTGATTCCTGTATAAATGTCATTGGCAGGGAAGGGGTTAACCTGTAGGGGGCAATCAAGGGGTTAACTGTGTTCCCTAGGCATGTTCTAACTGTGTGGGGGCTGGGCTGGCAGGGGCAAGACAGCTCTAACTGATCTCGATGACATGGATCAGTAGATCTCTATCATGCCCACTGACAGAAAGGGGAACAGCAATATTTACATCAGCAGTTCCCCGTTCTTCCTGTGTAGTAGGCGATCGCGGGACACCGGCGGACATTGAGTCTGCCCGACCCGCGGCCACACTGAGGGATCACATGGCGAGCACAAGCGGCACTACCCCCCCCCCCCCAGTCGTCCCTGCATGAATTGCCGTTTATAAATGGTGATTCGTGTTACGCTGCCACTCTGCAGCAGTAAATGTACGTGAGTCGGTTTTTTACCGGTTAAATATTTAATATATATATAATTGCATGGTTCTCTCTAGACTATTATTAGCTTTTTTTCATTTCTAAACCCCTTTTAGCACCATTCACCCTGATCCTATCACTTACAAATTATAGATAGCTTTACTTTTTCAATACTCACTTACCTCATCTGTTATGGATAAAAATTCACAGGAAAATTCATGTCAGGTCCTAAATCCAAAGTTGATTCACCAAACCATTACAGTTTGACCCCATTGCCATGACATAACATTTAGTTCTTGCATGACCTTTAGTCATTACCTTAAGTAATTTGAGATCATGCTATTCATAAACATCTCAGAAAATATTACTAAATACTGCTGTGAAGTCTGAAACTTCAGTTTGAAGATTTTTTTTTTTCCATAGCTTGTCCATCTATTATCAAAGTAAAAAAGGCAACTCTCACTGCAAAACTTACCCTATCATTAATACTGTTTCCCACCAAAATTCCACCCCATTGTCAGCTGCTGGTTCTCAGATGGTGTCATTCAACACACTTTACTTTGCTCTCTGCAGTACTGAAGACTGTCCTCCACTTTCATGAAGTGCAGAGAAAGAAAACTCAAAGACGTTGCATGACCATCAAGAAGACTACAGACTACAGATGCAGAAAGAGTCATTACGAGGGCATTGCTTTTCCTTAAATCCAGAATTCTCATTCACATCTTTAGCAGCACTTTCACCTGCTGCCTATACTCACTTTCCCTTCACTCCATCTGTTGCTCCATTCAATTATCAGTATTTAAAAAAAATTGCTCAGGACATCCAAGTATGAGGAAGCATGTAATTCACTCCTCATCCACCCATGTGGCAGTGCTGGTGCACTCCGAGCAACTGTGGTACACTGGCAAAGCAAATATTGACTTTGAGAAGGTCATGCATTTTAAGCTTTTATTTCTTTGTTTTGGATTTACTTACCTATCTGTCACACACTGTTGTTAAATTCAATATTTCAGCTACATATTTACTTAAGACCAATCTGCAGTCTGATGCAATATATATTTTATACTCCCATTGCATGCTATGCAGTATTCTGCCCTTGTGTTAATATTTAAACAATGCTTATTTTTACCTTAAAAATGGTGAAAAAGATCAGTTTTCATGACTATCCTTGGTCCTTTGCTATTGCTCTGAACTGGTCTGTAGGCAGAGTGCATAACATAAGATACTAATTTGAGATCATGTTCCATACCCCTTATTACTTCTACACAAGTGGATAATACTGAGAACAGTTTAACTATAGCACCCTCTAGTGTGTGCTAGAAGTGAGAATAGGAAATTTTAGTTCAGCTCAGGGCTAAGCCTGTGCTATGGAATCTAGGTCAGGATTTACTAAGGTTCAGGTATGGGTAACTCATCCTGGCAGCTCTCTGGTGCCCCCGTCTGGTCTAGAAGGCTGGAGAATCTTCTAGACTTAATGGTTGGAGGTTAGGAGGAGCTGCTTTGAATATTTATGGAGCCTCAGACATTCTTCAGAGGTAGGTTGGCAGGGGGCTGAGACCACTCCATAAATAGACACGGGCCATGCCAGCAGGGCAGTCGGGTGGAAGATGAAGATACAGGGGTTGATTTACTAAATGCAAATAGACTGTGCACTTTTAGTAAACGGGGTAAATCTCCAATGTGCAAAGATTACCCAATCACATGCAAGAAAACTAAAGAAAAAACAGCATTTTTATTTGCACATGAGCGGATGTTGGAGGTCAACACAACTTCTGCTCATTTACTAAGCACTGGAGAGGCTTCTTTGAAGAGTGCAACCGCACTTTGCAAATGGCACAGTCTATATGCCATTAGTAAATCAACCCCACGGTGTTAATGAGGTGGCCCTCAGGGGTACCCCTTAGTCTGGGGAGGGGGTGTCCTGCCTTGGGTCGGGCCTTGGGTACTGGAAGGGTACTGTTATAACAAACAGGAGAAGGATTTCCTGGAGGCACAGGAGCAAGAAAGGACAGAGTGAGTAGTCAACACTGTTGGGGACTAACAAGGGGGAGACTGCCACATGTAGCCAGTTCCTGAAGACAGTGGTGTACTTAAGTCTTCATTCTTCCCTAAGAGAACTCCTCAGAGTCATCCAGGAGGGCTGGTGTGGAGAGTTAGCCTGGAGGACTAGTGAAAGGGGCAGCTGCAGCCAGGTGGGTCGGCAGTGCCTGAAGAGGTGGTGCTTGGATCAGTGGCCACAGAGGAAGAGTTACAAGCTGTTTCACTACACTGTGCTACACAAAAAGGGGCTACAAGTTCATGCCTGTAAAGAGCCATTACTAATCTGACTGGGAGCCTATCAGATAAATTAAAGTGATTCAGTTGGAGCAAGCAAGTGCTGTGCAGGAGGACAGGAGACTCTATATAGGAAGATGTCTCTGAAGTTTTGCTGAAAGTTTTGCTGAAGTCAAGTGGGCTTCCCATAACCTCCCATCCAAGTTATTAACCCTAAATAAATAACAAAAAAAAAAGTCAGGGACTGTTCTCTGACTCTGGATGCTTGTGAAAATTTGGTGTGCCTGGCTGCGCAGGAGTGGGGGATCCAAGTTCATCAGCAGGCCCTACGGGGGTGTGCTACATCACCTAACACATTAAGGAATACAGAAAGTCAGCCTTACTTTCTAATAAACAAAGCTGCATTCACACAGAGTGCACCACAACGTATAGTATATTTTTAGCTGATTCAGTCCTAGGATTCAGTGTGCAGGAGCAGTGACTAGTGTTGAGCGAACCCGGACTGTAACGTTCGGGTCCGTACCGAACTTTCGGGTGTCCGTGGCACGGACCCGGACCCGGACATTTCAAAAATCGTTCGGGTTCGCAGGCCCAAGCGAGTTGTGATCAGTGACGAGGACGTGTGACTTAGGATCCTGACTTAGTCGATTTTTATATGATATGCAACACCACGTGAGACACACTTACGTCGAAACAAATAATCTTTCATTCCGACTGAAAGACATAAGGAATTACACAATCCACTACATCGTGTGGGGGCATCCCGGACGACTACTTGAACCTAGGGGGTGAGGACGCGTCGGTCCGTGTGGTTTAAAAGTGTTCGTAGGTCTCAGTCTCTTGTCAGGGACTGAAAAAAAAAACAATAAATAAATCCCAATTATTGAACCTACC
>BLSH010494885.1:13986-31352 GCA_018402905.1 Glandirana rugosa | reverse complement strand
GGTTCCTGCTGTTGCTGTAAGGGACAGATTATTGTTCTAAAATCATTGCCTACTCCTATAGGGTCAGGTTCTTGCTGTTGCTGTAAGGGACAGATTATTGTTCTAAAATCATTGCCTACTCCTATAGGGTCAGGTTTCTGCTGTTGCTGTAAGGGACAGATTATTGTTCTAAAATCATCGCCTACTCCTATAGGGTCAGGTTCCTGCTGTTGCTGTAAGGGACAGATTATTGTTCTAAAATCATTGCCTACTCCTATAGGGTCAGGTTCCTGCTGTTGCTGTAAGGGACAGATTATTGTTCTTAAATCATTAGCTACACTGCCATGGTCACGGCCAAGTCAACATCTAGGCTCCTACTCCACATCCACCCCCCCTTCCCATTTTTATTTTTTTTATTTGATTTTAAGTTATTTTCCCTATCCCCATTTTTTTGTAGGGCAATTGTCCTACTCTTACCCCCATTTTACTTCCTTTTGCAGACCTCTAGCACTTTCCAGGACTTTTTTACAGCCATTTTTGTTCTGAAAAGTTTGGGTCCCCATTGACTTCAATGGGGTTTGGGGTCCGGGGTAAAGTTTGGGTCAAGTTCGGTACCGAACCCAGACTTTTTTGCGAAGTTTGGCCGAACCCGCCGAACCCGAACATCCAGGTGTCCGCTCAACTCTATTGGCGAGTGAGTCCAGAGGAGGCCACTGTGGGACAGAGCAGCTGGAGAGGTAGTGTCAAATTCCTGGAGCCAGGTTTCGGTAATAGCAAATAGATTAAGGGAGTTGGAGAGGAAAAGGTTATTGACAGAGGCTAGTTTGTTGAAGACTGAGTGGGATTTATAGGAGGGCAGATGCTGTAGTGGATTGGAAGAGGTGACACTGCATGGGCCTATAATGAGCAGGAGGTGATAAGGTGAGGTGCAGAAATATTGAGTGGGTAGAAGTGAGAGAGATATGCTCAGGTTGTGGACTGGAGAGGGGGAGAAAAGAAGTGAGTTTGAGGAGAGAGGACGTTACTGCAAAGAAGATTAGTGTGAGTATGTTGGAGGGTGGAGAGAGGGGAATAGAAGGAAGGCTGAGGAAAGTTAGAAGATGAAGGGGATGTCTATACTTGCTTTTTTGTTGAAGTGCCTTAGTCAAAGTGCCCATGTACAAGTGCCAAAACACTGGTAGCAGGAGTGACACTTTGCTCAAGGAGTGGCCAGCCCAAGCCCTCACCAACCGTACGAGAAGTTGAACTACATTTATACTGGGATGGTGTGGGGGGGTTGACAATTATTCAATTAGGAGCTGATAAAACCAGTCTCATGGGCAGAGTGGGGGTTTACAACTGGCCTGGACAGACTGCAATGCAGGAGGGGGCAACAGGATAAGGTTCAAATGTTTGATCTTGTTCAAGGCAGCGTAATACAAAGTAAGTGCCACTTTCAAAAGATAAACAAACAAGCAAGTATATACAGCAGTTTCAAATTCTTAGCAAGGCAGAAAGAGTTCGGTTAGGCAATGTAGTCCAGTTTTTAAGAGAAGAGTGGAGTCTGTGCGGTTACCAAGGTTATGGAGAGGCAGGTGGGAAATCGCAGACAGCTAGAGCAATTTTTTTGTGTTGCAGGGAGGGTCTGTGCAGTTACCTGAAAGAGTAGAGCAGAGAAGGCATGACAAGATGGTGGTGATAACAAGATGGTCTTGTTAGAGATGTGCCTGTGTACAAGTGCCAAAACACTTGTCACAGGAGTGACACTTTGCGCAAGGAGTGGCCAGCCCAAGCCCTCACCAGCCATCCCAGAGATTGAACTACATTTATACTGGGATGGTGTGGGGGGGAGATTGACAATTATTCAATTAGGAGCTGATAAAACCAGGTTCATGGGCAGAGTGGGGGTTTACAACTGGCCTGGACAGACTGCATTGCAGGAGGGGGCTACAGGATAAGGTTGAAATGTTTGATCTTGTTCAAGGAATAGTCGGAGGTCTTTTAAAAGGTTGGGTATCGTTATATGGGGTTCTGTTAAAAACAAGACATCATCGGCAAAAGTTGCTAGGTTGTAGTGTTTATCTCCTGCCGACACCCCACGAATGTTAGGGTTTCCGGAAATGCGTCTCAGAAGTGGTTCCAGGGTTAATATAAAAAGCAAAGGGGGGCAGAGGGCAGCCCTGGCAAGTACCATGTTTGATGAAGAAGGCATTTGACAGGAGGCTGTTGGGCCAGACTTTGGCAGTGGGACTGGCGTACAGAGCCATTATAAAGCGAATCAAGCATTTTCCGATGCCTAGGGCTTGGAGGACCTCATTTAGGTAGTCCCATGCCAGCCTGTCAAACGCCTTCACCGCGTCTAGGGACAAGAAAAAAACAGGTTGTTTTATTTTAGTGAGGGGTAGTAAATATTTAATGCTTTGAGGGTGTTGTCCCTGGCTTCCCTTCCTGGGACAAAACCCACTTGATCCATAGATACAAGGTTATTTATTAGGGGGAGAATACAATTGGCCAGGATTTTTGCGTACATTTTCAGGTCTGCATTTAGCAGGGATATGGGGCAGTAATTGGAGGCGAGTGTCGGGTCCTTTCCTGATTTGGGAATAACCGAAATGTGTGCTTCGAATAAACTTGTGTGAGGGGTTTCAGTTTCCGAAAGTTGATTAAAGGCTTTCAGAAATGGTTTCATTAGTGAGTCTGAAAAGTTTCTGTAATAGGCCAAGGAGAAGCCATCAGGGCCTGGGCATTTGCCCTGTTTCATTAGTTTAATTACAGTTTTGAATTTGTCTGCAGATAAAGGGCCATCAATGTTATTTGCCTGTTGAGGTGATAATGGTGTAGGACTATAATTTTTAAGAAAGTCTTCAATTATGGCTCTCCTTGGTCTATTGCCACCTGGGGGTTTACTTTTGGGGCTAAGATTATAGAGCCCGGAGTAGTACTCTGCAAAGTGTTTTGCAATGTCTTCATTAGCCGTTAGTGTCTGTCCTGTATGTGTGCTTAGGGCGTGTATTGTTGAGTCAGCTTTTTTATTCTTTAGTGCTCTGGCCAGATATCTGCCACATTTGTTATTGTGTTCGTAGAACATATTGTGTGAGAGCGTAATTTTTTTCCATACTTTCCGCCCTAAGTCTTCTTTAACCACTTCAGCCCCGGAAGGATTTCCCAGGTTAGGACCAGAGCACTTTTTGTGATACGGCACTGTGTTGCTTTAACTGACAATTGCGCGGTCGTGCGACATTGTACCCAAACGAAATTTGCGTCCTTTTCCCCACAAATAGAGCTTTCTTTTGGTGATATTTGATCGCCTCTGCATCATTTGTGATCACTGCTATAAACAAAAGATGAGCGACAATATTGCAAAAAAAAACAGTTTTTCTTACTTTTTGCTAAAATACAAATCCAAAAAAAAAAAAAATATATAAAAAAGGAGTGCGCATGCGCTGGATCTCCATGATGGCTGCTTAGTCACGGAGCTCCGACCCGCTTCGTCCTATTCGGCCTCTATTAGCAGCCATCCGGGACCCCCCACCCCTGAATCCGCAGCCCCCTATGCCAGACTGTCACCGGGGACCCGCCCGGAGCTCCGAGCCTCTATAGGAGTGCGCGGCGGACGCCATCTATAAATGAGACCGCGGCTGCGGCCTAGTCAAGGAGACGTGCGGCACGGACGGAGCCCGAGGACTTCAACCTAGGAAGGTGGCCATCCTGCGAAGGGGCTCCCTACATACCACCTCTGGGTCCCACCCCTGGGCCCTGGGGAGCCAGGTAACCTGAAGGCAAGAAAGCCCTATACGCCGGGTACCACTAACCCACAGGGGATCCGCGGCCTTTAGGCCTAGTTCAGGTGACATTATCAGGGTGCCTTATCCACACACTGTGGACACCACCAGGTTATCATCAGGCACCTCATAAACCTTGATCTCCCCAGGAATCTTTTCTCTAGAACCCTAGATGCCTCATAGATTGCACTCTTCACAAGCAGTTAATCTCCTAGGGGGACTAAACAGCGGGGATATTCGGGGATATTCAGAACTGTCATTGACAACTGTCTCTTGGACTTTGCGATTTCTTACACGACTTCCCTTTCACAACTTAAGCCTGCAACTCTCATTCTAATCTCTATGTATGCTGCAGTGGTCAGAAGGGACTTAACAAAACACCCAGGCTTCTCTAAACAACCCCCCAACCGGCCTTCTCAACCTACTGTGACCCAGCAGAGCCCTATAGCTCCGGAAAGTCTTGAGGACATGGAGGCAGGAGTGGAAGGAGGCTCTCTTATCCTCCCAGGTCAGGAATCGCCAACCACTGCTTCTTCTATTCCGCTAAACACTTCTCTAGCCTCTACAGTTTCCCTTCTAGAAAGGACTCTTTCAGAAATGTTTGCTTCACCGAATGGGGCCCAGGCCCCTGACCCTGACACTCCAAGCCTTCCGGAACCTCCATCCCCATTTCCACACCCTGAATTGAGATTCATGATGGAAACGTTCTCTAAGATGTTAGCTAAAGGCTTGGCTCAAACTGCATCCCAAATTACCTCAACTATTCAGTCAGACCTTCAGAACTTGGGGTCCAGAATTGATGTAGTTGAACAAAAAACAGACCAAACCATTGCAAGAGCTAACCAAAACACTTCCCGCATCCAGGACCTACAGGAACAGTTAGAGATTGCTCACTCTAAGATCGACGACCTTGAAAACCGGTCCGGTAGATATAATTTCCGTTTGCGGGGGGTGCCGGAAACCTTCACAGATGTTCAGGAGGCAGTCTGCTCCTTTATAAAAGAACTTATCCTGAACATTCCAGAGCATAGATTGGAACTTGATAGGGCCCACAGGGCCCTCCAAGCCCCTCGTTCGGATGGACTTCCGCGGGACATTGTGGTTAAACCTAATTTTTATGCGGTGAAGGAGGAAATAATGAAGATTACCAGGAAACTACCAAAATTATCCTTTCAAGGACATTCTATTCAGGTGTTCGCAGACATTTCTCCAGCCACTATTCAAAAGTGGAGGGCCATGAAACCCCTTCTTGAAGTGTTGCTACAGAAATCTATCAAGTACTGGTGGTCTTTTCCTTTCCGCCTTTCCTTCTCCTTTAAGGGCAAGACCTACGGCTTCTCTTCATTCAACGAGGGTGAACACTTGTTAGTTAAATTAAACCTTATCACACTGGAACCGGGTTCTTCCCTCCAAGCCAAATCTGCTGGTTCTACGAAGCGCCCCTCCCCTCAAAGTCCAATCCCCCCGTTTGGAGGAAACAGCATTCCAAGAGAACCAAGGACTCACACCCCCCTTGATTTCTCCTGTTCCCTAACAGGGGTTCTACTCTAATGTGTTAAGGGCTTATCCTTTATTCATTGGTCCAGTTCTGACATTTCCAAATATTCTGGTTTCACATATGTTGGCCCCCTAGGGGGCGGTCCATTACTTTTATTGTTACTATTGTTATTATTTTCATTACCCCACCTGATGTGGGCTGGCTTGATCCTCTGGGGGACTCCCTCTCCCGGCTCGCTCTGGGTCGATCCCCGCCTCCCCCAACACATTCATTTGGGAGGGTCCTGGGGGATTGGAAGGGGATATGACCTGGGGGGACCTGGTGTCTACCTTTACAGGGGACCCTGATGGTCTCCCCTTGCCATCATTTCCAATTACTATGTTGTTATATGTGGATATTTTTTATGTTGAAATTTTTTTTATGCACGGTTCTTTTTTCGGGGTTCTCCCCGGTAGTTTCTCTTATTGTTGGGCTGTCTTGGGTACGGAGCGGTAGGCGTGCTCCTCCCTCTGCTTCTGGGCTTTACCACTGGGTTTTGCGCAGAGGCAGACGTGTAGCTGCCGGTTTTGGCAGTGGTGTTTAATCCACTTTCGGGCTATGGGAGTCGGTTTTCTGGCTCTCATCCTCCGAAGGCGGAGGGGGCTGGTTGTATTCGATCAGTCGCCCTCCTCTTCTCTCTTCTTTCTTACTGTTTGGATGTTCCTCTTTTTTCTGTGCTCTTCTCTCTCTTAAATTTTTCTCCTCAGGCACCGGGGTGGTTCTCCTCCGAGGGGTTAGGGACGGACAAACTTTCTCAGGTTAGCAGAGGCAAAACAGCTTTTTCAAGGCATTCGGGGTCCGGTAAGTTGCCCTATTTTGCAGTGAGTGTTTCCTTCTACTTGTCAACATGTTAGCTTCCGTTGTCCAATCCGGATTGTTAAAAATGGCCTCTCACAACGCACAGGGCCTAAATTCTCTCTTAAAATGAAGAAAGTACTTCCAAGCAGCCCATTTGCAGCACTTGGAGGTCCTTTTTGTTCAAGAAACCCACTTTCCTTCCCAATTTTCTCCAAGTTTCCTTCATGCAGGTTATCCTCAATTCTTCCTGGCCAATGCGCCAGATAAGACCAGAGGGGTTGGAATATTTTTTGCAAAAGGGGTGGGGTGCCACTTACGTCATGTATTAAGGGATCCAGAAGGGAGACACATCCTCTTGGTAGGGGACATCGAGGGTCGCCCTTTCTCTTTAGTCTCCTACTACGCCCCTAATATGGGCCAAATACAATTTTTCCGATCCATGATAGACTCCCTGTCACCTCACTTGGAAGGGACCGTGATCCTGGGTGGGGACTCCAATACCGCCCTGGACCACATGTTGGACAAATCAAGACCAATTCGCTCTCGCCTCCTACAGCCCCCTAAAGGGAGCCTCAAGCTTGCCAAACTCATCAACTCCCTGGGCTTGGTCGACGTTTGGAGGGAATGTAACCCTAACTCGAGAGACTTTACCCATTACTCAGCCCCTCATAAATCCCTGGCCAGAATTGACCATATTTTTTAGGAGCCTCTTCCACTCCTCTGGTTTCCAAAGCATTCATTAGGGATTCCCCGCTCTCAGATCATTCTATGGTAATTATGCACCTCAGATACCCAGGGAATTCGGGGATTAGGCCCCAATGGAGACTGGAGACTGGAAAATTTATTGAATAACCCTGTCCACTGTACCTTACTTCAGAAGGACCTTGAGGAATATTTTAGGCTAAACTCAGGCCCAGGGGTCTCTCTGGTGACGCTCTGGGCTGCTCACAAAGCAGTCATAAGGGGTAAGATAATTCAACTGATGGCTAAGCTTAAAAAAGAGAAGAGGATTCACATAGCTAAGCTAGAGCAAGACTTTCAGAAACTAGCTAAGGAGCACAAGAAAACCCCTCCCACCAATCTCGCGCGAATCTAGAGGCAGGTAGGGCGTCCCTCAACCTGGCCCTTACTACTCAGGAGGAGAAGCAGGCCCAATGGGCGAATGCCCACTTTTACTTACACAAGGATCATATAGGGCCAAATTTAGCTGCTAAATTATCTCCGAAAGTCAGGTCCTTCACTTATCCCAAGGTTAGAGATCTCTTGGGCTCCCTCACCCAAAACCCTCACAAAATTATGTCCACTTTTCAAGACTTTTATACCAAACTTTACAAATCAGAGATTTCGACCTCCTCAATTCCGGCCTCTGCCTTCCTTGACAACATTCCCATCCCAGCCCTGTCCGAAGACCATAGGCTCTCACTTGAGGCTCCTTGCTCGGAGTCGGAGATTCTCGACGTTATTAAACATCTTAAGAAGGGTTCAGCCCCGGGCCCTGATGGTCTTTCGACAGGTTATTATAAGCAATTTGGTTTGACATTGGCCCCGCACCTAGCTAACTTTTTCAACTCACTCCAAAAGGGTATGACTCTCAATGAAAACCTTAACTCGGCCAACATATCGGTCATCCCAAAACCTGGGAAAGATCAGTCTGAAGTTAGTAATTACAGGCCCATTTCATTGATCAATAATGATCTCAAAATCTTAACAAAAATCTTGGCTAACAGAATTTCAGCCTTTATTGGAGACTATATACATAAAGATCAAGTAGGCTTCATACCCGGGAGACAGGGCCCAGATCAGATTCGTAGGGCCATTGACATTATCTCGATTCTTGGATCGGGTTGGGATGGGGGTCCATCACAGGAAGGCTTTGTTCTGTCGGTCGATCTCCAAAAGGCCTTCGACACTGTCGAATGGCCATATCTTTTTGAGGTCCTGGGTAGATGGGGTTTCGGCCAACCCAACCCCACCGCTTCTATAAAGCTGCAAATCTTTCTTTCTAAGCAGCTCACTATCCATAGGGGCACTTGGCAAGGTTGCCCACTTTCCCCATTGATTTTTGCGATGGCTATTGAACCTTTGGCAATCGCTGTTAGGGATCACGCTAACATTAAGGGAGTAAAATGCGGCTCTCAAACCCACAAATGCGCCCTCTTTGCAGACGACCTGCTCTTGTTCATATCCTCTCCCCTCATCTCGGTCCCACATTTAATCAGGCCCCTAGAGACCTTTGACTCCGCATCAGGTGTAAAGGTCAATATGTCTAAATCAGTGGCTCTTAATATAAATGTCCCTGAGACTGTAATGCGTCAGATCAGGGACCAGTTCCCCTTCCAGTGGTCGCCTCTCCAGATCCCATATCTGGGGGTGCAGTTGGCGGCTAGTTATGATCGACTTTACTCCCTCAATTATCCCCCGCTGTTTAGACGAATTGGGGAAGAGTTAAACAACTGGGTTAAATTAGGCCTTTCCAAAGTTCACAGCAAACATTTTGCATTGCTTCTAACTTTTCTTTCCTTCCTTCGGTATATGATATGGAGCTCCATGTCCACAGTGACTCTAACCTCAAGCTCTCAGAGGACCAAACATCAAGTCAGTTTCCGAACACCGCAGAGGAAGCAACAACAGAGCCTCGTCAAAACCCCATACCATCAACATCCTCCGAGCAGAAGCGAACCTGTGAGTACATAATCGCACACACCAGCCAAACAAGAGATCCACCACAATGATATCATGTCTATCCCTTAATGCCAGGGGCCTCAACCACCCGGCTAAACGCCGCTCTATGTGGGAGGATGCAGTCAAGTACAAAGCCGACATCCTAGCAGTGCAGGAAACCCACTTTCAGAAGGGCGCCATACCACAATGCACGCACAAGAACTACCCAAACATCTTCTTGGCTTATGATACAAACTACAAAAAGAAGGGAGTACTTCTCGCCATCAGGGACTCACTGACTTTTTCTCTAAAAAACGCAATACTAGATCAAGAGGGACGTTACATCATAATCACATGTGACATCAATGCTCAACCCTTCACACTTGTGACACTATATGCCCCAAACTCTCATCAGCTGAGATTCCACCGAGCACTACTAAAACACATTGAAAAAAATAGATATGGCCGTCTATTAATGTGTGGAGACTTTAATTTGACAATGGATCCCGGCATAGACTGCACTGCACAACCCTCAGGAAGAGGTCAATCCCTAAGGAACCTACTTCACTCCGAAGACCTTTATGACATTTGGAGGTGCCAACACGCCTCAGAGAGAGACTATACGTTTTTCTCCCCAAGACACCAAAGCTATTCCCGCATAGACTTATTTGTAGCTGACAAGTGGCTCCTGCAACAAGTCTCGATCTCTAAGATACACAAAATCACATGGTCGGACCATGCGGCTATATCAATACAAATTAAAGAAAGAGGTGTCTCTCCCCCGATCTCTATCTGGTGCTGTAACACTGATATACTACAAAACTCGAACTTAACAAAAATCCTAAAAAGAAATTTAACAGAGTTTTTTACTATTAATGCTCCCTCGGTAAACAACCCCTTCACAATATGGAACACCCATAAGGCCTTCATAAGTGGAATCCTTATCCAACAAACAGCAAGAGCTAGGAAAATACACAATTCCAAAATCAACACAACATTAGAGGAAATTCACAAACTAGAATCTCTAAATAAACAGAACACAACACCACAAAACTCAAGTTCATTACAATCCCTAAGGGAAGAACTGAGGAGGCTTCTACTACACCGCCACACTAACCTTATGAAGTACACTAAGGCAAACTATTACACCAACGCAAACAGATCAGGCAAACTCCTAGCTAGCAAACTCAAAGCAGCTAAGGCCAAATCGAGAATTAGCACACCTTACCCACCCAGCTAAAGGACATAAAATTACTAACCCACAGTAGATTGCGGATCAACTAGCGGCCTTCTATGGAAACCTTTACAACCTGGAGGAGGACCCTCAGACCCCACAACCCAACATTCAGGATATAGATGCCTTCCTCCAAAAACTAAATCTTCCCTCCCTCTCAAAACAGCAATTGCTAAAACTCAACGCCCCATTTACGAACAACGAAATACAAAACACAATAAAATCCCTAGCAACAGGTAAATCACCGGGGCCAGATGGCCTCCCTAGCGAATACTACAGAATATTTAAAGACACCCTAGCGCCCCACCTCACCACAATGTTTACCGAGGCAGCATCTCTTTCTGAATTCCCTCAAGAAATGCTGAAGGCGCATGTTATAGCCTTACCTAAACCTGGGAAAGATCCCTCCATTGTATCCAACTACAGACCCATATCTCTGCTAAACGTGGATATAAAAATCTACGCCAAGATCTTAGCCCAGCGCCTAACTGAAATCATACCAACCCTAATAAGCAGCGACCAGATGGGATTTGTAAAGGGGAGACAAACCTCTGATGCAACTAGAAGGATATTGAACGTTATTCATTTTGCAGAACGTACCCGAACGCCTTCTCTGCTACTCTCTATAGACTCAGAGAAGTACATTGGAAATATATGTCGTCAGTTCTGATAAAATTTGGATTCACTGGTCACATACTAGTGGCAATACTTGCCTTATACTCCCACCCCACAGCTCAAGTGTACACGGCAGGTATGCTATCAACCCCCTTCCGAATAACTAACGGGACTAGGCAAGGCTGCCCCTTGTCACCTACCATATTCAACTTACTAATAGAACCACTAGCAGCTACCTTAATCCCACCCCAGGGTACAAGGCTTCCAAATAGGCACAAGAGAACACAAAATAACTCTTTTCGCGGACGACGTGATACTTTCACTGACCAACCCTTCAGTATCACTCCCAGAGGCTTTCCGAATCCTAATAGACTTTAGCCAAATATCATACTATAAAATTAACTGCACTAAATCCCTCATTCTTAACTTACGCACCACGCAAACAGTTAAAAATACCCTCCAAAAAAAACTTCCCTTTAAATGGAGCACACAGGGCATCCCATACCTAGGAATCACTCTCACTAATAAAACCTCAGACTTACCAATGTTAAACTTCCGCCCACTTATTAATAACATAAACTCACAACTCAAACAATATGCTAACCGGGAGTTGTCTGGTAGATTAGCATCGTTTAAGATGATGATCCTGCCCCAAATACTGTACCTATTCAGGGCCCTACCTATACCTATACCAATGCACTTAATAAACTCCCTCTCCAAATCCCTAAGCAGCTTTGTTTGGCAAGGTAAAAAAGCCAGATGTGCCCAAGGGAATCTGACGACCCATAAATTAGCAGGAGGAGCAGGATGGGTTGATATAAAAGACTATTACCTAGCAGTTAGAATGGAGCAACTGAAACATTGGTTCCACAGCAATACCCAATTGCCTTGGATGGAAATAGAGATAGCTCTGACCCAAGCCAAGACTCTGCAGGGCCTCCTCATAGGAGATGCCTGGAAACCCTGGGACCTCTCCTCCCTTCCCTTGACTACCCAAGCATCAGTCTTAGCCTGGAGAACTCTAAACTCTCAAATGACAGGAGAAAAACAAACACTACATCCCACCTACCCAATACAAACCCTTGAAGAGATTATTCCAATGCTTAACACAGCACCCTTGCGGGAAGCAGGTCTAACACAGATTAAAGATCTAATAAGTAATAACAAAATCAAGACTATAAATACCCTTATAACGGAACACAACATTCCTAGAGAACATCACTTCACCTGTGCTCACATAGTGGCCTTCCTCACTAAATACCCCCCTCCCAAAGTACAATTACCGACTCAATTACGAACATTTTACTTATCACAACACCCAAGGAGTAAAGGGATTTCAATCTTTTACAATGCCCTACACAACAAGAAGACAATCAACCTATCGAGCGGCATGAAGGCATGGGAAGCGGATCTGAAAACATGCTTCTCTGAGGAGAAATGGTACTCAGCATTCAAATCTATCTACACAGCATCTAAATGCACCTCATACTGGGAAATGACCATACAAATTACCCACAGGTGGTACTACACACCACATAGAATAGCTACCTTCGCCAAAACACTCTCCCCTCTGTGTTGGTTGCGGCCAAATAGGAAACCTCACCCACATATTATGGAGCTGCCCAAAACTCAGAAGTTTCTGGTCCCAAATTTTCAAGCATATAGCGACAATAACAGGCATTGTAAAACAACCATCCCCTCCCCTTGCAATTCTGAATATAGACATAGAAAAATACCCCACAGCTCAGAGGACTGTAGTCACCCATATTCTACTGGCAGCACGCCAAATAATTCTCTGGAAATGGAAAACAAATATTGCCCCAAATGCATCAGAAGTGTTGTCTCTAGTACAGCAAAACTACACCTGTGAACGTATTATAGCATACAAAACTCTATCAGGAGCTACCTTCCACAAAAGATGGGAGCTATGGCCCAATACTGATAACTAACTAACACGGACAAGTACATATATATACCGAACCCTTTCCTTTCTCCTCCTCCCTCTCCTCCACCCCCACTTTGTTCTTCTTCCACCCTAACCACTCCTCCATCTCTGACCTACCCTACATGGTATTGTTATCTATTAATAACAAGTCAAAGGAAGCATCCCTTAAGTTCCTCTTTCTTGTTTTCTTTAATTTTGCTGGTTTAGCTTGTTGCTGTTAATACTGGGTACCTTATACAAGCCTTGTGAGGCCTCGACTCAAATTAGTTTGCATGAGGTAGTCATCGTGTCTGTAACATCAAGTTGCACCCCTCCCAGATGGGGTGCCCGGGGAAACAAAGGCATACAACCGTAACCCCAAGAGATAGGGGGACTCTAGCAATCATAGGTAAGCGCACGATCCTAGCTTATGCAAACACAAGAGGCTTAAGCAAGAGAAACAGGAGCACAATTTTCGCTAACTACCATAATGATACCCATTAGAACGAACAGATGTACTACCATACACTGTACGGAACGTTGTATAATTACAGTTGTACTCATCCCCCGTCCGACAATTGATGTCTACGGGGTTAAATGTCTCTTTTTTTGTTTGTTATGCATAAAACCCAATAAAAATTATTCTAAAAAAAAAAAATTAGGCCTTTCCTGGATGGGTAGAATAAATACAATTAAGATGACCCTCTTCCCAAGAATTCTTTATTACTTAGGGCGCTACACATCCCTGTTAAAAAGTCTCAAATTCTTAAAATCCAGGCTCTGATCACAAAATATATTTGGGAAAAAAAGGGCTACAGATGTCCAGCTGAGACCCTCTGGAGACCTTTGGCGCTACTATCAAGCTGCACGATTAGCCCAATTTTCAATTATTTATGCTAGGTCCAACAGTCCGGACTGGGTAGATATAGAAAGACAAGCAGTCCCCCTCAATACATTAGATTATCTGGTTTGGGCCTCCCCCAAGAACAGACCTGCTATATTATCCCCCACTCTTTCCAATTCCCTGGCCCTCTGCGATCACCTATTTATCACCACAAAACTGGCCTCTACCAGTCCGGCCACTACAACATATCTTCAATAATCCCCGTTTCCCTCCGGGTCAGGATATCCACGTCTTCCGTTGGTGGACGAACAAAGGCCTCTTCAGAATAGGACATTTTCTTACCACATCGGGACCCATCTCCCTCGAGTATTGCCTGAGCAAATTGGATATGCCCCCTTCTGAGAGCTTTAAATTCAAGCAGATCCACCACTTCTTGGCCCACTCCTGTAAAGTCAACCCTTCTTCCAATGGGGCCTCCCCTTACGAGATATGGTGCTCTGATATCTCTTCTCCAAGAGGGGGTATCGCGATTATATATGCCTCTTTGGTAGACCTTCCAGGGTTGCCCTCCTATGCTAGGAGGTGGGAGGGGGATCTGGACCAGGGATGGGATGCCGAGATGTGGTTCTCCCACTTTGTGAGGGCATTCAAGGGAATAGTGAATTTAGCCCTAGTAGAGGCCAGTGTTAAGGTGATTATTCGCTGGTACCTGGTACCCACTCGTCTCTCGTCCATGTTCCCGAACTCAGGGGGTTTTGGAATAAAATCTTCTTTATGTTAAGAAGGGTTTTGGGACAGCCCATCCCGCAGACCCCCGAAATAGCCTTACTTAACCACAAACCCGAAGGCCTCTGATATAAGCTTTCCCACTTTATTCTGTTGGGAGCGAAAATCACCATAGCGAAAGCATGGAAAAAAACATTCGTTTCATTTGGAGGAGCTAAAAAAAAGATTACGTGGATTATGACACAAGAAAAATTTGCTAATATTCTCCTAGACACTCCCTCTAAATTTGGAGCTGTTTTGGAACCATGGAAGTTGTTCCTCAACATGCCCTCTTGACGTTAAATTTGTATGATTTCGGTGATGTCTCCCCGGTGCCTCTCTTTACCTCTCCTTCCCGCTGTCCTTTTTTATCTTCCCTGTCTTGTCCTCCCTTTCTTTCACTTTCTTGCCGCTTTCTTCTGTTATTCTATCTTAACAATGGTGTAAAGTTTTATTGAAATCTCCCTCTCTGTGGTTTTGAAGGCCATTCTGGATCCGTAAGTCCTCCTCTATGCGCTGGACACTGAAGCTATTTCGTATTTTAAGAGTGGGGGGGTTCTATACCCTGGGGGGTCTTGGTCCTTGACCTGGCACAGTTTGCTCCCAATAGGGGTGCTGGGTGGGGGAGCGAGACCCAACTAGGGCCTCTTCCCTGTTACTGAAGCTGTATTGTTATTAGACTGACTTCAATTTGAGCGTTTATACAATTTGTATTATGTTTGCTTAATGGGATGCCTTCCCTTTTCCACTGTTTCTATTTTTCTCTGTATTTGTGAAAATCCAATAAAACCTTTTTCAAAAAAAAAAAAAAAAAAACATTCTTTTCATCGGTTTTGGCCGATTTATAATCTTCCTCATATTTTTGGTAAAAAAAATTGCAATTGGCGTTTATTGATTGGTTTGCACAAAAGTGGCCGCGTTTACGGATGAGAATGAGAATTTATTTCTGGGGTTTTTATTTTTTACTAGTAATTGTGGCGATCTGCAATTTTTGGATACACTGCGATATTGGGGCGGACATGTCGGACCATTTCGACATTTTTGGGATCAATGACATTTATACAGCGATCAGAAATTTAAATATCCACTGATTACTGTATAAATGTCACTGGCATTGAAGGGGTTAACCTGCAGGAGGTAATCTAGGGGTTAACTGTGTTCCCTGGGTGTGTTCTAACTGTGAGGGGGCTGGCTACCATGGGCATAAGAGATCTAACTGATTCCAGTGACAGGGATCAGTAGATCTCCTATGCTCCCCACTAACAGAGCGGGGAACCGCCGTGTTTACATCGACAGTTCGCCGTTCTTTTGCTGTGGCCGCTCATCGCGCAGACATCGGGTCTGCCCGAGCTGCGGGCACACTCCTCAGGAGTACGGCGGGCGCGTGCGCTCCCCCTAGCGGTCACCCGCAGATCGGTGCTTATTTACGGCGATTCACGGGACGCATCCACACTGCCACCGTGAATATAGTGTGGAAGTGGTTAAGTCGGGATTGTGCTTGTTACAGTTCTTTTAATATATGTTGAGCTCTAGTCATTTTGTGTGCACGCTCTAGGGAGTGTATTTGCTTCAAAAGTTTGTCAATGTTTTCTTGGTTGATTTTTTTTCCTTGTAGATGCCATTTTTAACAGGAGTCCCCTAACCACACATTTGTGAGCTTCCCATTGGGTTAAGGGACTTGTGTCAGGAGTATCATTCAGTTCAAAGAAGTCTATAACCTGTTTGTTGACAGTGTCAGAGCTGATGGGGTCTGTTAGTAGGGACGTGTCAAGTCTCCAGGTTTTATTAAATTGTAGCTTATCAGGGAGGGTTAGAGTGACAGTGATCGGTTGGAGGTCTGATATGAATACTGGTTCAATGCTAGCTTTGGAGAGAAGTGGTAGGTCTTTTTGTGAGATAAAAAAGTAATCTATTCTCGATTACCGGTTGTGGGGAGAGGAATAGAATGTAATATCTTTTACTCTGAGGTTTAAGGTTCGCCAGGCATTGTGTAAGAGAAGGTCTTGGAGTTGGATTTTAATCTGTTGGAGGCACCTGTTGATGTATCATCAACAGGATTTAGCGCTACATTAAAATCCCCTCCAAGAATGAGAATTCCTGTTTGAAAGGAAGTCAATACTGTAGTTAGATTACGAAAGAAAGTTACTTGGGGCTTTAAATGCTAGCTATTGTTAGTGGACACCCCCAGAGTTTGCCTTTCACAAATAGATAGTGGCCTTCTTCGTCCATCAGCATGTCTGAAATTTCAAGAGGGAGATGCTTGGAAATAAGAATGGAAACACCTTTTGTCTTGGCAATGTTGTTGGTTGCATGGTAGGCTATGGAAAAAATGTTGTTGGTTAATTTTGTCTGATTTGAATGGGTCTCCTGTGGGAGGATAATATTGGCTTCAATTTTACTCATATATAAAAAGGAGTTGTGCACTCTTTTCAGGTAAGGTCGGACCTTTCACGTTGAGCGAGACTATTTTGATATTCGCGTTCTTGGTTTTACTGCCTGTGGGTGGCATTTTTTATGGAGTTAGAAAGGGAGAGCGGTGGGGGAGAGGGAGGAGGGAGAAAAAAAATATAAAATATTAAAGATTGGGGGAAGGGTGAAGCCGACAGTAGAGATAGACCAGCTATCCTACCTTAATATACACTTTATGTTGGGTGGAGTCAGCAAGGCTGTAATAACCAAGCTGTGGTAGGGTGTGGAAGGATGGACAAAGATGACTAGATAATGTCTAAGAAGAGTGTGTTCATTGGTCTATGGACTACACCACATTGTGGTCCCAGTATGACCTTAGAGGTTGGTATGAAAAGGAGGGAGAGGTTGGATGTAAAATGCAAGTGTTGTAATTAGAGTTGAGCGAACCTCTGGAAGTTCGGGTTCTGCTGGTCCGTCCGAACTTCGGGACAAAGTCCGGGTCCGGGTCCGGACGGAAACCGAACGATCGCACGGACAAGTTGTGAACGTAAAATGTAGGTTGGAGAGGGAGGAAAAGTATGGTTGGAGATTCCAGTATGACCCTGGTGTTACACCACATCAGGTATCTGGTTACTTGTGTGAGAAGAATCTGTAATAGATCAGTAGAAACAGGTAGGAAGGTGTGGGATGGTGTCGAACCAATAATGTCGGAACGACTGAGGTGGGTTGTATTTCACATATAATTCCATCCTATCGACCAGATAGAGATGACAGCCGAAGTGGGAAGGGGGTTAGAAATTATAAAATATAAAAAAAAGAGGGAGGAGGGAGAGGGGGTG
>BLSH010494877.1:1100771-1117918 GCA_018402905.1 Glandirana rugosa | reverse complement strand
ACCCATCAGTGACCGTGGCTTGTCACCCGACACCCATCAGTGACCGTGGCGTGTCACCCATCACCTATCAGTTACCGTGGTGTGTCAACCGCCACACATCAGTGGCCTGTCACCCAACACTGACCATGGCCTGTCACCTGTCACCCATCACTGACCATGGCCCGCCACCCATCAGTGACCACTGCCAGTCACCCATGGCCTGTCACCCGTCACCCATCAGTGACCACCGCCAGCCACCCATCACCCATCAGTGGCCGTGACCAGTCACCCATCAGTGACCACTATCATGACACCCGTCACCCATCAGTGACCACCACCAGTCACCCGTCACCCATCAGTGACCACCACCAGTCACCCGTCACCCTTCAGTGACCACCGCCAGTCACCCGTCACCCATCAGTGACCACCGCCAGTCACCTGTCACCCGTCACGCATCTGTGACCACCGCCAGTCACCCGTCACGCATTAGTGATCACCGTCAGACACCGGTCACCCATCAGTGACCACCGCGAGACACCCGTCACCCGTCAGTGACCACCGCCAGACATGCGGCACCCATCAGTGACCACCGCCAGTCACCCATCAGTGACCACCACCAGTCACCCATCAGTGACCACCACCAGACACCCATCACCCATCAGTGACCATCACCAGACACCCGGCACCCATCAGTGACCACCGCCAGTCACCCATCATCTATCAGTGACCACCGCCAGTCACCCGTCACGCATTAGTGATCACCGCCAGACACCGGTCACCCATCAGTGACCACCGCCAGACACCCATCACTGACCACCGCCAGACACACGGCACCCATCAGTGACCACCGCCAGTCACCCATCAGTGACCACCACCAGTCACCCGTCACCCATCAGTGACCACCACCAGACACCCATCACCCATCAGCAGAATGTATTTTGGGGTGTCATTTTTGCTATGTACATGCTATGTGTTGGAAATATCTTATAAATGGACAACTTTGTGTAAAAAAAATGCGTTTTCATTTTTTTCCCACATTTTCAAAAAACTACTGGAAAAAAATGAACCGTTCAAAACACTCATTATGCCTCATAGATTATTCGTTGGGGTGTTTGCTTTCCAGAATGGGGTCATTTTGTGGGCAATTCCATTGTCCTGGTGCTCCAGGGCCTTCCAAAATGTGATAGGTCGTCATGACATTAGATGTGTAATTTATGTCCCTAGAATAGCTGACGGCACTCCCTGCATGTTGAGCCTCTGTATGTGGCCAGACTGTGAAAAAGTCTCAGACATGTGGTATTGCCATACTCAGGAGGAGTAGTAGAATGTGTTTTGGGGTGTAATTTGTGGTATGCATATGCTGTGTGTGAGAAATAACCTGTTACAATGACAATTTTCTGAAAAAAAAAAAAATTGCAAAGAATTGTGGGAAAAAATTTTCAAAAAAACTTTTTGAAAAAAACTTCAAAAATTCACCATGCCTCTTACTAAATACCTTGGAATGTCTACTTTCCAAAAAAGGGTCATTTGGGGGGTATTTGTACTTTCCTGGCTTGTTACAGGCGACTCAAGTCGCCTGACAATTCGCCTAGATGTGAACGGGCCGCGAAGTCGCACCGCATCGCGCCGCGTTAGTGTGAACCGGCCCTTAGGGTCTCAAGAAATGAGATAGGCCGTCAGTACATCAGGTGTGATCAGGTGTGATCAATTTTCAATGATTGGCACCATAGCTTGTAGACTCTATAACTTACACAAGGACCAAATAATATACACTTATTTGGGTTATTTTTACCAAAGATAGGTAGCAGTATAAATTTTGGCCAACATTTACAAAGAAAAATTTCTAATTTGCAAAATTTTTTGACAGAAACAAAGAAAAAGGCATTTTTCACAAAATTTTCAATCTTTTTTATTTATAGCACAAAAAATAAAAAAAAAACCCTAGTGATTAAATACCACCAAAAGAAAGCTCTATTTGTGTGAAAAAAAAGATGCAAATTGCATATGGGTACAGGGTTGCATGACTGAGTAATTGTCATTCAAAGTGTAATAGCGCTGAAAGCTGAAAAATTGCCTAGACAGGAAGGGGGTTTTCGTGCCCAGTACTGAGGTGGTTAAGGAGTTTTATCTCATTTTCTATTGTGTGCCCACAATGTGACACAAAAAAAAACACTGAAAGGGGTTCAAAAGACCAACTAAAGGCTCCTGTATGACAGTCTAAGCAAGTCCCAAATCCAGTTACTATGTACTGCACAAGCCTCATGAATTTAGAGTGGTGCAGGATCATTGTTTTTAGGTTGCAAGCTCTGGCCAGCAGGGCCCTCTGATTGCATCAGAGGAAGTTGCATCAGGTGGACTTCATTGGCGAGAGCAACAGGTATTTGTGAGACTTTGTAGGGGGATTAAGATAAAATAGTAAGTGCAGAGTCACATAAAAGTAAGTACTGCAGCACCTATTTTTTTAATGGAAGGTCATAGTCCTACTTAAAAAGGGTTGTAAAGTCAGAAGGTTTTTTTATCTTAATGCATTTTATGCATTAAGATAAAAAGCCTTCTGTGTGCAGCAGCCGCCCCAGTACCCCTAATACTTACCTGAGCCCCATCTCTATCCAGCGATTTCCACGAGTAACTCGGCCATCCGGGACTCTCCCTCCTGATTGGCTGAGACCCAGCAGTGGCACTATTGGCTCCCGCTGCTGTCAATCAAAGTCAGTTAGCCGATCAGGAGAGAGAGGGGCCGGAGTCAAACCGGGGCTCCATGTCTGAATAGGCACAGGGGGCTGTGACTCAGCTCAGTTGCCCCATAGCAAGCTGCTTGCTGTGGGGGCACTCGACAGGAGGGAGGGGCCAGGAGAGCCAGGAGAGGACCAGACATGAGGAAGATCTTGGCTGCTCTGTGCAAATCCACTGCACAGCGGAGGTAAGTATAATATGTTTGTTATTTTTATGGAAAAAAAAGAGACTTTACAATCACTCTAACCAATTCTTACTGTATCCAAAACAAAGCTTGGGCTTAAGATATATATTTTGCTAACATTCTTGTGTGTGTGTCTTTATCTTAGAACAGTGGTTCTCAACCTCAGTCCTCAAGTACCCCCAACAGGCCATGTTTGCAGGTTTTCCTTTATCTTGCACAGGTGCTTTAAATCAGAGTCAATGGCTTGGTATTTTGGACAGCTATTTTATCTAAGAGAAATTCCCAAAACATGGCCTGTTGGGGGTACTTGAGGACTAAGGTTGAGAACCAGTGTCTTAGAATACGGAAAATCACATGTTTATTTGCCCAAGGGTACCAAAACCTAGCAATCAATGCATGCTTTGTCTTGCCCTGTATTGTAGTTATGAGATGTGTAATGGGAGAAGAAGTAAGGAGATATAAAAAAAGGGGCAAGATTAGTTAAATCGTGTAGAAGAGGACCCAGGTTAACTGGGCATCATGGGATGGAAATTGGAAGCAATATATAGAGAAAAATGGGATAAACTTGTGCAAGAGATCAGAACCCTTGAATAGAAAAAATATGAAAATAAGTTCATTAACCACTTCAGCCCCGGAAGGATTTCCCACATTAGGACCAGAGGACTTTTTACAATTTGGCACTGAGCTGCTTTAACTGGTAATTGCGCGGTCATGCAATACTGTACCCAAACTAAATGTGTGTCCCTTTTCCCCACAAATAGAGCTTTCTTTTAGTGGTATTTGATCACCTCTGCACTTTTTATTTTTTTGCGATATAAATGAAAAAAGAACAAAAATTTTGAAAAAAAATTATATTTTATACCCTTTGTTATTAGGAAAATACAATAAACTAAATCTTAGTCATTTTTTGTCAAAATGCATTCAGCCACATTCTCGGGTAAAAAAAAAAGTCAATTAGCTTATATTTATTGGTTTGCGCAAAAGTTATAGCGTCTACAAACTAGGGTACATTTTCTGGAATTTACACAGCTATTATTTTATGACTGCCTATCTCATTCCTGAGGTGCTATAATGGAAGGGCAGGACCCCATTTTGGAGACTACCACATCCCAAGGAATTAGCTGAGAGGCATGTTGAGCCCATTGAATATTTTATTTTTTTGTCACAAGTGATTGAAAAATGACAAAAAAATAAAAATTACACAAAGTTGTCACTGAAATGATATATTGCTCACACATGCCATGGGTATATGTGGAATTACACCCCAAAATACATTCTGGTGCTTCTCCTGAGTACAGGGATACCCTATGTGTGAGACTTTTCAGGAGACTATCCGTGTACGGGACCCCAAAAACCAATCACCGCCTTCAGGATTTCTAAGGGCGAAAATTTATGCCTTCACCCCATACTACCTATCACAGTTGCGGAGGCCATGAAATGCCCAGATAGCAAAAAAAGAAACCCAAATGACCCCTTTTTGGATAGTAGACACCCCAAGCTGTTTGCTGAGAGGCATGTTGAGTCCATGAAATATTTTATTTTTTTATCACAAGTGATTGAAAAATGACAAAAAAAAAATTACACAAAGTTGTGTAACTATGTACATTTTTAAAAGCCTTTAAAAGCCTTTACAGGTTACCACTTTAGATGCATGGTGAAATTGCTGTTTACATACGACACAAGACCGACGCTTGCGTTCGCCATGCGCGCGTGCACAGGGGTGCTTTTTTTTTTTAATTATTCATTTTGCTTTTTATTTTATTTTTACACTGTCCCTTTCATCTTTTTTTTATTATTTTTATTGTTATCACAGGGAATTTAAATATCCCCTATGATAAAAATGGGTAGTGTTGCGCATATATATATATATATATATATATATATATATATTTTAATTTGGGGTTTACTAGACTCTAGATCTTTACTCAGCCTTTAAAGCACCTGACCACACCAATATTGGTGTGATAAGATGCTTTCACAGTTTCCAAATTTGGCGCTGTTTATATCCGGCAAAACCGAAGTCACAAAATGCTCACAGCCTCCGCTTTCTTAGGCCATAGAGATGATTGGAGCCATTCTAGTCTTCGATTGGCTCTATGGTCAGCTGGCGGAACCACTGGCTGCATTCTCGCGTTCCCTGGTGGGACAGGAGAGCCTGAGAAGACCAGCAACATACTAGTACGTCGCTAGTCCTTGTTGGGCATATGTTGTAATGTTCTGTTTTTTCATGCAGCCAGTGGGTTAAATGAAAAAAAAGAATCAATCGGTGGGTATGCCCACCATTAGAAAACCATCCTTCATCCACCCACTTCTAATGGTGGGCATAGCCCCTTTTTAAAAATATATACCGGAGCATTGGGGCAATCCACCCCAATTTCCACCCACTGCACCTATGCTCCGGTATATATGCTCTTTTTTAACTGTGGTGGTGAAATCACCTCCTACAGCGCTGGAGTCGCTGCTTTACGTATAGTGGGAGCAAACGCTGTTGCTGTCACCAAAAAAAACAGTAACAAAACATTACAGGTATGCATAAAAAACATTGATAGAGAGTGCAATAGAAAGAGAATAGAGAGAAAATAGAGATAGAAAAACAAGAAACTTACAACCGATTTTGTCTTTTATAATTTTTTTTTTCGTTTTATCGCTTTTTTATTATTTTAAAACATTTTATTAATTTTTTTTTTGAACGCTTTTTTTTTATAACAGTAAGACCCCTTTCACACCAATGCGTTTTCAGGCATTTTTGCTCTAAAATTAGCACATAAAAAGCGCACCAAAAACGCTCCCCATGCATCTCAATGGATGCTTTCACACCGAGGCATTGCGCTTGCTAGGCGTTGCAAAAAGTCTTGCAAGCAGCATCTTTTCAGCTTGTTTTGTGCGCTCAAAATAGTTCTTCAAAAACGCCCATGTCCATTGAAAATAATGGTTAAGCGCTTGAAAAACACTTGAAAAGCCCATGAAATGTGTACTGAGGCTGTGGAAAGGTCACATGATTGAAACACAAACGCTTGAAAAGTGCTTAAAAAAACGCCATTAGAGGGGCGCTATTTATAGCACGAGCGCTTCAAAAGCGCGGAAAAACACACACTAAAATCCTGGCGTTTTACAGGATTTTACAGGCTTTTTTCCAACGCCTTGGTGTGAAAGGAGCCTAAAGGTTAGGGTCTCTAAAAATGCAGTGACATCTTTGGAGACCCTGTGACAGTGTGCCCTATTCCTGTGTAGTGCTGTATACCCTAGGCTAACACTCAACTAGTGTATGGTAGCGCGCGAAACAGTCACCGATGCAAAGACCAGGCTGGTCAGGACAGGAGGGGCAATAATAACGGGTGTCATGCCTGTATCCACATCATCGGCAGACACAAAATCTTTTTTGGGGGACTCGGTTGGTAGGGGTACCAGGGATGGCATGTGAAAATTGCCATCCATGCAGCTGGCTCACATGGAGTGCAGAACCATCTGGAAACAGAAGGGCTCTGACGATCTCTTCCTCAAATTTAAGGAGAGATCCAGTCCATCCTAACACTTTGTATAGCACATAAGCGTTCAGCATAGCCAATTGCAATAAGACACTTTTTTGTACCAGCGTCTGGCCTTACGGGCAATAAAGTACGGCGCCACCCCTCCCATATTTTGGTTATATTCGTGGACACAGAGGGGTTTCTCCACAACACTAGTCGTCGTTGTAATTTGGACAGCCGTGTCTGTGTGAATGGAGGAAAGAACAAAAACATTATTTGTATCCCTCCACTTCACCGCAAGCAAATTACCACTTTTCAAGCAGGCTGTCTCCCCCCGTCTAAGTCGGGATTCTACCAGCCGTTGGGGGAAGCCCCGGCGATTAGATCGCACTGTGCCGCATGCGCCAATTTGATGATCAAACAAGT
Source organism: Glandirana rugosa (assembly GCA_018402905.1). Lineage (NCBI taxonomy): Eukaryota > Metazoa > Chordata > Amphibia > Anura > Ranidae > Glandirana > Glandirana rugosa. The sequence continues at coordinate 1,111,129 of BLSH010494877.1, read as the reverse complement.
GACTAAAAAGTGGCACACTTAAGTAGTAATTGTCCACATTCAAATGGTACCCCTTTCCGAATAAGGGTGACACCAAGTCCTACACAATCTTGCCAGCGTTCCTTATGTAATATGGGCATCCTTCCGGCCCCACGTGACTATCTTTTCCCTCATAAACCATAAAACTATATGTAAAGCCTGTGGCCCTGTCACAGAGTTTATACATTTTGACCCCGTATCTGGCACGCTTGCTGGGGAGAAACTGCTTGAAAGCAAGACGGCCAGAAAATATAATCAGGGACTCATCTACGCAGACAACCTGCAAAATTTTGGTTGAAGTGGTTTACGAGGGGCCGAATTTTGTGGAGCCGATCATATTCAGGGTCAACCCGTGGACGACAGAGTTCATTGTTGTTAAAGTGCATAAACTGCAGGATCTGCTCGTATCGTGTCCTGGCCATGGAGACAGAGATCACGAGCATATGGTGAATTAGGTCAGTGGACCAATATGACTGCAATTCAGGTTTTTTTATTATGCCCATGTTGAGGGAAAGGCCCAGAAAGGATTTAAATTCTGGAACCGTAATTGGTTTCCAGTCTCAATGACAAAAGAGGATTAGCGGCAATGTATTGACCAGCATATAAATTGCTTTGGTCCACAATAGAGCTATAGAGATCTTCGGTGAAAAACAGCAAATAAAAATCAATGGCCTTAAATCAACTGTTTCTACCTGAATTCCGGGTTGGCCAGTGAATGGGGAAGTACGGGCGTTGAATCAGTGGTGGGTTGCCAATCAGGGTTAGTGTATTCAGCGGGAAGGACACTATGGGTTCTGCGGGCCTGTCTTTGTCTTCTTTGTGGCTGCGGGAGACTACTTGTGCTAGCCACACCAGCTTGAACTGTGCTTATGGGACTCACCACGTCACCAAGTGTTACTGCAGTGCTGGTTGTACGACCAGGGTGTACTAGGCCGCTGGTGCTTGCCAGTTCACCAGAAGGAGTAGCGGCACTAGTACTGGCTCTCTGCTCCATATGAGAGCCCTGCGGTTCTTGCACCTCAGTGACAGCAGAATGGGATCGGGTACGCCTGACCTTAGCAGAGACCACAACTCCATCGTCAGAGCTATCTGACAGGGCGCCAATGCTCTCTACGGGATCGTATGCTGAGCCTGAATCTGACAGTGAGACTTCCCCATCACTCTCATCTGTCATGCTGAGCAACAAGTAGGCCTCTTCACTAGTGTACCTCAGATTTGACATTTTGGACTCTAAATTTATCGGTACACTAGTGTGACTCACAGGCAAAAAAGCGCACCTGGTACGCAGGTATCTGGGCTGATCCCAATAACGCTGCATTTTTTAGAACACTAATCTAGTGGGGATGCTAATATAGATCTAATCAGATCACAGATATTGATCTGTACAGATAATATGCTACTAACTGACCTATCTAGGTGTATGTATGCGTGTCAGAGTACCTGTACTAATCTGACCCTGCCGGGAATGGACACTGACCCTAACGCACGCTAAAACATAACTGAGGTATATATATATATACGGCGAGGAATCTGATGGGAAAAAACTACCTAAGTAGGGGCAGTCAAGGCATTAAAACCTTTATTGGGGGTACCTAGGCCTACTACTACCTACCCTACTACTGTGTCAGCGTGGTGTTGGTGCAACTCACGTTTAGATGTCGTCTCTCCCTCTCTGGAACGGAAAAGGACCCAGAGAGGGAGAGTGACATCACTTCCTCTGTCTCTGTTTACATTACAGAGGCAGGGGAGGCATTTCATTTGCCAAGACAGATCAACAGGTACAAAAAATAACTGCTCTGTGCCGGTAGATTGATCGGTCCTCTAGCGAACCGGATAGACGCGGCCTCACAGGGGGCGTGCGCATGCACCCCCCCCCGGCCATGGCCATGAGCGCCGTTTATAGACGGCAATTCGCGTTATGCTGCCACATTGCAGCAGTGAATGTACGCAACATGGTCCGGAACTGGTTAAATATAAAAACTGTAACTCTGGCCAAAATGTTTTATTTTTGGATAGAGTTGCAAGGGGTCCAAACTTCAATAAAGATTTTATTGCTGTCTGCACTTTTTGACCCAAAAGACACAACACGAAGTGGAAAGTTTCCCAAAATGAGAACATTTTGACAGTTGTCACTAGAACAAATGTCTTTATGCAAACATATCCCCGCAGCTCCTGTTCAGAAAGAAAAGTTGAAGAGACATTGTTAGTTTGCTTTTTATAGCAGTCAAATGACCATTCCCAAAGTCCTTATATCTGCGCAAGGTGGGAAAGTTGTGTGGTAACAACTAGCATCAGCTTATCACTGTCACAAAGGTATTGGACCCCAAGGGAAGCCAAGTTAACCTTGGCCCTAGAGGGTCGAGGAGCAGACTATAAGGACTGCCAAAGACTATGTTTGCTGAGAACATCTCCAAGGTTGTGGCCCTTGGCTGCATTTGAAGTAGAAACAGCTGATAGCAGGCAGAAAGGAAAGGTGCTACAAAATTGGCAGGTGGGATCATGGTCAAACAGACAAAAGGTTGGGGCATGCAAATAACAAGGTTCTTTGAGACAGGAGGTCATAAACGGATATCAGAACTAGAAAAAAAGACCTAGAAGAGACACTCAGAGAGACACTCCCAACAGCAAGTTTGGAAAAGTGTTTCTAGACAGGACCTCAGAAGCATCCAGCTGCACTTCTTTCTAGGAACCAGCAGGGGTTGTGCGAAAACATCTAAACATGGACTGAAAGAGACCTAGAGCCATTAGGAAGAGCCTTATTGCATTGTGTTGTGTGGTCTTCCCCAATTGTTATTTAGGTCCTTGAAGTTCAGGAGACTCTGCTACAAGATTCATTATACATTATATGTACTTTCAGCTTTGTGAGTATTTTTATAAACTTTTTTTATTATTAAACGGTGCTTAGGATATTACACTAGGCCAGTGCACCATTTTTTGTTCTTTTTTTGTTTAGGTTCATAGACCTGAAGAGGCCTGCAAAGGCGGGAGTGGGCTCTGAGCACTGCATGGATTAGATCAGCAAATTAGCCTCCTCAGCTTGAAGATCTCTACATTTTAATTACACTTTAGCACTGTTTCTTGTTCCATGCCTAGTACTTCAAGAATCTACTGTAAGCCCCATCACTTTCTCTTGAGTAATATATGTACTTAGAAAGTGCATGTTGGGTTTATTGTTCCTGTACTGAAGTCAGTACAAATGTGCACATGCATGCCTATTTCCTTTCCATCATGCAGGCCATTACACTACAAAACCAATGCACAAGTCTTATACACAATACTCCATAAACCCATTTTTCATAGGAACTTTTCTAATAACTGTTCAGAAGAAAATCTCCATATTATGTCCTACATTTACCCAGATGATTTATTATACCAATTATAAATTCGCAATGCTATGCTAGATGAATGGGCACAGGCTATCTCCATAGGTTCTATGAAACAATGTAATGGAAGAAAGAGTATCAACTCATGCATTGTTCATTTAAACAATGGGAAGCATACAGTGACTACTTTTGATAATCACAGTGGTACATGAGCTGCTCAAGAATCTTTCTCCAAACAGTGTTGTTGGCAAGATATCCTGAACTGAGACTGCTGTGATTCTGCCACCATCTGCTGGACAAAGTGTTAAACTAGATTAAGGTTATATTTCTGCAGAGATATCTCAGCCCTGCTCCACACTGACAAATCTGGACCTAGGTACTGTGCGACTAAAAATCAATGCTGCTTTCCCACAAATAACTTTACAGCCAACATATGCAACAGTGATCTAGTTACAATTTTCCAAGTCCTTCATGAATTGTGAGTTATGATGCAATGTCAAAGTTGTTTGCAATTACTGAAGGTCCCAGCAACAAAGGGGGCAGTTAAAGCTATAACAGATATACCAGGTACCTGCATAAAAATATATATGTACACAATTTGGGGACCTCTATATAATTGCAATGAAAATTATTAGTATTCTGTATCAACAGAGGAATTGCCTTTGAGCTGAAGATTAGAAGTGCATGGGACCCTTATTGGTTTTGCTATGGGGCCTCATTGCATATAGAAAATTGGCCCAGCCAGTGACCCAATCCTGGGATCTTAAAGTTTAAAAAGGGATCTCGCACCCTGTAGTGGTTATCTGTATATCAGAGAATGATTAACACTCTGCTTAAAGATGAAATCAAGCTTCTGGTCACTTTAAATACTTCACTTGGCCAACACAAAATCTTACTTATGCCAGAACAGTATGGCCATTGTTGCTGCTGTAATACCCTGTAGTAGCATTTGCTACTCAGCATTTTCTGATTATGCCTTCACTCACCTGCCTGTCCACCTCAGCCAATAAGAGAATGCCTCATATTCATTGGAAATAATACAAGGCTGCTCCTGAATGGCCTAGATGCTGTGCAAGAATCTCTCTTTTTTTCTGGCAGTAGGGGGGTAGTCACTGCTACCCCTCCAGGGATACAGCAGCACTTACTATATGCTATATTACTTTAAATTTAAAGCAGAAAATATGTTTAATGTTTCAAACAGATTGGGAGAGGGTTAGGCCCATTGTGCATAGGCAGTCTAGAAGCAGCTTGCCTCCAAGAGACAGGTGACGTGTTTAACCTCATTGCAGGCAGCTTGTCAAAGACTATGGCAGGCTGCAGCTTAATTGATGGGGCTAAACACGGTACTGAGTGGTACCAACGCTTAAGACCCTATGTGTTCAGAGATGAAGGTCAAGAATGCAGGCTGCCATAAATTTCGACTGCAGCACGGATGGAATCTGCACCTGTCCCACCAAGGTGCACTAAAATGCTGTGGGGAATGCCCTGCTCCTGGACAGCTTTAACATGCAAAGTAGAGTCAACTTTTTAAAGCTGATGGTATCTTTTCTGACTTTTCCTCACTTCCTGTTTCAATGACCACCTTCACTTGGACAGGTACTGATAATAAAGTCCCCAGCCAACACAATATGGCTGCGTGTTACTTAGGAAATTTTGAATCCAGGTCTGCATCACATCCTATTCAGTTACTTTATTTCATTTACTGATATTTTTTCTTTCTTTAGAGCTGAATTTCAAATTTATTTTCACTAGAACTGAATGGAATGATCAATGGGATCGTAGACAGAACTTTAGAAATTTCAAATAAATAATAGCCATGACACAAATATCTTATGGCTGTAATAGGCCGTGCCCTTTATTATAGGTATTTAAATTATAATAAACTACTTTTATAACTTTTATTATCAAGTATTATCACGTATATAACTTTGATAAATTCAATAAATCTATATCTTAAAATATAATAGATAAACACACGTATTATAACTTAGCTATTAAAGCTCAAGTTATTATTAAATATTATAACAACAAACACAATCCAACATTGACCGTGGATACAAATAAATGCCACGTAAGTTTTCATACAGAAAGAACACCTCATAAATAGGGCCACAACAAGAAGGGGTGGGATGGGAGGGACTCGCTTTCCTCTGCTTCTTCACTCCCGACTGATGCTCAATGATGCATTTTCTTTTATTACATAGGTCTTAACTCGTGCCTGTGCCTCATCCATTGGGCAACTGAAAAAATGCTCCACCGAACAAAGGTGAGTATATCCACTTCCCGACCGCCGTATGCAGAATGACGGCCGGGAAGTGGCTGAGTTATCCTGACTGGACGTCATATGACGTCCTCAGGATAACAAGCCGCCGCGCGCCCGGGGGGGTGCGCATCGCGGCGATCGGTGGTGTGGGGGGTCAGTCTGACCCCCCGCAATGCCGATCTCGGTAAAGTGCTTCGATCCGAAGCACTTTACCATGTGACCAGCCGTGACCAATCACGGCTGGTCACAGTGTAATACAGGAAAGCCGTTTATCGGCTTTCCTGTACTCAGGTCTGCAGACCTGATGAGGGGAGAGCCATCCCTGACAGGGAGGGTTTGTGCTGATGATTTATCAGCACAGCCCTCCCTCAGATCGCCACCCTAGACCACCAGGGAGCCTGCCCAGGGATGTGCCCACCAAGGACCCCCAGGGAGCCGACCAGGGACCACCAGGGAGCCGATCTGGACCACCAGGGAGACCCCCCTAGACCACCAGGTAAGTGACTAAGTGCTCAGGTCCACCTTCACTCAGTGCCACCTTCAGATGCCACCCTAGACCACCAGGGAATGAGCCCCTATTAATGTATATGCTCACCAGTGCCCACCAGTGCCCCTATCAGTGTGTACCAGTGCCACACATCAGTGCCCACCATTGCCACCTACCAGTGCCCACCTATCAGTGCCCATCAGTGCCACCTATCAGTGCCCAGTGCCGCCTATGAGTGCCAATCAGTGCTGTCCATTAGTGCCCATCAGTGCCGCTTAGCAGTGTCCGTCATTGCTGCATATCAGTGCCCATCAGTGCTGTATATCAGTGCCACCTCTCAGTACCCGTCAATGCTGCTTATCAGTGCCGCCTAACAGTGCTCATCATCGCTGCATATAAGTGCCTCATCATCAGTGCCACCTCATCAGTGCCGCCTCATCAGTGCCAATCAGTACTGCCACATCAGTGCCCGTCAGTGTAGCCTCATCAGTGCCCACCAGTGATGGAGAAAATTTACTTATTTACAAAGTTTTGTGACAAAAATAGAGAATTTTTTTTTTTTTCAAAATTTTCGGTCTTTTTTTATTTGTAGCGCAAAAAATAAAAACCGCAGGGGTGATCAAATACCACCAAAAGAAAGCTCTATTTGTGGGAACAAAATGATAAAAACTTTGTTTGGGTACAGCATCGCACGACCTCGCAATTGTCATTCAAAGCGCAACAGCACTGAAAACTGAAAATTGGTCTGGTAGTAAAGGGTTCTAAGTGCATAGTATTGAAGTGGTTAAACATTTATTATTTATTTAATTTTTTATTTTTTTTTAAACGTTCACCTGGTCTGCCACGATCCCATATGTGGTGGGGGTGGGGGGCATTTCATGCCTTACCCCTCACTGTTATTCCAGCATAGATCATACCTCTGTACCATGTTGCTCAGTTGTCTGCAGATCCCCTGATATTCTGGGTTTAGTTGTGGCTTTGTACCATGTGACACTCTGTACATCCTGCTGATAGGCTCTGTCCCTTCCACAGCCACTTCCTGCAGCAGCTAGAGCCTATAACGCTCCCCTTTGTAGCCTTTCAGACTCTGCAAATGATGTAACTTTTTCACAGCTCTGATGGTGGGTAGGATTGAACACATCCTAATTAGCATTCATTCCCTCCCAGTCACACCAACAGGAAGAGTCCAAACCTCCCAAGTTCTGCCTCACAGATCACAGCATTAAAGGAGAAGTATAGCCAAAGCTCGTCAAAGCTGGCAATATTTCATACCAGATGACACTTGAAACATCCAGATTTCAGCTGTCATTATTACCATTTCTTTATGTTTTTCTAAGCAAATGATGTAAACAGTGGGAACATTTATCAAGTATTTTAATCTCCCTAAATTCTGTACTGAATGGGGTAGATAAGGTCAGTTTATTAAATTGTTGGCTACTATGTGATTGTGTTTTTACTAAAAAATCCATCCGGCCTGTCATGCAGTCTAATGGCTTCTCATTCAACTCCCAGGGACCGCCACTCACCGACTATTTGGTGGATCCTTTAACCAGTTAACAACCGCCCTATAGTCAAATGACGGCTACAGGGCGGTTGCTTAACCCGGGAGGGCGTACTATGACGTCCTCCCATGAACACCCATAAACTCCCATGAACGCGCTTTCCCGCGCACCCCCTGGGGCGCGCACACGGGAACATCCGTGACCACTGGGTCCAGGGGAACCGCGGAGAATGTCCACTGTTAGCTGCCTTTTACCACGTGATCGCTCCATCACATGTAAACAAGCCAGCGAAAGTGCAGGCTTTTCTCTCCCCTCTCCGTACCAATCAATGCATTGTGAGAGGAGAGGGGGAGAGAGGACAGGCTGCTGTGGGCAGGATGTGTAGTGCCCACAGTGCTGCTAAGTGACAGGCTGCATCCCCACCATCCATCCAAGCTCACCCACCCAGCCATCCTCACCCCATCCATGCTCACCCACCCAGCCACCCATCCATCCATCCATGCTCACCCATCCAGCCATCCTCACCCAGCCATGCTCACCCATCCAGCCATACATGCTCATCCACCCATCCATGCACACCCAGCCATCCATCCATGCTCACTCAGCCATCCATCCATGCTCATCCACCCAGCCGTGCTCACTCAGCCATGCTCACCCATCCATCCATCCATGCTCACCCACCCAGCCGTGCTCACCCAGCCATCCATCCATGCTCACCCATCCATCCATGCTCACCCAGCCATCCATCCATGCTCACCCACCCAGCCGTGCTCACCCATCCATGCATCCATGCTCACCCAGCCATCCATCCATGCTCACCCACCCAGCCGTGCTCACCCAGCCATCCATCCATGCTCACCCAGCCATCCATCCATGCTCACCCACCCAGCCGTGCTCACCCACCCAGCCATGCTCACCTATCCATCCATCCATGCTCACCCACCCAACCATGCTCACCCACCCATCCGTGCGCAGTCATCCCCATCCATGCTCATCCATACCCATCCATGCTCAGTCATCCTCATCCGTGCTCATCAATCCCATCTTTGCTCATCCATTCCCATCTGTGCTCAGTCTTCCCCATCCGTGCTCAGTCATCCTCTTCCGTGCTCATCCATCCCCATCCGTGCTCATCCATCCCCATCCGTGCTCATCCATCCCCATCCGTGCTCAGTCATCCCCATCTGTGCTCATCCATCCCCATCCACGGCTCATCCATCCCCATCCATGGCTAATTTGTGCCTCATTCATGCTCCATCCATACCATACTCGTATTGTATTGCCATGCTCGGGAGGAGTAGTAGAATGTGTTTCGGGGTGTAATTTGTGGTATGCATATGCTAGGTGTGAGAAATAACCTGTGGGGAAAAGTTACAACCCAAAAAATTCATCATGCCTCTTACTAAATGCCTTGGAATGTCTACTTTCCAGAAATGGGTCATTTTGGAGGTATTTGTACTTTCCTGGCTTGTTAGGGTCTCAAGAAATGAGCTAGGCCGTCAGTACATCAGGTGTGATCTATATTCAGTGATTGGCACCATAACTTGTAGGCTGCATTCACACAGGGGCGACCCGACTTTGACGCGACTTTGCTAGGCAATTTCAGCGCGACTTTCAGTGCGACTTCCAGCGCGACTTCCAGGGACTTGAGGTGACTTTACAACACGACTTTTTCCAGGCGACTTTGCCTTGACCAATCAGAAAAGGGAGGGAGGGGGTTGCCTAAAAATAAATTCTATTCTTTTCACTACAAAGTCGCTTTTATTTAGATGGGGGATCCGACTTGGAGGCGACTTCTATTCAATTCTATGGGCACAAGTCGGCTAGAAGTCGCCTAGAAGTAGTACAGGAACTTTTTCTGAAGTCGTTCCGACTTCAGTAGTGTACATTAAGACGGCTCCCATTCATTTCAATGGGATTTCAGATGTCAAGCGACCTGGGGCAACTTGAGGCTACCCAAGTCGGAGCGACAGTCGCCCCTGTGTGAATGGTGCCGTAGACTCTATAACCTTCACAAAGACCAAATAATATACACTAATTTGTTTTTTTTATCAAAGATATGTAGCAGTATAAATTTTGGTCAAAATTTATGAAGAAAAATACGAAATTTTATAACAGAAACGAAGAAAAATGCATTTTTTTTACAAAAGTTTCGGTCTTTTTTTCATTATAGCGCAAAATAAAAAACCCAGCGGTAATTAACCGCTTACCGACCGCTGGTCAGCAATTGATGGCGACAGTGTGGCTCAATAACGCAAAACGCCGTCATACGATGGCGGCCGCGAGATCGAGCCCAGTGAGCGCGCGCGCACCGCCGGAGGGGTGCCCGCGCGCTCACTGTATCCGGGGAGGGCCAGGGAGCGGGTGCGGCGGAGTCGATCTCCGCCGGCCACCCGCGATGCCCCCCCCGGAGTGAAAGAACGGAGGTCCGTGTAAGTCGTGGGGAGGCCGCCACGCGCGCGCGAGTGACCCGAGCTAGAGCGCCGGCGGTAGCATACTGCCGCAAAACGCAATAACTCGGTGTGACAGCGGTAGTTAACGACTGGTCGCCAGCCATTCGCCAATTAATGGCGACCCAAAAAATAAAACGCGATATTACTTTTTTTCTGGCTTTGAAAACATTTTTTTTACGTAAAAAGAAGCAAAGACAATATTTTAAAGCATAAAAAGAAGTATTTAAAACTGGTTTTAAATATGACGATGTATAGAAACTATTTTTTTTGTTTAATCACATATAATAAACCAGAAACACTTCCAATATCTCA
>BLSH010494877.1:1079834-1100761 GCA_018402905.1 Glandirana rugosa | reverse complement strand
TTCCGACATGTCCGCTGAAATATCGCAGTACCGCTAAAAATCGCAGATCGCCGCCATTACTAGTAAAAAATAAAAAAAAATAAAAACCCCAGAAATGAATTCTCATCATCCGTAAACGCAACCACTTTTGCGCAAACCAATCAATAAATGCCGATTGCGATTTTTTTTATCACAAATATGAGGAAGAATATAAATCGGCCAAAACCGATGAAAAAAAATGTTTTTTTATATTTTTTTTTGGATTTGTATTGTAGCAAAAAGTAAGAAATTTGATGTTTTTTGCAAAATTGTCGCTCTTCTTTTGTTTATAGCGGCGACCAGAAATGACGCAGTGGTGATCAAATACCACCAAAAGAAAGCTCTATTTGTGGAAAAAAAGGACGCAAATTTCGTTTGGGTACAACGTCGCAAGACCGCGCAATTTTCAGTTAAAGCGATGCAGTGCCGAATCGCAAAAAGTGCTCCGGTTCTAAAGCTGGAAATCCTTCCGGGGCTGAAGTGGTTAAATACCACCAAAAGAAAGCTATATTTGTGTGGAAGAAAAAAAAATGTAATATGGGTACAGTGTTGCATGACTGAGTAATTGTCATTCAAAATGTGAGAGCACTGAAAGCTGAAAATTGGTCTGGTTGTTAAGGGGGTTTAAGTGCCCAGTGGTCAAGTGGTTAAAGATTCTCCTTTCATGTAGAACTCAGCTGCTCTCCTGCTTCTCCTGTGCCACTCCAGGAGCCAACTCCCGCTCCTGACTGCACCCAAGCCCCATGCCTCAGGTTCATCCCCCCAGACTGGGGGCTCCCCTCCCGGGCGAGGCCTGATCCGCAGCTCCAGCTACATTCTCATCTCTTCCACCCAAACTCTCCTGACACCTGCTGGCAGATTGCTGTATTTAAGGAGGCCTGTCCCCTGCCAATCCAGGTAGCGGATTGTCAGGGCTCCTTGTCATACATCCGGAAGTGACACCTTGTCATCCACCCCCCTTTTAGAGCTTTCCCAGCTCAAGGGGAGTGTCACGTACCTGGTGGATGAGTCTGACTTATGTAGTGGGTAACCTCCCTTACTACCCTGACTCGGGAACCCCTGGTAGAGTAGACAGGTGGCTTGGGAGTGCAGGATGGCACGAGGGTCGGACTGGGTCACTGGTGTTGGTAGAAGTCCGTTGGTGCACTCATGCACTTGAAGAGTGGTCATACAGGCAGGGTCGTAGAACAGGCTGGCAGTGCGGTACAAGAGGAGCAGGCAGATGGATGGTTGGGTTCAGGCAGGGTCGTCAACAGGCGGGCAGGCAAAGTACAGGAGGGCTAGGCAAGAGAGTGGTCGTAGACAGTCCAGGGGTCGGTGCAGGCAGAAATCAGCAAAGTCAGGCAAGCCGGGTCACAGGAACAGAGAATCGGAGTACAGGTTGCTCAGGAACATACACTACACACTGTAGATCAGGGTGTGCACAGCAGAAATAGAGCCGTTTGGCGCCGTTTCTGGCACGTGTGCGGGCGTGGACGCGCACATAGCACTAAAAAAGGTCCAAAAATGCAGGATTTCTCTAACAGGGAGGAAATCTCCAAGAAGTGTCCCTTCCCTCCATCTTCAGCCCCTCCACTGAGCCACTCCCCAGCCCAGATCAAAACATTCAGGCCTGCACTAGATTTTTCCTCTCCTACCAAAAATATACAAAGTAAAAGCATCTACACTATGGGGGTGCTACACAAGCAATAAGGGTTCATGCACATGGCTGCAAGGGGGTCGTACATGCTGGTACTGGCATAAACACACAATTGGACAAACAACCCCAGGAACAGACATGCTGCCTCCAAGGTTATACATCTGTGCACGTGTTTACAGCAGCACTGCTATATACCTGCGTATGGCTGCATCCTGTAATTGCTTTCTATGGGCAGGTGTACACTGCAGCTGGGGCTCCCATGGAAGATTTCACAAACGTTTTGTATGCTTTTGCAGGATGTACAGTCTCCTTGCAGCACTGTGCATGAGCCTTTGGATCCAAATAAAGCTGCATCTCTTTGTGCAAAGTTTATGCATCAGTTTTTTTGTGTGTATTTGGGACCCTCAATCTGGAGTCTAGGGTTGCCACCTTTTCTTCAAGCCAAACCTGAACACTTAAGTAGCCTGGGACACCTTTGGTGCCCCAAGGAGAGTAGTAATGTGGTGCGCATAGAGTGCTTCAGCGAACATTGGGTGTGGCCAAATTGCTCTTGCTGACATAATTGCCTTGCCCCCAGTGATGCTAAACCTGCCCCCAGACAGCTGCCCATAGCTCCCAGAAGGCAACAGGTTTGTGTGTGACTATCTTGGTTACTTGGGGAGCCACAGCCCAGTCTGAATAAAACCCGGACTGCCTGGGTGACAGGTGGCAACCCTACTGGGGTCTCAGGCAGCCTCTCAAGAGCCCTTTACGCAGGCAGTGGACTGGAACATAGGAGGAGTTATGCTAATCTCAAAATGGCTTGATGAGCAGATGTCAGTCTGGAGGAGTGGGTGTTCCTTGGCAGTCTGCATTTGCATACAGACCACCCTATGTAATGCCAACATGTAATGCTGAGTCTTCATGATTAAAAAACTAAAATCCAGTGAATGAAAGGGGTGGGCAAGGGACAGTAAGGCTGGGGAGGGAAGGGAAGGGATAGCCCAGCTGCTGCACACCTCACCCAGCCCGAGTGGTTAGCAGGTAAAAGCAGCCTCAGCTCAATTCATCCAGACCACAACTGCCAGTGGCATCTAACTCATCGGACCTTGACAGCCTGAGTGGGGACCCTTAAGCATTTATCATGGGTCACATGGGGAGTGATGGGCTATATGGCATTGGTCATGCTCCAGTCAGAAAATGAGGCAGGCTCTATCTGACCTGCTGCACAGTGTAAACTATTTCAGTACAGGAGATGAGCCTGTGCAATCCTGCAAGGTACAGTAAATCTGGAGTTCAGCTTTAACACTATAAAATCTATAGTGGGAACATTTGCAAACTGCAATGCAGGGGTAAATTGAGTGAAGCATCAGTGGAGCGCATTTTATGAAGTCCATTTATCTCCGGTATCTACCTCACAAGCATCTGGAAAAAGGTGCCAAAATGTACAGAAGCAGGCTAAAAATAAATGATCTACTATTTTAGTTCAGAGGAGACATGATGATTAAATATAGTAGCTCTGGCCTGTAGATTGCCATGTCAGCAAAATGTAAAACTGAACTATGGCATAATATTAAAACAAACTAAGCTCTGCTTTACCTTGACACAAATCCCTCATCTGTACTGACTGAGCTAAACAAAACCTTACAGTTCTCGTATTTTTTTTTTTTTTTCATTTTGTTCATCAGAGGTTCTAAATAAAGCAGTTTTAATTACTGTGGATTTATCTAAAATGTGTGAAAAAAACTGTCACTGAAATTCCAGACAATAATACTTAATTCAGCAAATACCTTTTATAATGAATGGATATTCTCTTTTGCCTCTTCTGAGAGCAACTAAAACTGGGAAAACTATAGTAGAATTTCAAACCTCTTATTAAAAAAATAAAAATAAAGTTTGCTCTCAAACTTTATTCTCTTACATAAGGGAGTTTACCACTTTCTCCCTTTCCTAGGACTCTTTAGAGCTCTATTTACATTTCCCAATTAAATAAATGAAAACCAGTTTCAATTCACACTGCACAGCAATGCTCATAAAATAGCACATACACATATACACAAGCATGCATTTTTTCATGCATTCCATTGGTTTGAATCTCTTGTCGTATCTACTGCAACTGCCGTCTCATTGGCTTACTTTTACTAATGCCTCCTACACACGGTGCAACTGTTGTACGACCACACATTCAACAATCGTCTGTTGGCGGTTGTGTCTAGTGTACTGACATGAGTCAAGTAATCGGCCAACAAAGCCGTATGTAGTGACGCGTTACAAGCGTATAACGAGGAAGTTCAGGTGAATGTGATTGGTGAATTAGGAACACAGGTTTACAGTGTTTGCACTTTCAACTTTTGTTGAGCAAATTTCTGTACACAGTACAACAGGTTGTTGGCCAGCGAAAGTTTTCTAGTTTGCTCAGCCAACTTCTGTTGTACGTCGGCTGTTGTAATCGTGCATACTAACGGTCGGATTATCGTTCAACAAGCTGTTGTACGACCGTTGTTGTATGACAGTTGCACCGTGTGTATGGGCCATTAGTGTATCCCCCCTCTTCAGTCCATCTCCATCTCTCCATTGATTCTGCTAGCCCAATGAATAAAATTCAAAATATTATCAATAACTTACAAAGCCATACACAACTCTGCCCACATTTACATCACTAACATTGTCTCCAAATGCTAACCAAACCGTTCTCTTTGGTCCTCACAAGATCTGCCTTCTATCTCCCTCGTGACTTGTCACTTCCTTCCATGCTTGCCTCTAGAACTTTTCCAGAGCATCTCTCATCCTCTGGAACTCCTTATCCCCAATCTATCTCCTACTCTATCCACTTTTAGACAATCCCTGAAAAACCATCTCTTTAGAAAAGCCTATCCTGTTTTTAACCAAAACAGTGTCATTTTACTTTCTCCATTAGCTCATCCCCCACTTGACCCTCCCCCTTAGATTGTAAGCTTTAACGAGCAGGGACCTCTGATTTCTCTTGTATTGTGACAGTACTGTCTGCCATCTTTTTGTAAAGTGCTGCACAAACTGCTGGCGCTACATCAATACAGAATAATAAGAATGATAACAATAGTGATGTGTTAGGCCCTGTTCACACGGCCGTTCCGATTAGGTCCGCCTGTCAGTTGCTTAGGCGGATCTGATCGGACACTCCATGCACCTCGACAGTGACGTGTCCTCTGACACCCGCTGCTTTCCGATCCGATCCTGTACCGTAAATCCATCCGTCTGGGGATCGGATGAAAATGGACACAGGCCCGTTTTCATCTGATTTCCCATAGAGGAGAGCGGGGCTCTCACAGATCCGTCTCCGCACAGTGAGCGAAGACGGATCTGTCATCCGCCGGCTCTGCGTGGATCATCGGAGCAATCCCTGCTGAGGGACACGGCCACGTGAAAGGGGCCTTAAAATGGAGTGGTGCAAATGCCCTCATGACACCACTATGGCGACTTCTAACACCCACACACACACACAAAAAGTGTGCCCAATTAAATGTGATTGATTGTTGAAGAAAGTTCTGAGCTAATAGAACAAAGATTAAAAATGGAAAACAGATCATGATGGCAATTGTATTGTATTGTATAGCTACTGCAATAGAGTGTACAGTATCTGCTGCCTCAAGATTTCTAAACACAAATCAATATTCAGATGGAAGAGTCTGCCTTGAGAAGAAAAAGTCACCACTACCAAAGCCCAATTGGTTCTCCTCCCCTTGGGTGCTATTACTGCAAAAGATCTTGTTCTTGCTTTCTGTATTCACAACCAGCAAAAGAAAACAGCCACGCTCCAGTACATCCCAAGCTCAGGTAAGTTTATTTCAAAGATGCACAACACACACTGTCAGGGTCTGGATCTGAACCTGGGACTGCTGTGGCGTCTGGCTGTAGCTCTTCTTACTGTGCCAGAGGACGCTCTCTGTCTGATCTCATGGACAATCTTGCCTTCTATCTTATTTCTGGTAAACCTTGAACTCTCTGCTCCTCCCATGAACCTCCTGTTTTAAGCCATGTCTCTGCACTTCCTATTTTCCAGATTATTGTGTTCGCTCCAGCTGTCCTTTTCTTCTCTACCATTTGTTACTGACCTTTGGCTTGTTCCTCAACTAAGCTTCAGCTTGATCTCAACCTGTAACCACTTGTTAATGACCTTTGGCTTGTTTACTGACTACGTTTCGGCTTGATCTCTACCTGTTCTGTTACCAGACCCCAGCTTGCTCACCTTCTGGTGAGGAGATCCTGAGGACCATGACCTGATGCTAGCACCCAGTGAAACCCATCTCCACCATCAGGAGCTCTGCTGAAGACTGGTTAGTACTTAGTCCCCATTCCATCTGCCAGGGTGACCTGCTCATGTATTTATCCTGCTGTTCGGTATGAACCTCCCTACTGCTATAGCTACTGGTCTCCTAGACTGACCCCTGACAGAATAATTTTGTCCAAACATGGAGCCTGCTATAGCAAATGCCGTGACTCCTTTCAGGAAACAAATTGCAGAGCTGCAAGAGTTTGGTGTTACCTACAAAGAACAATTTTCAGAACTAGAAAGTGTGTTGAAAGGGCAACAGGAGGAAATCCATACTTTGCAGAGACAATTGCTGTACTTATGTTCCGGAGATTATGCTAACGCTGATATGCTTCTATCACTCAAATTCAATGGAAACTGGCACCATTAACCAATTCAGCCCCGGAAGGATTTTCCCTTTTATGACCGGAGCACTTTTTGTGATTCGGCTCTATTCTGCTCCACCCACTCCTTAACCACTTGCTGACCAGCTGCTGTCTTTATACCGTGGCTGGTCGCCACGTTTCCGCTAATCACCGTAGCTGTACGGCGGCCCTTTAAATAGGTATAGCAGGTGCACGGCTGGAGAGCTAATGTACGTGGCCGGTGGCTGCGATGTCCGTCGGCCACCCGCAATTGCAAGAAAGAGAGGCAGAATGGGGATCTGCCAATGTAAACAGACAGATACCCATTCTGTCAGGGAAGTAGAGAGAGATTTGCTGTTCCTAGTAATCAGGAACAGCATTCTATCTCTACCCCCAGTCAGTACGCTCCCCCCTAGTTAGAAATACCTGCCAGGGAACACATTTAACCCCTTGATTTTTATAGCACTGATCACTTTATAAATGTCAGTGGTCCCAAAAAAGTGTCAAAAGTGTTCGATCTGTCCGCCGCAATGTTGCAGTCCTGCTAAAAATCGCAGATCACCGCCATTAAAAAATTAATAACAAAAATGCCATAAATCTATCCCCTTTTGCAGACGCTATAACTTTTTCGCCAACCAATCAATATACGCTTATTGTGATTTTTTTTACCAAAAATATGTAGAAGAATACATGTTGGCCTAAACTGATGAAGAATTTTTTTTTTTTTTTTTGGATATTTATTATAGTAAAAAGTAAAAAATATTGTTTTTTTTCAAAATTGTCACTCTTTTTTGTTTATAGCCCAAAAAATAAAAACCACAGAGGTGAACATATACCACCAAAAGAAATCTCTATTTGTGGGCAAAAAAGGACGTCAATTTTGTTTGGGTATAGTGTCGCACGGACACGCAATTTTCAGTTACAGCAATGCAATGCCGTATCGCTAAAAATGGCCTGGTCAGGAAGTGAGTAAATCCTTCTGGGACTGAAGTGGTTAATATGATTCACTGTTATCTTCCTTCAAACACCAAGAGACTAGATGTCCAGTAGACGCCCAATGACAAAACGCGTAGGGCGGCGCCATACGTCTTACGTCACTTTCGGTAATCAGTAGTGGAACGCAGACAACACGGCGGACTGACCCAAGAAGCTGGGGAACCATTGTAATAGCACACGCTCGTTAACATCTTCATAAATGTGAGTGGATTTTAATTGTTTAACATATTAAAGTATTCTATTATACTACACAAGATAACGGCTCCTCTTTTTCATGTACGTTTTTGGGAGAGATGCCTGGATGGTGAAGAAAACATAGGAATATTTGAGATATTCGTGTTGGCACCCCCTGGTGGGGATTGTCGTCTGGTGAGTTTTGTAATAATTGGGGAGCACGGAGCAGACTCACCTGACACATGATTGAAGTGAAGTGAACACTCATGCACTACTATTCAAGAGGTGTTTTTTTCACATATTTATTTGGACTTTATTTGAATTGCTGAGCACGGTTCACATCACTGGTGGATCACAATATATAAATACATTTATTTATTTTTTAATTTATGTATTTATTTTTTCGGCACTTGTATTTGTAACAATAATACATTACCACGATTTGTGCATAACTATACATTTTTATTTATTATTTTTTTATATATTTTTTTAATTTAAAAGTTTATTTAAAAAGTTTTTATATTTTGATATTGATGAATTTACATTTATTGGGCATTAATACAATTTTGGAAGAATTTTGAGTCAACCCATATGGGACACATTAGCACCTTATGAATTCTGCACATGCACATTTTTTCTTATTTAATATAAAAAACGTAATAGGAATTTACCTCGATATTTACCCACTAACATTTATACATAGAGAATTCAGTCTTTTTCTTGACCACATCCATCTATTCCTTGATGCATTTAAGGGAATATAGCTGATCATAGTTATTTACATCATGGCTATAAGAAGGCACATCAAAACTAATAACAACGTCCTGAATAGAGTGGCGCCATATCCACCATAAAACAGTCCAAGAGACTAGAGGAGTCCCCTCCCACAAATTGTCCCTGGTTCCACCTCCCATACAGGCTTCATGGTTCATAGAGCCTTCACTAAAATGGCGGACCACCCACAAGTCCAGGTCCACGTGGACAGCAGTCATTGGTTGCTAGGGAAGCCAGAGTCCCTAGCAGCCAATGATCTCACATGTGTCCTACGTCCCCTGCAGCAGGTTTCTCCTCTGGGCTCCTCCTGCCTGTCAGGCTACAGAGACATCTGGGACAGGGCACTTTGATGGGGCAACTTATCTATGGGGGCACTCTCATATGGCAACTAATCTATGGGGGCACTCTAATGGGGCAACTGATCCATGGGATCACTGTAATGGGGGCAATCTGTGGGGACACTCTGATGGGGCAACTTATGTATGGGGGCACTCTGATGGGGCAACTAATCTATAGCAGCACTGTGATGGGGCAACTAACAAATCTATGGGGTCGCTGTGATGGGGACGTTTCTATGGGGACACTGTGATGGGTCAATTAATCTATGGGGGCACTGTGATGGGGCAACTGAGCTATGGGGACACCCTGGTGGGGCAACTAATCTGTGGGTACACTCTGATGGAGAAACTAATCTATGAGGGTACTATGATGGGGAAACTGATGTACATGTATATATGTATTCTGATGGGGCAAATACTCTATGGGGTATTGTATTAGGGTGACTAATGTATGGGGGCATTTTGATGGGGACGGCTTATCTATGGGGCACTGTGATGGGTCAACTAATCTACTAATCTATGGGGGCACTGTGATGGGGACAGCTGAGCTATGGGACACTGATGGGGGCAACTGATGTATGGGGGCCTCTGATGGGGCAACTAATCTGTAGTGGCACTCTGACGGCTGTTTAGGATTAATTCCTTGTGTTCCGGCTGGGGGACAAATTAAAATGTTTTTCTATCCCTCTCCCGTTAGACATTTACCTAAAGTATCAAACTCACATTTAACATTGAGTGTGATGAAAATGAGGCCTGGTCACCCCACTGCTGTTCCGGTCATGACGCACAGTAAGTGTGGTGAAAACGGGGCAAGTTTGTTTCAATTTGCGTTTTAGATGATGACGCAATTTCCGGATGGGAACCGGACGTTGCGTTCACTTCCGTAGTCAATAGTCCTCTGCATAGAGTGGAAGTGAGGTTTGAAACTTAATGCAGCCAATGGGGATTTTAGAGGAGAATGAGGCCGGACGTGACCCGGGAGTCCCGCAACCTGTGATGGAGCTGTGTCTCCTCTCTCATTTACCCTATATAAAGCGGTAGCAAGGGATGGATGCAAAACTCCGGGAAGAAGTCCGAAAGCGATGAAACCGGTCGGGTTATGGCTCCTTTCTGACACACCGCAACTCCAACTGATGTTGAATTTGACACCACTTTCTTTGATACGCCTGTTTTATTTGTCTAATTGTAAGTGCAATACTTTTTATTAAAAACTATTATTTGTACTGTATTACGCTATGGGAGCCTTTTTTTCCATGTAATATCCTGTACTCCTGTATGAGAAGAAAGGATTAATGTGACCGGGACACAACAGTGGGGGTCCATACGCTCCATGTCGGCACACATCCATGTGGATATTAACCACTTCCCGACCGCCGTATGCAAAATGACGGCCGGGAAGTGGCTTAGTTATCCTGACTGGACGTCATATGACGTCCTCAGGATAACAAGCCGCCGCGTGCCCGGGGTCACAGTGTAACACAAGAAAGCCGTTTATCGGCTTTCCTGTACTCAGGTCTGTAGACCTGAGGAGTGGAGAGCCGATCGGCTGCTCTCCTGACAGGGAGGGTTTGTGCTGATGATTTATCAGCACAGCCCTCCCTCGGATCGCCACCCTAGACCACCAGGGAGCCTGCCCAGGGACCACCAGGGATGTGCCCACCCAGGACCACCAGGGAGCCGACCAGGGACCACCAGGGAGCCAATCTGGACCACCAGGGAAGAGACATAGTGCCCAATGTGGATGGCACTCAGTGCCACCTTCAGATGCCACCCTAGACCACCAGGGAATGAGCCCCTATCAGTATATATGCCCACCAGTGCCCCTATCAGTGTTTACCAGTGCCCCTATCAATGCATACCAGTGCCAGATATCAGTGCCCACCTTTGCCACCTACCAGTGCCCACCTATCGGTGCCCATCAGTGCCACCTATCAGTGCCCAGTGCCGCCTATGAGTGCCAATCCGTGCTGTCTATGAGTGCCCATCAGTGCCGCTTAGCAGTGTCCGACAGTGCTGCATATCAATGCCCGTCAGTGCTGTATATCAGTGCCACCTATCAGTACCCGTCAGTGCTGCTTATCAGTGCCGCCTAACAGTGTTCATCATTGCTGCATATAAGTGCCTCAACATCAGTGCCACCTCATCAGTGCCGCCTTATCAGTGCCAATCAGTACTGCCACATCAGTGCCCGTCAGTGTAGCCTCATCAGTGCCCACCAGTGATGGAGAAAATTTACTTATTTACAAAGTTTTGTGACAAAAATAGAGAATTTTTTTTTTCAAAATTTTCTGTCTTTTTTTATTTGTAGCGCAAAAAATAAAAACCGCAGGGGTGATCAAATACCACCAAAAGAAAGCTCTATTTGTGGGAACAAAATGATAAAAAATCTGTTTATGGGGCATGGTAATTGGGGCAACTAATTTATGGGGCACAGTAATTGGGGCAACTAATTTATGGGGCATGGTAATTGGAGCAATTAATCTATGAGTTCACTTTGATGGGGACAACAAATCTATGGGATCACTGTGATGGGGCAACTAATCTTTGAGGGACACTCTGATGGGGCAACTGATCTACGGGAACACTCTGATAGGGCAACTGATCTATTGGGATACTGTGATGGGGCAACTGATCTATGGGGATACTGTGATGGGGCAACTAATCTATGGGGCTACTGTAATTTAACCCCTTCATCGCCACACTAGTGCAACACAATCGCTTGCAGAGCAGCCTCATTCGCTTGTGGGTTGCAATCAACAGGTGGCAGTGCCTGCTTAAAGTGACAGGGCATATAATTCCAACCTCTTGTGTTAACAAGCCATTATGCTGCATGCATGTAAATGTTTGCAGTAAGCTTTTAGACTTCGTTCACATAAAGCCTAAAGCCGGGGGACAGTAAAACCAGGCGGTTGAGCCACAGTTTTATCGCTCCCCGACCTCCTGCCTGAACACTAACATACAAGGCTGCATACATGCCGCAGCTCCGATGCCGTGCTTCATGGTCGTGGCAAAACTTAAACAGTATACCACTTATAGTGGGCTCCTGAATGAAGTTCTGTGGAGCTGCACTTCAAGCAATGCATGTGATTGCAGTGTGGTAATAAAGCAAGTACGGTGAAAAGGCAGCATATCGTCTGTCAAACACCTCTGAAAAAGGATCTGACACATTTGTGAATGAGCCCTTACAGGCCTACAACACAAATAAACACTATTAGCCGGCAACGTCCTAGCAGCAAAAGGACTCTAGGCAGCAGTGGCTGCATGTGTTGTGACTACAACCTTAGGGTCACCATACACATTACAATCTGACCGTACAATCTCTGTATAACCAACAATTGCTTTAGGACCTGTACGTTGGCTCCTCTTTCCGGGTGCAGGCGTGTGACCTCCTCCCCCCCCACCCGTGACACAGCAGGATTTTGTCAGCAGGTCCCGGCCAATGATTCATGGCCGAGACCAGCTGATTGGCTGTGTCCAATCACAGCCTAGAGCCTTGTGTTGACAAACACACAGGGATCTGTACAGAGGGAATGATCGGTTTCTATTTCTTTCCAAACCGATCTTTAGTAATAAACAGCACATATTACAAACACTTAACCCCTTGATTACCCCGAGATCTTAATCCCTTCCCAGCCACTGTCATTAGTACAGTGACAGTGTAAAGTATTATCACTGATCACTGTATTAGTGTTGCTGGTGATGGCAGTATCAGTCAGTTCCCACCCAGAGTCAGTGTCAGATTATTTGCTGCACTATCACAGTCCCAATATAGGTCGCTGATCACTGCCATTACTAGTATAAAAAAAAAAAATTCCAGTATATATACCATAGACTGTTGCTGACGCTATAACTTTCACACAAACCATTTGTCACGCACCTGGTGGTGGAGTCTGGCTTATGCAGTGGGCAACCTCTCTTATGACCCTGATTCTGGAACCCCTGGTAGAGTAGACAGGAGGTTCGGGAGTGCAGGATGGCACGAGGGTCAGACTGGGTCACTGGTAGTGATGTGAAGGTCCTCTGATGTGCTTGTGCAGACAGAAGAGTAGTGGTGCAGGCTGGGTCGGTAGCAGGCCGGCAGTAGAGTACAGAAGGAGCAGGCAGGTGGGTGGTCAGATACAAGCAGGGTCGGGAACATTTGGGCAGCAGGAGTACAAGGGGCCAGGCAGGAGAATAGTTGTAGAGCGGAGAGCGGAGACTGCGAGCCAGGCTGTCTCGCCTACATCAGTGCCTAACCTCACAAATGCGCTTCTGGAAGAATGGTCAAACATTCCCATAGACACAGTCCTAAACCTTGTGGACAGCCTTCCCAGAAGAGCTGAAGTTGTTATAGCTGCAGGGTAGGCCAACTCAATATTGAACCCTAGGGACTAAGACTGGCATGCCATTAAAGTTTATGTGTGTGTAAAGGCAGGCACGCCAATATTTTTGGTAATATAGTGTATGCACTATTTTAAAAATTAGAATATCTCCAAAATAGGAGAAAAAACGTTATAATATATACAATGGGTTACTGACATTATGTTAGTAAAATATATGTGTGTAAAATGTACAAACAAGATCATAAGAGCTACAGTATCTCATAAAAGTGAGTAAACCCCTCACATTTTTGTAAATATTTTATTATATCTTTTCATGACAACACTGAAGAAATGACACTTTGCTACAATGTAAAGTAGCGAGTGTACAGCTTGTATAACAGTGTAAATTTGCTGTCCCCTCAAAATAACTCAACACACAGCCATTAATGTCTAAACCGCTGGCAACAAAGTGAGTACACCCCTAAGTGATAATGTCCAAACTGGGCCCAAAGAGTGAATATTTTGTGTGGCCACTATTATTTTACAGCACTGCCTTAACCCTCTTGGGCATGGAGCGTCACAGGTTGCCACTGGAGTCCTCTTCCACTCCTCCATGACGACATCATGGAACTGGTGGATGTTAGAGACCTTGCGCTCCTCCACCGTTTGAGGATGCCCCACAGATGCTCAATAGGGTTTAGGTCTGGAGACATGCTTGGCCAGTGCCGTTATCATGTTGGAATACTGCCCTGTGGTCCAGTCTCCAAAGGGAGGAGATCATGCTCTGCTTCAGTATGTCACAGTACATGTTGGCATTCATGGTTCCCTCAATGAACTGTAGCTCCCCAGTGCCAGCAGCACTCATGCAGCCCTAGACAAGGACACACTCACCACCATGCTTGACTGTAGGTAAGACATACTTGTCTTTGTACTCCTGACCTGGTTATTGCCACACACGCTTGACACCATTTGAGCCAAATAAGTTTATCTTGGTTTCATCAGACCACAGGACATGGTTCCAGTAATCCATGTCCTTAGTCTGCTTGTCTTCAGCAAACTGCGGGCTTTCTTGTGCATCATCTTTAGAACAAGCTTCCTTCTGAGACGACAGCCATGTAGACCAATTTGATGCAGTGTGCGGCGTATGGTCTGAGCATTGACAGGCTGACCCCCCACCCCTTCAAACTCTGCAGCAATGCTGGCAGCACTCATACATCTATTTCCCAAAGACAACCTCTGGATATGATGCTTAGCATGTGCACTCAACCTCTTTGGTCGACTATGGCAAGGCCTATTCTGAGTGGATCCTGTCCTGTTAAACCGCTGTATGGTCTTGGCCACAATACTGCAGCTCAGTTTCAGGGTCTTGGCAATCTTATTTATTTATTTTTTTTCAATACTTTATTTTTCAAGAAAACACACAGTAATACAGAGACCAAAGATACAAGAACAATTCCCAGGATAGAATTGTATGGGTCCAGAGTACAGAATCATACATAACATTATTGCATATTCCATCAGAGTTCCAACTGAGCATGTCGAGTGTGGCATTTTAACATGGAGGCCCATGTAGTTATACAGCAAGAAGAAAGATTCGATCCGAGGTTCACAGCAAGAGAAAGCGAGGGGAGGTGGGGAGAGAAAAAAAAAGGGGGGTGGAAGAGGGGTGTAGGGATTCTGCCATCTGTTGTCTCTTACCCGGCCAGGGCGTGCGGCATACTTTCAGGGTTTCAAACTACCAATTCAGCGTATTCCTCAGAATACACAAATTCATGTCAATAAAACCATTTTTTGGAGAATTTCTCCCTGAGGCCCTTTTCTGTCGTGACCAGGTCCTCCATGGCATTGATTTCGGCTACTCTTTTCAACCAGACGGCTACCAATGGCGGCTGTGTTTGCTTCCAAACAATGGGATGCAGCTCTTTGCGGCTGTGATCAAGAGAGGCAGGATGGATTTCCTGTATGCTTTACTGGGTATTTTTTTTTTTGGACGATACGGTGGACTTTCGTCCAGTAGGATTGTAAGAGCCAGCAGGACCAGAATATGTGGAGAAGGGAACCACTGTCCCCTCCATATCTCCAACATAAGTCGGAGCAGTGGGGGTACATCCTGTGGATCTTCACCGGTGTATGGTACCACCGGGTCAGCACCCTGAACCCTGCCTCCTGGTGTTTGGCTCAAATTGAAGTCTTCTAAGAAAACAGGAAGGGCCTTTCTGTTTCTCTGTCAGTTGTAGCCCCAGCTCCTTTTCTCAGCTAATAATGTACGTCAGTTTACGCTCTGATGACGGCTCGATTAAGAGTTGGTGGGTCAGGGAGACCCTGTGCTGAAGAGGGGACCGCACCAAACACAGTAGTTCAAAGGAGGTGAGGTGCCTTGTGAAAGGCTCCGGGGAGGGTAGGGACCTAATGAAATGGGCCAATTGTAGTTTTTGCCAAAAAGACAAGCCTGAGAGGGCCTGATCATTCATGATTTGCTGTCTGGTCATCCACTTCCCATTGATTGTGAAATGCCGGGCCTGTGAACGTTCTACTGTTTGCAGGTCTCAGAATTTCGGTTCTTGGAGTCCCAGAGTAAAAGCCGGGTTGCCCGCTATAGGCATGAGAGGGGACGGTAATGGCGACACCGAGAAGTCGTGGAACGCCTTCTGACAGGTTTTCCTCATCTCCCCTATTGTGGGGTGGTCCAGTATCTGACGTGGTATATCTGTTGGGCACCACGGTATTGACTCAAGGGGAATTCCCGCCAAAATCTGCTCCACTCTGACGCATTGATTGAGTTCTCCGTGGCGACACCAGTCTAAAACCCGCTTCAGGTGGCACGCCATGTGATAGAGGTTGGCGTCCGGCAAAGCCATGCCGCACCTAAGCTTCGGCAGTCTCAGGATGGATTGGGCTAGACGTGGAGGTTTCAACACCCAGAGAAAGGTGACCAGATTCCCTCAGGGATGAGCTCGGGATCCGGACGGGGAAGGCTTGAAAGTGCG
Organism: Glandirana rugosa; assembly: GCA_018402905.1. NCBI lineage: Eukaryota > Metazoa > Chordata > Amphibia > Anura > Ranidae > Glandirana > Glandirana rugosa. The sequence goes on along the minus strand of BLSH010494877.1, from coordinate 1,084,902 downwards.
GGGCACAACGTTCATCTTCACAATATTGCACCGTCCAAACCAGGAAAATAGCACGCGTTGCCATGCCTAAAGGTCCTTTTTTATCGTCGTCAGGAGGGGAGGAAAGTTATGCGTGGAGACCTCTTCTACCCTGCTGGGTAGTCGGATTCCCAGATATTTTATGTGCTCCATAGCCCACCTAAAGGGGAGATCCACTCGGAGCAATGTTGAGACCGAGGCTGCATGGATATTTTTAATGCCTCCGATTTCTGGTAGTTCACTCGAAAGGACGATAGCGCTTCGTAGGTCTTCAACTCCAAAAGTACGTTTGGAATAGAGATCAAGGGGTTGGACAAAAAAAAAAGGAGATCGTCCGCGAAGGCAGCGATTTTAGGTGAAAGAGTGGCATCTAGGTAGATACCTGAGATATCCGCATTGTTCCGGACAGTATGTAGAAAGGGTTCTAAGGTAAGTATAAATATCAGGGGTGAAATTGGGCACCCCTAACGCGTGCCATTGGATATTTCAAATGTTTGGGATAAATGTCCATTTACCTTCACTTGTGCGGAGGGGCATGAATAAATAGCTTGAATCCAGTGCATCATCCTCTGTCCCAAACCGATGAAGCGCAGTGTCTCCGTCAAGAAGGTCCAATCCACCCTGTCGAAAGCCTTTTCGGCATCGGTCGAGAGGAGAAGCAAAGGGACTTTGCGGGCCCAATTTGGTTTCTGATGGCATGGCGTGCGTTCCAAGCCTCGAAACCAATGGAAGTACTTCCTGATGACGTGCTTGATCACGAAATGCATTGAGGTCACATCCGCTTCTGCTTGACGTCACATCCGGTTTCATTGGTTTCGAGGCTTGGAACGCACGCCGTGCCATCAGAAGCCGGCGTTTACCCTCTAAAGGCTGTTCATGCTGGTGCTGGCATTCAGCACTCAAAAACGTGAGTTGGCAATTTTTATATGTACAAATATCATATTTTATTAAACCATATTGCGCTATGTGATTGTCCATCTGTTTTTTTGGAGTACGGTTTGCCTGCATATAGCAGTGAGAGATCTTGGACCTAGAGGAAAAGTTGCATATTATGGTCTAAGCGACACGAGAAAAAAATTCTGTCCTGTTTATGGTTTAAAGAAAAAGGCGTATGTTTACAATATTTCTGGTGAGTGCACAAAAGTGTAAGCACGAATGAGGATGGAGCACTGAATTCGATAGAAGAACAGTTATCTGGAAAGCACTCTCTTTTTTCACTTGGTGGATGGAATATACATTTTCTATTAAGGACTTCATTTAGTTCAAAGTGTTGGATTGCTATTGTCCTTGTTTATTAATTTTATTAATTTTACAAATGAATTGTACAGAAGAGTGATTATTTTGGTTAGCATTTAACAGTGTATAAATTGAGTGAGCGCCACGTCTTTCATGATCATTTCTCACACATAAGTTGGAAGGAAAATATCCTTTTTTACAGAAAGAGGGCAGCACAACTCCTTATCTTAGATTTTGTTGTATATATATTTTTTTTTCCACACAGATATACATTTATTTTTTTCACATTTTTAATTTATAATTTTTTCATCACATATATTTTTCGAAACACTAGTGGCGCCAATCTTGTTACACCCCCCTTTTTTCAGCAATCCTGTTTACACTGCAATCACCTGTGATTGGACACAGCTGATCATGTAGTAAGGGGCTGCTGTGATTGGACACAGCCATCACAGAGCACGCCAAATGCATGCCCCAAGGGATATGTGATTGGCGTGGTTCCAACAGAGCCACGCTGTAGCCGTCTTTCGGCTATGGAGCAGTTAGGAAATGGTTAAAGTGGTTGTAAAGGCTCAAGGTTTTTTACCTTCAGGCATTCTAGGTAAAAAACCTTTTGTGTGCAGCAACCTCTTCAATACTTACCTGAGCCCCGTCTCGATCCAGTGGTGTGCACAAGAGCCTCGGCTCTCCAGGGACTCTCCCTGTTTATTGGCTGAGACAGCAGTGGAAGCCATTGAATGATAAGGTGCCTATGAACTTGGAATATGAGTGGATGGTTGCTCTAACCAGTTGGCAGGGGTTTTCCCATGGCCTGCTGGAAGAGCTTATTTATTTGGAAGGAGTCAGGTGATCACTGTTCTGTGCCACCCAGACGGCTGTCTGGGTGAACGTGAATTGAAGACTCCCGGTTGCTAGGCCAGATGCCTGGGGCCTATCCAGGAGCGCCTGGTTGCTAGGCAGTCTGAGGCCTACCTAGGACAAGAAGCAGCAACGCGAGTTTGGGGCTTCATGTCGGGAGTCTAACCAAGTTGCACGGGTTCTGCCGACCAGAGAACCCCTCTTTGTCGGAGGTGAAGGGACCGAGTTGCTAACGGAGGACAACCATTCCTGTCGCCAGAGGCAAAATGTGAACCAAGGTCAGAGGTAAATGGGACACTAACTCCCTCAAGGGACCCAGCAGGATAGCAAGTGGTGACACTTACAAGAGAGTTCAGCAACTGGGCTGAAGAGCCATGGAATGGACCCAGCAGGTCAGCGTGGGGATGCTCGGAAGGTACAGCAGTTGGCTGTGTGAAGTTCAAAGGACCCAGTGGCAGTGGGAGTCCAAGGAGTATTATTAAGAGGCTGTGAGTTTAAGTTCATGAAGTTGCAGCGAGAGGCTGTGAGATGGGGCCAGGTCTATACAACGGGGACACTAAGTCTGTGTTGAAGTCAAAAGTACAAGTTCAATGGCAAAGGAAATAGTCCCCGTCAGGCACAGTTCAGTGAGAAGGCCTGTGAGTCTATACAACTATCTCAGTGTTCTATTTTTTGTGAATCTCTGAGTCTCCCAAAGGGTGTCCTGGCCCTAACCCTCTCTCCCCAGTCCTTTCAGAGAAAATAAATCTCTTTTGTTCTGCATTATCAAAGTGTCTGGCGCCCAAACCAATTCTTCTACCTGCACCCACCATGCCTAGTAACCCACACGGTGAAGATGGATGTCAGCTCTCCCTGGCTCTGAAGGTCACCCCCAGGCCTCTAGGGACCGAGCCCATGGCTACAAATACATATATGACTGCAATGTACACAGTATCAGTAAATGGAATACATATCTAAATAATGAACAATATAGTTCAAATGTCACAAATAATATATAAGGATAACAGACAGGGGTGGCCCGTCTATTGAGGGTGCATGGGTGCCACCCCTCTATCCCCGCCACCCCCTCTATGCTAAATGGATAGATTCATGCATAGCATGAAACTATCCATGGCCGCCGCAGCCACCCCCTAATTCATGTGGCCGGCCTCTTTCAGGACGCTGGACGCATGAATTACAGCGGCGGGGGGGTTTCTTTGAAGCACCTGATTAGAGCCATAGACTCTAATAGGCTTCAAAATAGAGTTGCTCATGGCACAGAGCATTGCGCTCACAAGCCCACTCACGTGTGTTACAAAAGAAAATTAATATTTGCGTTTCCAACACTGAATGGCCTCTCCGCCGATCAGGAAGTGCGGGTATATTACCGGTTTTCCGACTGGCGGAGAAGACAGACGATCCTATTGGACGCCTTTCTCGGAGGAGGAGTGGGAAGCCGTTGAAGCACGCTCCCGCTCACCGGACACTGCTGCCTGCTTCCTAGATGGGGTAAGTGTGGGACTTTGATGTCCCAACTGCCCTGGGGGAGATGCTGTATAGCCTATCTGGTGAATGCTGTATATACCCCTGTATATACCCCTATCTGGTGAATTCTCTATATACCCATATCTGGTGAATGCTGTACATACCCTTATCTGGTGACTGCTGTATATACCCCTATCTGGTGATTCTGTATACCCTATCTAGTGATGCTGTATATACCCCTATCTGGCGATGCTGTATATACCCCTATCTGCTGATGCTGTATACTCTATCAGGTGATGCTGTATATACCCCTATCTGGCAATGCTGTATACCCTATCTAGTGATGCTGTATATACCCCTATCTAGTGATGCTGTACATACCCCTATCAGGTGATGCTGTATATACCCCTATCTGGCAATGCTGTATACCCTATCTAGTGAAGCTGTATATACCCCTATCTGGCGATGCTGTATATACCCCTATCTGGCAATGCTGTATACCCTATCTAGTGAAGCTGTATATACCCCTATCTGGCGATGCTGTATACTCTATCTAGTGATGCTGTATATACCCCTATCTGCTGATGCTGTATACTCTATCAGGTGATGCTATATATACCCCTATCTGGCGATGCTGTATATACCCCTATCTGGAGATGCTGTATACCCTATCTAGCGATTTTGTATGCCCTACCTGGCGATGCTGTATATACCTCTATCTGGCGACGCTGTATGTACCTCTATCTGATGATGCTGGGGTGTATACGCCTGACACAATGGGCAGAATCTACAAGGGGTTGGGCTTATGAGAAGTTGGAGGGGTCAAAAAGCAAGCCCCCTCCTAAACTTTCACCAGCCGCCACTGATAATAGATAAGGATATTTTCATTGGCGTGTGATTTGAATATTTCATATATTTGACTGACCAATCAGAGGCAGTCTCCTTATGTTCATGGAGTGTAATGTGTGACACTGGACTCTCCCAGCAGGGTGGATAACCTCAGAAGTCCCATGAGGCATTGCAGGACTCCCAGAGGCATGATGGGATATGTAGTGTCACCACATCTAGAGTGCTGAGGTTGCCTTCCCCTCCTAAGCACATTTCCAATTTTCTACCCCTGGTGTGGAGACTCTGGGACCTGAGCGGGATCTGCAGCCAGCACTCATTCCACCTCCCAGCAAAGCACCCTCCACATTCCAATCAAACCTGCCCGCCCATCACATGACCCAGCACTGGTCACGTGAGGGCGATGGTCACGTGACGTCCTGTTCTGGGATGGCGGCGGCCCCCGTGTTCTGAGCGGTGGAGGTGTGTGTGTCCTGTCCGGGCTGTGATGGATAAAGACCTGGTTCGACAATGTCTCAACTACCATGGGCCGACCCTTCTGTCCTTACTAAAGTGCGAGCAGCATGAGCACGCCGGCTTCCAGCAGCTGCTGGGGGACCTGTCCAAGTGGCCCCAGTACAGGTAATGAGGAGGGGGGGGGGGGGGG
>BLSH010494877.1:1057889-1076173 GCA_018402905.1 Glandirana rugosa | reverse complement strand
ATATATATATATATATATATATTATATTTTTTTTTTTTTTTTTTTCAAAATTGTCGCTCTTTTTTTAATAGCGGTGATCAGAAATGACGCAGAGGTGATTTAAATACCTCCAAAATAAAGTTCTATTTGTGGGAAAAAAGGGCGTCAATTTTGTTTGGGTACAACGTCACACGACTGCGCAATTGTCAGTTAAAGTGGTTATCAACTCCTGACAACCACTTTAACCTACTGGTAAGCCTATAATAAGGCTTATCTGTAGGTACCCTGCATATCTCCTAAACCTGCACGGCTCAGGAGATATGCAGTGTACTAGATGTGCCGATGTCATTTCGGCACATGTGCAGTGAAGAAATGGCCTCTGTGCCGTGACTGGTTGCTCCCACGCGCGGGAGTGGCGTCACGCGACTCCGGCCAGTCACAGAGCCGGAGTTGCGGCCACGGAAGGAAGAGGGGCTGAAGATGGACGCTGCCTGCACAGGGGACATCGCTGGACATCGCAGGCTTCGTTTCCAGGTAAGTGACACATAATTGGCCACTAGCCCATTGCATCTACTTTGCAGGGGAATATAGAGGAAGTAAACCCCATGTGGGTTTACTTCCTCTTTAAAGTGAAGCAGTGCCGAATCGTAAAAAGTGATCTGGTCCTACAGTGGGAAATCCTTCTGGTCCTTAAGTGGTTAAATAAAACAGATTCTAGAGAAATAGAGACGTATGTTTGTGTAGAAGTATGACATAGGCTGCAGGAGTCCCAGTTCACTTATTCAAATATTAAAGTTCATTAGTCATATTAATTTAAGACCTCAAGCACACAGGGTGTCAAACACCACTTTTAAAGGCGTTTGACATTTTTTTTTTTCTGCCTCTAAATGCCCCACCATCTTAACCTGTGTCCTTGCACACAAAGGCGTTTAGAGGCAGAGAAAAACGACCTGCAAAATGTGAATCTGCTAATTTTTTTACCCTTTTATTTAGGAAGGAGAGAAATCTTGAGAATATTGAAATTCAACAGTTTATTGCGCGGAAAGCTGATCTTCTGTTTTCAGAGTCCTGGAAGTCCACTGTACAAGGAAATAGTGAATCACATAAACCATCGGAAGGTACTTTTGTGTTTTATATCATGCACATTTTTTAACCACTTACTACGCAGGCCAATTTTGACATTTCGCTCCTACATGTAAAAAATCATCTTTTTTTTTTTTTTTTTGCTAGAAAATTACTCAGAACCCCCAAACATTATATGTGTTTTTATTACGCCGAGTAAATAGGTACCTGATATGTCGCACACTCATGGAATGGCGCCAAACTTCGGTATTTAAAAATCCCCATAGGCGACGCTTTAAAAATGTTTACTAGTTACCTATTTAGGGTTACAGAGGAGGTCTAGAGTTAGAATCATTGCCCTTGCTTGAACGTTCGCATCGATACCTCACATGTGTGGTTTGAACCTTGTTTACATATGTGGGCGCGACCTACTTATGCGTTCAGAGGGGGATCAGTCCCCTTTCGTCTGGACAGATCGAATAGATCGAATCAGAGGGCCCATAGAGTAGAGGAGCCTGTATCCGTGTCCACTTTGCATATGCGCAGTGGACACGGACTTGGACACAGACTTCCTCTCATTGTGGCCCACGACCGGTTACCAAGTCGCTTAAGTGGCCCTTGCTCTTCAAAAGGTTGGGCACCCCTGAGGTAAGATAACAAATACATATATTTTAATGACAGACAAGACTTTCTTTTCATGATATTGCAGTGTTAATTTCACTGCTATAAGCAAATATTTTTACTGACTATGTCTAGACGCAGTGTATTGTGATTAGCTGTGATTCGCCACAGCTAATCATATGGTACAAATGGGCTGTGATCGGCCCTGTCTGTAAAATGTGACCAATTACACCTAGCAACACAATTGTATACAATGAATGGCATGGAAGGAAGCAATTCATTGTTTACAACTGTGATGTGACCTGCTGTGATTGGTCCTGACCCGCCAGTACAGTGCCCTTCAAGCCCCTCTGACCTCCCAGATCCATAACCTCTAGACCCCCCTGCACTGTTCCTCCAGACCACCCTGTACCATGCTCTCCTGTCCCCCCTCCCCCAAGTACTGTGCCCTTCTGACCCAGAAGGGCCCAGGTCGTCCTGACCCCTCTGTACAGTGCCTTGCTGACCCCTGTCCTTTGCCATGTTCTCTTCCCTGCTGGACCCTGTCCTGCTCACCCCTCTCATCTGCCCCACTGATCTCTGTACACTGTTTTTCATACTCCTGACCTCTGTACTCAGCCCTACATCCTACTGACATATGTACACTGCCCTACCTACTACTGACCTCTATATGCTGCCCTACCAACCTCTGGGAGCTTGCTAGTTAACAAAAAAAAGCCTGCGGCACCCCAGTGGTCTCGGCTTTCTTCGATCTTGTCATTGCAGATCTCCACCTCTGAAAGGTGGCCTACCCCTGCTCTACATGAACATTGTGGAGTTTCATTCTCTATTGTTGATGCCAATTACAGTAACATGCAGAATTCCTTACTACCAAGATTGCTGTGACTTCTTCTTCTAGACTGGGGCTGTATGGAGCTTGTATAAACATCATTAACATGTGTTATGGCATTGGTTCCTGTGAACTAGCAACCGTTTTGAGAACTAGTGTTGCAGTATGTAAAACAATAAGATTCCAATTCTTTTACCACTTCAATACCAGGCACTTTCTCCCCCTTCCTGCCCAAGCCAATTTTCAGCTTTCAGCGCTGTTGCTCTTTGAACGACAATTGATTGGTCGTGCAACACTGTACCCAAGTGAAATTTTTATAATTTAATTTTTTTTGAGACAGATAGAGCTTTCTTTTGGTGCTATTCAATCAGTATTTGGTACGTTTTCCTCCACTGATGGGCACTGCCTTGCATCACTCCTGGGCACTGACTGGCATCACTCCTGGGCACTGTTGGGGCTGCACTGATATTCAGGGCACTGATCATCAGTGCTCTAAATATCTGCAGATCTCTCCTGTGTGGAAATGCCGGCTATCTTCTCTTCAAATGCTGTCAGTGTGCGGAGAGGAAAGCTGATAACCGGCATTACCTTGTTTACATGTGATGAGCTGTGATTGGACACATCTGACCACATGGGTAAAGAGCCTCCTCATCGGCTCTTTAGAAAAGATGCACAGCGCCTCTAAGTGTAGCCGTTTAACACGTTTTATTGAAATCACAATAAAATCTACTCACAAACAAGTAGAATCTGCAGGCGTTCCAGTGTAGGTCACTGCGGACTTGGGTGTGGAGGAGGTGCCTTGCTGCTCTGGATGGTATAGGAAGGCTGTCCGGGCTCGTTCCAGCTCCCCTGGACCGGGTGTCGTCGGTGGCTTCCGACGCGTCCCAGTTCTTGGAGCTGCGGTGTCCGGCACTGATGATGTTCCTTCCGGCAGCGGGCAGCTGTTCGTTCGTGGAGGCGGGCGGCGGTGACGTGTTGTCGGAGCTACGCTCCTTCCTCGGACCATAGACCTATGAAAGGCAAAACATATGTCTATAGATATAACAAAAAATTATAATGACCATTTTTCTCAAGTCATTCTTCCAGGACGGCACAGCTGATGACTGGTCTCACCTGGACAGGAAACACAATCAAGAACCGAGTTTAAAAGGCCCCACCCTCCCTCTGCCCCTCAGTTTTTGATTGTGTTTCCCACTTAATGCAGCGAAACATTTATTATTTTTTCTTCCATGGGATCAAGGCCTGGGCCTCAGATCCTCCTCTCGGACGCCGACCCTGGGGCAGCCAGTGGTGGATGCCGGTCGGGGGCAAGCTCGCTCCAGTCTCAGAGGGATTTCCGTAAGTCGGGGGGGCAGCCGGAAGGGACGGCAGGGGTCCCCCCCCCCCTAAACTGGGGATTCTGGGCACAGTGGTGCTTTCCCAGAATCCTGGGGACCATATTCCCACTCCTCTCCTACCTGAAAATGTTGAGGGGATGGGGAGGCCATCTGTAGGGCTGCGCTGGCGGTGGTGCTTGAGGTCCTTGCCGAGGTGGTCGGTATCAGGGCTCAGCAGATTCAGGGCTGCCCGGCGTGTGGCACAAGCGGGGAAGCTCTCCAAATGGCGGAACAGGACGCTGGGTGTCAAGGTGGCACGCGTGCACGGCTGACTTCATTTCCCATGGAAGCCAAAGCCGGGACTCCGGCAATATGGCTGCGGCCAGCGGCGCATGTTACACACGTGAAGACGGCGGAGAGGGGGTCCAGGTTTTTTTCCCTTCTGATGGCCAGTACGGCTCCTGGAGGGTGCGATGGCCGAATGGAGAAGGGACGCGGGCCTGAAGAGCCCTCAGCGATCGAGGAGGCTACGGGGGGTGAGTCTACCTGATCGCAGTAGGGGGGCGGGGAAGGTTAGGGGGGCAGCCCTATTCCTTACCCTCACCCCCACTGATGGCAGTTTGGGACATGTGGGGCGTTCTTGAGAGGGGGCTTGTCAGGAACGTCCCGGGGCCTGTTAGATCTAACCGGGTCTGGACATGTTTTTGTTTTTTCTCCAGGAACAGTACGCCTAGCCCAGGGGTCGGCCACCAGAGCTATAAAGACCCCGTCCCGCTCTAAACGTTGCAGTTATTGCAAAGATAAACTGCCTCAGGGTCACACAAAGCCATTTTGCTTTAAGTGTATCCATAAACTGACAGGCAAGGAGACCGCTCAGGTCATGAAAGATGTCTGGCTTTACAGTCGGAGATGCTGGCTACCCTCCAGAATTTTAAAACTACTACTAGGACCAGGGGTCGGGCTGAGTCCTTCTCTGGTAGGGAAGATTCCCTATCCCAGGGGGGGTCCTCTTGGTGTAGTACAGGCGCATCCACCAGGACCCCAACCGGGCCTGGCTCAGGGGAGGAAGAAGTTGACCCTTCGGGACTAAGCTCCCCAGAGCAGGGGGAAAATCCAGATCAGGATAGTGAGGAATCTAGGCCTGGCAGACACCTGTTCTCCGCAGAAGATATGGAAGGTCTCCTGAGGGCGATCTATTCGTCCGAGGGGATCCAACAGCCAGCACCAAAGGTTTCAGCCCAAGACAGAATGTACAGGGGGCTGTCTAAACCTCAGTCAAAATCTCTCCCGGTTCACCAGTCTCTCAGGGAATGGAAGGAACCGGAGAGGAAAATCCTAAAGCTGAAAAACTGGAACGCAGGTGCCCCTTTAGCGAGGCGGATGAGGAAAAGTTCCTCAAAATCCCCAAGCTGGATGCCTCCTTGGCGCAGGTATACAAGCATTCAGATCTGTCCTTCGATGACGCGGGCAATATCCCCGATCAGATGGACAGGAAGTCTGAAACCTTACTACGTAGGGCTTGGGAAGCTAATGCAGCAGCCATGGGCCCTGCATTGGCCTTGGCCTGTGAGGCCAGGAACACAGACCCCTGGGTGAACAGGCTAGTGGACCAGGTATCCAGGGGAATGAGTCCCAAGGGGGTTGCAGATTCCCTGGAAGTGATTGGGAAAGCAGTAGCTTTCCTGCCTGACTCAGCGGTGGAAACCGTAAGGGCAACAGCCAAGTCAGCAGCCCTCCTAAACTCCTCTAGGAGAGCACTTTGGGTAAAAACTTGGGATGGAGATTTTATGTCAAAGTCCCATCTTTGTGGGTTACCCTTTGAAGGCTCCCCGATCTTCGGGGCAGGCTTAGAGCAGGTGTTGTCCCGGTCAACCGAGAAAGGAAATACATTTCCTGTGAAGCCAAAAGAAGGGCAAGGTTAAAAAAATTTTTCGAGGCCCCCCTACCAAGGACAAATTCAAAGGTAAAAGGGAGGCAGGAAAAAAGTGGGGGTTCGGTAAGGAGAAACAAAAAGGAGGAATCCTTTTTTCTGGTCCCGGCCCTTCCACTAAGGAAACTAAGTGACGCCAACCCATGGGTTGGTGGAAGGCTCAGGTGGTTTCTCCCCCAGTGGAGGAAAATCACCCAAAGCCCGTACATTCTCCACCTACTAGAAGAGGGGTACAGGTTGGAGTTTCTGTCCACCCCTCCTCCAAATTTTGTCCTAACACATTAGCCCAGAGATCCGCAGAAAGCGGCGGGGCTCCTGCAAAGCGTCCAGGATTTGGCGACTTAGGAGGTTGTTGCACCAGTTCCAGGGGACCAGCAGGGGCGGGGGTTTTACTCCCATATTTTCGTGGTAGTAAAGCCCTCAGGAAAACTGATTCCGACTGATTATAAACCTTCAGAAGCTAAACAAGCACTAAACAAAAAGTTCCTGATGAAAAGTATCTACACGGTCAGAAGACACCTCTGGGAGGGGGTGTTCATAATCACGTTGGATCTGAAGGATGCCTTCCTCCGTGTTCCAATTGCCACGGAACATCAGAAATTCCTGCGCTTCGCAATCAAGACGAGGCAAGGCGTTCAGCACTGGCAATTCAGGGCCCTTCCCTTTGGGCTGGCTTCCAGCCCAAGGATCTTCACAAAGGTCCTTGCCGAGGTGGTATCATATCTCCACCTCCAGGGAATTGCCCTGATTCCATACTTGGAGGACATGCTGGTTTACAACTCGTCCCTGGAGTGGGTGCTGTCGGACCGGGACAGAGTGATTTCCACCCTGGAAAACCTAGGATGGATGATCAGCTGGGAGAAATCCTCCCTAGAGCCTTCGCAGACAAAGGGTTTTTTGGGCTACCGGGTTGATTCGGTAACACAGAAAATGTTTCTCCCCCGAGAAAAGGTAGCAAAGGTTCAGGAAGCAGTGTCGGCCTTGTGCGACGCCAAGCTGGTGTCACTGAGGGCCATCATGAGGGTCCTGGGCCTCATGACATTGTGTATTCCCGCTGTACCCTGTGCCCAGCTACACTCTTGAGACCTCGAGAGGCTCCTACTTACCAGTTGGGACAGGAAGGAGTCGTCCTTGGAAGGAAAGGTGTCCCTCCCGGGGAACGTGAGGGAAGCACTGGGTTGGTGGCTTAGTCCAGGGTGGGGGTCAAAAGGCGCCCCTGGACCCAAAAAAAGCCTCTAAGTGTCACCACCGACGCGGGCGCTTGGGGGTGGGGGGCCCACCTGGAATACCTTCGAGCCCAGGGAGCCTGGGATCAGGCTCAGAGCAGGGCCTCATCCAACTTCAGGGAGCTCCTGGCAGTAGGAGAAGCACTGAAAGTATTAAGGGATCGGATTCAGGACAGGGAGGTTCAGTTGTTCTCAGACAACGTTGTTGCAGTAGCCTACCTGAAGCACCAAGGAGGGACCAAGTCCCGAAGGCTAGCCAGGTTGGCACAGGAGATCCTAGAGTAGGCAGAGAAGAGGATTCCCTCAATCTCCACGGTTCACATAAAGGGGGATCTCAATGTGGAAGTGGACTTTCTGAGCAGACTTGCCCGATCACCAAGGAGAATGGGAATTATGCGAGGAAGTCTTTACTCTAATAAAGCAGCAGTTCGGTGCACCAGAAGTGGACCTCTTTGCCTCCAGGGAGAACAGGAAGGTTCCAAAATGCTTTTCTCTTACCAGAGAGTTAGTCAGGAGGGGTAGATGATCTAGCTCACAGATGGGACTTTGGACTGGCGTATGCTTTCCCTCCTCTTGCTCTCATCCCCAGAGTACTGCAGAAGCCAAGCCGGACAGGGATCCGTCTCATCCTTATCACTCCTTGGTGGCCAAGGATGGTGTGGTTTCCCACGCTGAAGAGATGGTCAGTCGCCCCACCGTTTCCTCTACCTCTCAGGCAGGATCTCCTCCACCAGGGCCCTGTGTTTCATCCCAATCCAGGGTTCCTAGCCCTGACAGCCTGGTGCGTGAGAGGGAGCTCCTTAGAGGAAAAGGTTGCTCAGAGAGGGTAATTGATACCCTCTTGCTGAGTAGGAATCCGGTCACCAGGTGCATTTACGCCAAGATCTGGGGGGTCTTCTCTTTCTGGTGTGCGGCAAGAAAAGTCCCGGGACGGACGACCCCATCAGTTCTAGATTGGGGTGGATTTGGGTCTAGCAGTCAAGACCCTTAGGGTACAGGTGGCGGCACGATCAGTTTTTTTAGATAGGAGGCTAGCTGTGGACCCGCTCATAAAAAGATTTTTGTTCGCCAGGGAAAGGGTGACCCCGGTAAAGGTAAAAAGTTTTCCACCGTGGGATTTATCCTTGGTTCTGGATGCCCTGACCAGGGAGCCATTTGAGCCGGTAGCTCAGATGACCTTTAAGTCTCTTTCTTTCAAGATGGCTTTCCTTTTGGCAATTACGTCAGCCAGAAGGATAGGGGACTTACAGGCTTTGACAGTTAAAGAGCCTTTTTGTTGATTTTGGAGGACAGGGTTGTACTCAGGCAGGACCCCCCTATACCTCCCTAAGGTGGCTTCACAGTTTCATAGGAGCCAGGAGATTGTTCTCCCCTCATTTTACAGAGCCCCTCTGAATGAGAAAGAGGCAAGCTTCCATACGTTAGACGTGGTCTATTAGTTTACTTAGACCGTGTCAAAGGGTTTAGAAGGTCTAACCATTTGTTAATTAATTTCTGGGGCCAGAAGAAGGTTCTCCAGGCATCTAAGTCGACCGTGACAAGATGGATAAGGCAGGCAATTTTGGTAGCTTATGAGCAGGCTGGTAAACCAGCCCCTGCTCGATTGAAAGCTCGTTCCACTAGGTCTCTGGCGACCTCCTGGGCTGAAAAGGCGGGCGCTTCGATTGACCAGATCTGTAAAGCGGCCACATGGACAAGCCAGAACACATTCCTGAGGCACTACAGGGTTGAGTTGTTGTCACCTCAAGACCTGGCGTTCGGGAGAAAAGTCCTGCAGGCAGTGGTCCCGCCCTAAAGGTAGGCCTGAGCTCCTTGCTCATCACCTCAGCTGTGCCGTCCTGGAAGAATGACTTGAGAAAATTCCAGTTACACTTACCGGTAACGGTTTTTCTGGGAATTCTTTCAGGACAGCAGGCCTACTTCCCACCCGTTTATGTGTTGGTGTTGTTTGTTGGCATGGTAGGATATACTCTTGCACCGATGTGAGCTAATACTTGTCTCAACTGAGGGGCAGAGGGAGGGTGGGGCCTTTTAAACTCTGTTCTTGATTGTGTTTCCTGTCCAGGTGAGACCAGTCATCTCTCAGCTGTGCCGTCCTGGAAGAATTCCCAGAAACACTGTTACCGGTAAGTGTAACTGGAATTTTTTTTTTTTTTTTTTTTTTTTTTTTTTTTTTAGAAATGATCACATTCTCTCTGTTCTCAGTGGCATAAAAGCGGGCGGGAGGAGAAATGGCAGCACACTGAGATTGCAAGTCTGATCATTGAAGAGGAGCAGACAGAGCTTCCAGCATAGCTAGAGAACTGACCACGTTGTGCTCTCATGCCATGTGTAATCAAATTTAAATAGTAAAGCAGAGGGTCTGGCAGAAACACCAGGTATTTCACACACAGGGAGCAATTCAAAGCGAACAGGATACTTTTCATACAAGTGTATGGTACAGCAGGCACATATCAGGAATATGAAATGTTGGGTTTACATATTCTTTAATTGGACCATAACTATTACTTGTTTGATGCCTGGTTAAAATAGTTTTCAAAATATCTAAAGCTTGTGACTTTCTTCTATTATAGGTTGCTATGCTGTCATGCCATCTTTGGAACAGTTCATGGAGGTTCCCAGTGGGCAGAAGAAGGAACTGTTTTTTCGAGATGTTGAACGCGGGGATATTGTAATTGGAAGGATAACTTCCATTCGTGACTTTGGGTTTTTTGTGGTCCTTATCGCTATGGGCAGTGGCATTTTAAGAGATATAGAAACACTAGAAATAAGTGTAAGCATATAAGTAAAACTTTGAATATACATTTTATTTTAGGCTATATTTAGTAATAACTTTTGCATTTTCTTTCTACTAGGCATTGTGTCCTGTAAGAGATGTGCCTTCTCAGAGTAGCCATGGAGATCCTTTATCTTATTATCAAATTGGAGACCTAATCAGAGGTAATTCATTTCATTTCTGCTAATATTGGGAGACTAGGGATTATTACATTTTAAATTAGTTGGTGTCTTATTCAGGTAACCCATGCGGGAAAAAAAAAAGTATGTTCGTTGCAAACGAAAGCCCGTACACACGGGCCAATTGTCAGAGAATGGGAGACATTGGCCAGTTAAAAACAAAAACAGCCAACATTCAGCCCGTGTGTATGTCAGTCTGTCGGACAAGCATGCTAGATAACCAGCAGCCGACTGACTCATGATCAGCTTTCAGCCAATGATGGAGCACGCGGTTCGGAGTGTTTTGGGGGAGGGGGCAGGCGCCCCCCTGTCACAGAACACGACGGCTCAACCGGGAGAAATTGCTATACTATTATTGCATAGTACAGCGGCTCCGACCAGAACTGACAGTTTTTTTTTTTTTTTCTTTCTACTCACTGGGTTGAATGGAAAAAATGAACAGTGTGTACCAGGCTTTACACTATGGACTTTCACAGTACCATAACACAAATGTGTTAAGAAAAACATAGTTTTCTATTTTTTATTTATTTATTTTTTTTGCTATCCAAATGGTAAAATCAATTTAAAATTACTTATAAAACAATGTTTGACATAAGTCTGACTTCTCATTTAACCACTGATTTAATTGTTAAGCATGTGTATACTGTGACATTATGCGAGGTGTGATAGTGCAGTGTTTCTCAACCCTGTCTTCAAGTACCCCCAACAGGCCATGTTTTCTGTTTTCCTTTATCTTGCATAGGTGCTTTAAATCAGTCAAGGGCTTGGTATTTTGAACAGCTATTTTATCTAAGAGAAATTCCCAAAACATGGCCTGTTGGGGGTACTTGAGGACAGGGTTGAGAAACACTGCAATAGTGGACGGGCGTTATTTGTCGCCTCACAAGCATTCATTTGGAGTGGACCGGTGAGAGTCTAAACCGGGTTTTGCCAGCCACCGTGACAGAGCTGGTTCCGACCTGGAGTCTCTGGTCCACCCAAATCTCTCTCCAGCTGCATATAATGATCAGGAAGAGATCTCACAGGAGCTCATCCTGGGACTCCGTATGCTCAAGACTGAGAGAGCTAAGAGCTTTTGTTTGGTTGCTCTAAAGACTGCAAAAGAAAAGGTTTGCGTTTGAAAGGTGTCAAGGACCAGCTTGACACCGTATAGAAGATGTATCCTGTCTGTATTAGTTTAGCACCGGATGGCAAGTTTTTTGTTTTGACTATTTGTGTTTGTTTTATGACCTGCAACCTTTACAAAATAAAACTGGCAACCTGTCAGATTTTAAGAAAGTTTGCCTACAAGCTGCTTTCTTCCCAGGAAAGGTGATCCACACAAGCTAATCGCCCACATGTGGTGGAGGATGCGGGCAACTTTCCAAGACGGAGGAAATATTGAAGGCCTTTCTGCAAGCCAATTCAGCCCAGCTGTAAACCAACCGCCAGGTCGCAGAGGCCGTTGCAGCTCAGCTAGAGGAGAGTCGCCAGGCTATTGCAGCACAACAAGCGGCTCAACAGGAGATGAACCGACATTTTGTAGAGGCCCTGCTGGAGTTAAAAAAAAAAAAAAAAAAGGGGGGGGGGGAGGGGGGGTCCGCACTTCCTGCGCCAGCAGAACAGAGGCTGGTGCACACCAGTTACCATCTCCAGAAGATGACGCCGGCGGCTGATGTTGAGGCGTACCTCACAACTTTCGAGAGTGTTGCCAGTAGTGGGTGGGGCTGTTGGCCCCATTTTTGGCAGGGGAGCCCCAAAAGGCCTATTTTGATCTGGAACCTGACAAGGCCCAGGATTATTAGACTTTAAAAGCGGAGGTACTCACACGCCTGGGTGTCACCATGACCGTCCAGGCCCAACGGGTGCATCAGTGGACCTACCCCACAGACAAGCCACCCCGCTCCCAAATGTTTGACTTGGTCCATCTTGGGAGAAAGTGGTTGCAGCCGGAAACCCTGCCAGGCCCCCAGAACGTGGAGCGTGTAGTCATGGACCGGTATCTCCGTGCGCTCCCTGCTCCTTTGAGGAAATGGGTCAGCCATGGGTACCCCAAAACTGCAAGCCAATTGGTGGATCTTGTGGAAAGATACTCAGCTTCTAAGGATTTATTGAACCCGTCTGCGCCCCACTTCGGTGTACCTAGGGGCTAAAGGGCCCCCAGCGGATCCGGTAAGACTGTCCCAGTGCTCAAGGGCATCGGGGAAGATTAATAAAGCTGCTGTAATGACTAACGAGACTATGGGCTCTAGACCTGAAGACTGGCCAAAGAAGCCAGGAAGGTCTTGGGGGCCCTTGAGAGGACTGGGTATAGAGCACATACAGTGTTACCGATACCATGCATTGGGCCATATTGCTGACAATTGGTCCCCTGAATGATGAACCCATGCAATGCAATTATACATATGTGAATAGACGCTGTTCTCTTTTTGCACAGGTTACATATACAGCATTATGTTCAGGTCACATGGAGAAGCAGATGTGTGTAATTTCTGCTTGACTCTGCTAGTGTGGTAACATTGGTCAAAAGCAGTTGTTTGTATCCTGCAAGGTTACACCCTAGCACTGTCGGGGTCATCTGCATCCATGGGGACACTTGTGACTACCAGACGGCGGTCGTTGAGATTGTCACCCCTTGCGGCCGTGTGACTCATTCAGTGGGTGTGGTACCTTCACTACTTCATGAAGCCCTAGTGGGAGGGATTTTTTCCCATTTTTGGAGATTATGGGAAGGCAGAGAGTCTGGAAGAAAGAGCTCCTCCTGCTGAGGATGCATGGGAGCTTTCGCCCGACCCTTTTTGCAAAATGGAAGGGGAGACTGGTAGTGGGACAGACGAAGGAGACCCTTTTCCAGTATGTCATGTCGGGAGCTGGAAGATAGCGCCCGCTGGTGGCTAATAACCCAGAAAGTGTCTTTGACCCTGACCATGAGAGCGAATAGAATGTAGTACCTGACTTAGAGCGGACTTCTGTACAGAACAACTACGTGATGTCACCCTCATTAGAGCCAGAGAAAATGTTAAGGTATTAGATGGGGAACCCGTAGAACCTAATTGGGCGTTGTCTTTTCCCTATAGGTCCCTGAAGATCCAGTTGTTGTATCAGGTGGTGAAACGCTGGGAGGAGGTAGAGCAACTAGTGGACCCCAAACCCTACCGCAAGATGGTGCTAGACTTAGCCCATAGGCATGTAATGGGGGGACATCTGGGTGTAGAGAAGACCACGGAGAGAATAACCCAGAAGTTCTTCTGGCCCGGGTTGCATGCAGATGTCAGAGGGTATTGTGAATCCCGCACTGAGTGTCAACTCTCTGCGCCCTCGCCCCATTTTCATAGTCTACTTGTTCCACTGCCCATAATTGAAGTGCCATTCGAAAGAATTGGCATGGATCTCGTGGGACCCGTAGTAAAGTCTGCCCGGGCACACCAGCACATCCTCGTAATACTAGATTACGAGACCCGCTATCCTGAAGCCATAACCTTGCGGAACACCTCCGCTAAGACTATCGCGAAGGAGTTGGTCCAGGTATTTAGACGGGTGGGGATCCCTAAAAAAGTCTTAGCACCCTTTTTATGTCCCGTGTAACCAAGGAATTGTGCAAGTTGTATAAAATCTCCCATCTACGTACCTCGGTCTACCACCCCCAAGCCGATGAATTTGTGGAGAGGTTTAATAAAACGCTTTAAAGCATGTTAAAAAAGGTAGGGGAAAAAGATTGGAGAGATTGGGATATGTTGCTACCGTATCTCATGTTTGCTGTACGAGAGGTTCCGCAGGACTCCACAGGACTCTACAGGGTACTCCCCATTAGAACTCTTGTATGGTAGACATCTCTGGGGATTATTAGATGTCGCCAAAGAAACGTGGGAAGAGGAGGTCACCCCTCATAGAAGCGTAATCAAGCAATTTTCCTTGATGCAGAATTGAATCGCAGAGGTACTGCCCCTGGTACGAGAGCCTATAGAACGAGCCCAGGAGGCTCAGAGAAGGGTTTATAATCTGGGTGCTGAGGCCCGAACTTTCAACCCTGGGGATAGAGTACTGGTCCCCACTGTTGAAAGTAAATTCCTTGCAAAGTGGCATGGTCCATTTGAGAATAAAAAAGGGGAACAACTGCGCTATGTCTAGATGATAAGCAGCGGCAAGAAATAAACCACAGTATATAAAAAAAAAAGTAAAGCCGCGCTTTATGGTCCATTTGAGGTTAAGGAAAGAGTAGGGAAGGCAACTACAAAGTTTACCAATAAAAAGTAGCCACTAGGCAGACAGATGTCTGCTAATTAACCACTGATCCGGTGCTTAGGAGGAGAGGTATCATGCAACTTTAACCTCTTCAGGTAATCCGATAAAAAGCAGCTACTCTAAAAATAAAATCATACATAAAATCATCACCAAAAAAATCAGTCTCTTTGAGATGGAGCAGCGCTAATATATCTCCCAGATTGTTAAATAACCAGACAAAACTTTTATTCCCAAATGAGTCCCCCCCTTTACAGATTGCACTTACTAGAAGCAATTTTGTAGCATAAATCATAGATCCTATGACCTTGATTCCTCTTCAGAGTCTATAGGCTCTTGTATATTTAAATTCTTTTGGCAATGTTTCTTCCACAAAATGTTACATAATATATGTGCATTGGAACACCATAATGCTCTGGTGTAATGTCACTGAGATGGTAGATCATCAAAATTGCAAAACTGGCTGTCAGCACTTCATGCAATCTCACTCCCCCATCCCATTGCACTCACCCAAATGCCAAAAGGAATGCGCCTTTTTTTAATCTGTGCTTCCCAGCTCTTTGGATGGCTCAAAGGGATTGTCCGCTCAGACGAGTGGATGTCTCTGTTCCAACTAAATGTCTCTGTTCCCACAGATCAGCATACACCTCCTGATATACCCACCGATCTCTTGTGGCTCTGGTATGGGAAATACAGAAGGGGAAAAGACTCATAGTGTAACCAGACAAAACCTTTATTCCCAAATGAGTCCCCCCCCCTTACAGATTGCACTTACTATAAGCACTTTTCACAAAAGCAGCAATAACATCATGCAGAAAAAATGTCTCCTCGGCTCCGGTCTTTCTCACCTATCCTAGTCTGTTCAAACTCGGTGGTGCAAAGATTGGAACCCTTGGAGCGTATACATAAACCGTTTGAACACTTCCTAGATGCGTTTTGACATCTCGTCTCTGACCATAGGCAGTGTTCAAACGGTTTATGTATGCGCTCCAGGGGTTCCTATGTTTGCCCGGGCACCACCGGTCCATGTTTGATGCATACCCCATGCCTCGGGTCGACAAACTTGTGGATAGTTTGGGAGGGGCCCGGTACATAACAACCCTGGACCTAACTAAGGGCTACTGGCAGATACCCCTAACAGTCATCCAAGGAGAAAACTGCCTTTTCTACTCCTGAGGGCTCCTTCCAGTACAAATGAATGCCGTTTGGTCTACATGGGGCTCCTGCATCATTCCAGAGGATGATGGACAAGACGCGAGGCCACATCGCCCCTATGCAGCCGCCTACTTGGATGATGTGGTCACCCACAGTCCTGACTGGGAATTTAATTTGCCCCGAGTGCAAGCGGTTGTGGATTCCCTCAGGAAAGCAGCGCTCACAGCCAACCCCAAAAATGTGCCATCGGTTTCGAGGAGGCCAAATAACTTGGTCACATTATTGGACAAGGTCTCGTTAAACCGCAGACCAACAAACTAGAGGCAATCCAAAAGTGGGCCCAACCCCGAACTAAAAAGCAGGTGCGGGCGTTCCTGGGGATAACTGGGTACTATAGGCGCTTCATCCCGGATTTTGCCACCATTGCCGTTCCCCTGACGGACCTGACAAGGGACAGAGGGTCGGTTATGGTACAGTGGAGCCCGGAAGCTGAGAAGGCATTTCAGAAGTTAAAGCAAGCCCTGTGTGTACAACCAGTGCTTGTGACCCCGGACTTCACCAAATAATTTGTGGCGCAGACCGACGCCTCTCATGTGGGTCTAGGTGCTTTACTGTCCCAGATTAGAGATAAGGCGGAGCACCCAGTGGTATACCTAAGCCGGAAGCTGAACCTGCATGAGCAAAATTATGCCATAGTCTAGAAGGAGTCTCTCGCGATTAAATGGGCCTTGGAGAGCCTCAAGTATTATCTTTTGGGCAGGCTGTTTAGGTCACTGACCATGCCCCCCTGAAATGGATGTACGACAACAGGGAAAAGA
This sequence comes from Glandirana rugosa, assembly GCA_018402905.1. Taxonomy (NCBI): domain Eukaryota; kingdom Metazoa; phylum Chordata; class Amphibia; order Anura; family Ranidae; genus Glandirana; species Glandirana rugosa. The sequence continues at coordinate 1,060,064 of BLSH010494877.1, read as the reverse complement.
ATAGTCGGGTGACAAGGTGGTTTTTGGCCCTACAACCCTATAAATTCAAAGTGGAAAAGCTGCAGAACAATGCGGGTCCACTGTATGGGGGTAACAGTTGCTCAGCTGCAGGGGCGTGAGCAGAGGGAGGGATATGTGACGTTATGCGAGGTGCGCTAGTGGACAGGCGTTTTGTCGCCTCGCATGCATGCGTTCACTTGGAGTGGACTGGTGAGAGTCCGAGCTGGGTTTTGCCAGCCACCGTGGCAGAGCTGGTTCCGGCCCAGAGTTTCTGGTACACCCAAATCCCTCTCCAGCTACATATTACAGCCAGGAAGAGATCTCACAGGAGCTCACCCTGGGACTGAGAGTATGCTGAAGACAGAGCGCTAAGAGCACGAGTTTGGTTGCTCTAAAGACTGCAGAAGAAAAGGTTTGCATTTGTTTGAAAGGTGTCAGGGACCAGCTCGACACCATATAGAGAGGTATCCTGTCTGTATTAGCTTAGCGCTGGACAGGAAGGTTTTTGTTTTGGCTATTTGTGTTTGTTTTATGCAACCTTTACAAAATAAAACTGGCAACACGCCAGATTTTAAGAAAGCTTGCCTACAAGCTACCTTCTTCTCAGGAAAGGTGATCCACACAAGCTAATCACCCACAATACCTATGTGGATTCTGAATGACTTCCACGTTGTGTCTCCACATATGAATGTTATCACATATGTGGAGACACAGTGGAAGGGTTCTTTGTGTTTTGTGGGGGCAAGATAGCCCATTCTAACCAAAGAAGGAAGGGAACCGCTCCAGGTGTATGGATCAAAGCTAATCCCATCTGAGCAGGTGCAGGTCTGGAGTCCGCTGTCCAAGGCAAAGTGTAAAATGAAGAATGGGGCCGCACTCAGTCACAATGGGAACGTGAAAAGTTTATTGTGAACCATCCAAAAAAACTTTAATGTAAATCCATAATCCAGGCAGACAAAGTGACAGACCGTGGAAAGGTTGACGCGTTTCACGGAAAAAGAATCCGCTTATTCATAACCCCTGATAGCCCATTCCCTCAGGAGGGCATCAAGTGGGAATCTATAGGCAATCAAATATAATTTTAAAAACTAAATTATAGTATACAATCGTTGTCAGTTTTATCCCGTTTTAATATCTATACATTCACAATGTGTCACATTCTCCAGCATGTCAAAGTGAAGCTGCACATATCTATTTCGGGCAAGCACAGGGGAAATAGAGGAAAATCAATCGAATAAACAGTTTTCAATCTCAACTCCATGCTAGTATGTTAGATCGGACTACTGCACGTAATATAATTTACGCCAAATTTTTGCCTGTCTCTATTGTTGATTGACAGCGATTTCCTTCTCCTATATTTATCAGTCACTCATGTGTGTGCTACACTTGGTCTACTGTGTTGCGAGACAGAGGGGGGCGGGGGGGACAAGTTGGTAGGCTATAATATTAACATTGTTTTATGTGTAATTATTTTAAATGGATTTTTTAACCATTTGGATATTGAATACAAACTGTTTTACTGCGTACATTTGTTCTGTGGTACCGTAAGAGTCTGTAGTATAATTATACAGAGTGGTTGGGAAAAAACAAAGTGCACAAATTTAGGTTCTCACTGTATGCAGCAGGCCTAAAGCTGTGGATTGCTAGCTAATCAGCCTTTTGTTTATCACATTCTTAGATCTATAGAATAATATGAGTACGTTTTTTTGTTTTTTATTAAATCCGGTAAGTGTAAAAAAAAATCACTGAACTTACTTAGATTACACCTATAGTTTACAAAAAGAAGTGCGTTATTGGCTATAGACAAGTATGGTATACCCTCAGTAATTAACATGTTGGCCTAAAAAAATCAACTATATCTACAGATTCAAGTCACTAAAAAAAAATGTGAATGGCCTAAATTATTTTTTGTTTTTTTGCATGAGTATAATAAGATATCTAGATTCTTACACTATTTGTTTTCCGACTAATCGATCGTTAGGTGTCGAAATCCGGACGACGTATGTCACTCTTGGATTTAAACACGTGAAACAAAAAAGGGTTGGTGAGACATATTAATATGATGTCTGAGAATGCCATGGTGTCTTGTTTACATGCGTCATTTTGTCAAACATAAGTTATAGGTTTACCAATTTTTTAGGTAAATTTTATTAATGTGTATTTTGTTACAATTAT
>BLSH010494877.1:1024839-1042205 GCA_018402905.1 Glandirana rugosa | reverse complement strand
ATATATATATATATATATATATATATATATATATATATATATATATATATATATATATATATATATATATATACACACACACACACAACCAAATAATCCCATATACAATCCTTCACCCACAGTTGATCCAGATTTGCTATAACGGGGGAAAAAATTCCTTCCTGATTCCCCGAGAGGCAATCGGATTCAGCCTGGATCAACTTTACCTAAAAATGTTAGTACCCAGTTATATTATTTACATTAGGTAAAGAATCCAGGCCTTTTTTAAAGCAATCAACTGTGCTGGCCAAAACCACCTCTGGAGGGAGTCTATTCCACATTTTCACAGCTCTTACTGTGAAGAAACCTTTCCGTATTTGTAGATGAAATCTTTTTTCCTCTAGCCGTAAAGAGTGCCCCCTTGTCCTTTGTGATGACCTTAAAGTAAATAACTCCACACCAAGTTCACTATATGGACCACTTGTACATGTTGATCGTATCCCCCCTTAATCTCCTCTTCTCAAGTGAGAATAAATTCAGATCCTCTAATCTTTCCTCATAGCTGAGCTCCTCCATGCCTCTTATTAGTTTGGTTGCCCTGGTATAGCCCTGCCCTTGGTATAGCAACAGAAAAAACAGCGCAAAGGGAACAAAGAAAAAAAGAAAAAGGAAGAAAAAAGGGCGAGGGATGAGGGATAAAGATAAAAGAAGATGGGAGCACCAGAGCCTAGACTCCCCCTTGGTGTTTCATAAGCCTGTTACGTGGATCGGTGAGATAGGGCTATGCAACCCCTAATATTAAATAGGGAGGGTAACTAACCGTTAACCTACCAGACTTTCCTATGTGAAAAAAAAAAAATTAAAAAAAAAGGGTAAGGAGAGAGGAGAAAGAACTTGGGGGAAAGCTCCTCCGTCTTGGGTACCATCTCCCCTAATCTCGGCACCCCAAGCTGGGAACATACTGTGCCAAGACAGGGGAGGGAATACCCTCTAGATGTGATCAGGGATAGCGATCCGCTCCCACCATCGCAAATGAATGAAGGAAAGGGAGTACCCCGTGGACAGTTTGAGGAAGACTATCCATATATCAATCCATATAGTTGGATCTAAGTAACAGAAGATTGTAGTAACAGAGGGAAAAGAGGAGAGAGAAAAAGAAACAATGCTGTAATGCACCCAGAACTGGTTCAGAACATTCGCACCCAAGGACTGAGTCATATCTGGAATAAAGGAGATGCCCACGAGTTGCCCATGGTTCCCAGGTGGCTTTGAACCTCTCAGTTGTATCTGAGCGGATGCTAGATAGTTTTTCCTGAGACATTATCCACAAGATTTTATGTATCGCTGCTGCAAAGGAAATTTTAGGCTTTTTCCAGGATTTCGCTATAGTGAGTTTGGCCCCGAGAATAATAAATTGAGCTAATTTTCCCTTGGGCTTAGATATGTTCGGAATGCGGGTATTGAGGAGCGCTATCTCTGGAGACCTGGTCACCTTGATACTAATTAATCTATCAATGAGGTTAAATGTTTTTCTCCAGAAAGGGCGGACCCGTGGACATTCCCACCAAATGTGGGTTATAGAACCCAGGAGAGAGCAGCCTCTGAAACATCTCGGATCAGCTGTGGGATAGATTGAAGCTAGCTTAGTTGGAGTAAGGTACCACCTGGTAATTACTTTAATACTGGCTTCTATAAGAGTGGTGTTTAATATGCCTCAGAAAGAGTCAGAGAGGGCTGAATGCCAGGTCTCCAAGTCCCAGGAGAACTGTAGGTCCTCCTCCCAGCGGTTCATATAAGTTGCTTTCATCCCTTGCTGTGTTAGAGAGTTGTATATTAGCGAAATGCCACACTTCTGCTCCAAAGCTTGGCTGCACCACAACTCATAGGTCGTGAACTTGGTGGGAGGAGTTTATTTTCCCAGATTTTCTGCAGGAAATGGTGAATTTGTTGGAATCTGAATCTCTCAGAATTTGGGAGATCCAATTTGCTTATGCACTGACTCGCTACAATATTGAGACCAGGAGGAAAGTCAGGGTTATGAAAGATGTGCGACAGGGGTTTCAAGGGGGAAATACGTTCAGGGTGCTCTCTCATGGAGTCCCAGAGGGCAAATGAGTGTGATAGGGTGGGGGATAGCACCGGGGGCCTTTTTTTAGGAGGTGTCCAAAGGAGAAAATCTAGAGTATTATTTGGGACTGCCTGTCTCTCAATTTGGATCCAGTCAGGTCTTTTGCCCTTCGAGTAGACAAGGGAGAGTTGGGCTAATCTGGTTGCTTGATAATATTTTATGAGTGCTGGAAGCCCTAGTCCTCCCTTTTTTCTGTGTCCGTATAAAATAGATTGAGAGAATCTATACCCTGAGCTTCCCCAGACGAATCTGAGGATCTTGCTCTGAAAAGTCTTGAGATGGTCTTTTCTAATTTTAACCGGGAGAGCTCGGAATAAGTATAGTAAACGCGGTAAAAGTGTCATTTTCACCGCATTAATTCTACCCAACTAAGAGAGACCTCTAAGTGACCAGTCCTTCAAATCATTCTCGAGTTTTTGAAACATAAAGGTATAATTTTGGGAGTACAATTCTTCAAACTTATTCGTGAGATTGATTCCTAAGTATTTGGTGGACGATTGGTTCCACTGGTATGAAAATGATCGTTGTATGGAGGTGGCTACCTCAGGTGTAAGTGAGATGTTCATAGCAAATGATTTGGTGTAGTTCACTTTGAGCCCTGAGACCTCTGCAAAAGCCTCTAATGTATGGCTTAAGTTCGGGAGAGAAGTGTGAGGAGAGGTAATAAACAAGAGAATGTCGCCTGCAAAGAGAGACCGCATTTGTGTGTCCTGTCCCCACAGGTCACTCCCTGGATGTCTGGGTTTTGACGTATTGCTATGGCTAGTGTTTCAATAGCTATAGCGAAAATGAGGGGAGATAGAGGGCACCCCTGTCTCGTACCTTTTAGCTATGGTAATTGGTTTCGAGTAAAAGCCTTGTAGCCTTATTCGTGCCGTGGGGGTTGAGTAAAGGGTTTTGATGATTCCCAAGATTCGCTGTCCAAATCCCCAACTCTCCAAAAGTGTGAAAAGGTACCGAGTCAAATGCTTTTTGGAGATCTAATGAGAAGATCATGCCTTTTTTGTTTAGGGCCACCCTCCCAATTAGACTGTAGAACGGAGATCAGGTCAATGGCTCTGCGAATTTGATCAGGCCCTTGGCGTCCTGGAATAAAGCCAACCTGATCCTTATGGATATAGAGGTTAATAAACAATGCTAACCTATTGGCCAAAATTTTTGTCAGAATTTTTATGTCACAGTTGATTAATGAGATCGGTCTATAGTTACCCAACTCTTCCGGATTCTTATCTGGTTTTGGTATTACCGTAATAAAGGCCATGTTGAGCTGTGAATCTACAGGGGAGCCCCGGGTTACTGAGTTATAAAATTTGGTTAGAAAAGGGTTGAGGGTCTCCGCAAAAGCTTTTTGTAGTAAGGGGCCGAGAAGCCATCCGGGCCCGGGGCAGAGCCCAATCTCAAGTCCCTGATGACTCCCAGGACTTCCCCTTCCGTGATCTTGGCCTCTAGGATGTGTTTATGTTCCATCTTCAGGTAGGGCAGAGGGATACTGTCCAGGAATGATGAAGCAGCTTTCTTGTGGAACTGTTTGTGGGCTATATAGTTCAGAATAGAATTTATGAAAGGCATCTAAGATAGTCACCGAGATAGAGTTAAGACCCTGACCCGGAATCCTGATTTTAGGGAGAGTATAGTGGTCTTGGAGAGAGTCTTGTGGCTAGCATGGCGCCTAGCTTGTCATTTTGCGTGTAGAATTTTTGTCTACTCCACCTGATAGATTTTTCGGCTTTAGCCGTAAGCGCCATGTTTAGATCTAATCTAGCTTTATCCAGTCTAGCGGTGAGGGATTTTGAAGGGCACGTTTTATGTAATTTCTTAAGGGTTTGATAAGTGTTTTCGAGAATGGCAATATCTGCCAGGTGCTCCTTCTTTAATAGGGAGGCTAACTGGATAAGCTTTCCTCTAATGCAGGCTTTGTGAGCTGCCCAGAGGGTTTCTGCTGACGTATCTTCCTTATTGTTAATGAGAAAGTATTCCTTGAGAGCGTTATTAATCTCCGATACATGAACCGGGTTAGTAAGCAAAGTTTCGTTCAATCTTCACTGTAGCATTTTTGCATATTGTGGGTCAGACCGAATCTGCAGCAGAACGATAGAGTGGTCTGAGAGAGTTGTGTCCCTTATGCGGGCTTGTATTATGGAGGGAATTATGTCTGTGCGAACTAGAAGGTGGTCAATCCGTGCATAAGAGTTATGCGGAGGGGAGAAGTGGGTATAATCTCTCCAGGCATCCGCTATATTAAAGGAGTGTAACAATTTAGTGATTTTTAGACTCACTTTGGATGGGCGTGTTGGTGACCTGGGGGTCTAGATTTGTCAAGTCCCTGGTCGAAGGCGACATTAGAATCTCCCCCTAGAATGATTCGACCTTCTAAAAAAGACTGGATATAATCCAAAAGCTTTTTGAAAAAGGTTGATTGCCCTTTATTTGGGGCGTAGTATGAGACTAGTGTATATAGATGTCCTTCCATGGTGCCCTTAACCAGTAGGAATCTTCCTTCTGGGTCTTTAAGTTCTAGGCATGGGGAGAAACCACATTTTTTTGGAGATTAAGATGGCTACCCCTTTAGTTTTGGATTCTGCCTTAGCCAAGAAAAAGGTGGGGAAATGTGAGTGGAGGAACTTGGGGCTATACCGTTGAGGGAAGTGAGTTTCCTGTATCATCACTACATCTAACTTAAGGGCCTTGTAATAGTCAAACACTTTCCTCCTTTTTATAGGAGAGTTGAGACCTTGAACATTGTGGGGGGCAAATTTAAGGTGTCTTGGTGGCTCAGCCATGGAAACCATGGGAAATAGAGCTTGTGAATGCTTTGGTACTCACCATTGTCCCGGCGGCTTCAGCTGCTACGAGGGAATTCCTAGGGTACTCGAAAATCACCAGGGTCAGTTGGCAGACTCGGCCTTGGGGGCCACGAAAAAGAAACTCTGGGTGCATTATGAAAAAGAGAGAAAAGGAGAGGTGAGAAATAGAAGTAAAAGAAATATGTTTGAGATTAGTTATTTCAAACAAAACTCTAGGGGGTGGTGCCCGGGGTGGAAAAAAACCACCCCGACCCACGATCCCAGCCCTCCGAGGGGATAGCCGTGGTTCTCAACACTTCTGTCGCTAGCAACTCCGCCTCACTGAATGTTACCTCACAAGAAAAAATTACTTGCGCAGGGGCCAGTGCTTCACCCCAATCCAGGCATGCTAAACTTAGCAGCCTGGCATCTGAAACAGAGATCTTAAACTCAAGGGGTATTTCAGATAGTGATTAAAACTCTATTGCAGAGTCGTAAGCCCGTCACGAGGGCAATTTATAAGAAAGTTTGGAGGAGGTTTAACCTTTGGTTGTCAGAAACGGGGGAAGAAGTGGATTCTCCAGTAATTCTGAACTTTTTACAAGAGGGTCTGGACAAGGGTCTAGCCTTAAGCACTATTAAGGAGGCAAATCGCAGCCCTCTCAGTTTATTTACAGCGATCCTTACAGCAAGACTCGCTTATAAATAGATTTTGCAAAGCAGTTTCCAGGATGCAACCTATTATTTGTCGTAAAACTCCAACATGGGATTTGTCTATTGTTTTAAGAGCGGTCATCTCGGACCCTTTTGAGCCATTATCAGAAGCGTCTGTTAGATTAATTACACTTAAGACTGTTTTTCTCATAGCCATTACGTCAGCACGCAGGGTTAGTGAGCTGCAGGCTCTGTCCATCGGAGAGCCCTTTTTGCAGATCTTGGAAGATAGGGTCGTTCTCAGGACCGACCAAGCATTCATCCCTAAAGTCTCTTCTGTATTTCATAGAACCCAGGACATAATCCTACCCTGCTTTTGTAATAAACCAGCCAACAATAAGGAGGAGCAGTTATATCTACTGGATGTTAGAAGAAGCCTAATGGCTTATCTGGAAGCCACCAAGGGCTTCAGATCATCAGAAGCGCTATTTGTCCTCTTTTCAGGAACCCGGAAGGGGAAACAAGCTTCTAAAGGGACGATAGCAAGGTGGGTCAAGATTGTTATAACAGAGGGCTACAAGGCGGTACACTTGAGTCCTCCACAAGGGTTAAATGCTCATTCTACAAGGGCATTAGTTACTTCCTGGGCGGAAAGAGACGGTGCTACCCTGGAGCAGATATGCAAGGCTGCCACATGGTCGAGTATGTCCACATTCATTCGACATTACCGGTTGGATCTGTTGGGTATTCAGGATCAGGCGTTTGGAAGGAAAGTCCTCAAAGCAGTGGTCCCCTCCCCCCCCCCCCCTAAATAGAGTGAGTACTTGTGTATCCTCTCAAGGGCTGTCCTGGAAGACGACTGGGGAAAAACCGGAGTTAGACTTACCGGTAACTCTGTTTCCAGGAGTCTTCCAGGACAGCACGTTCCCACCCTTGTTGTGTGCATAAATAAGTCGGTGTATGTTTAAACTATCTTTCAGCTCCGTCCTTCGGTTCTTGGATAAAACTGACCAAATGCCTGAGGGACCGCCTTTTATAGAGCTGTGCAATGTGTTTCCTGTCAGGTGTGATGAGCTCCATCTCTCAAGGGCTGTCCTGGAAGACTCCTGGAAACAGAGTTACTGGTAAGTCTAACTCCGGTTTTTCTTGGAGTACAACACTGGACACAGAGATTCCACCCTTCTTCCTTTGTGGTTCATGGCATGCTACAAAAACTTAAACCTTGCCTAGCTGGGAGGGGTTATATCTAGGAGGGGATTTTCTGTCTTTTTTTTTTTTTGTCAGTGTCTAGTCACCTAAAGATGGCAGGATAGCCCTATAGTAATGGATATTTAGATAACCTGTGTCCCATGATCTACTCCCAAGATTACTGTTTTACAAGTAAAGCTAAAATCCATTTTTTTTAAAGCCTTAAATTATTCTATTAAGTTTCTAAAAATGTTTTTCTGTTCAAAGATATGCTACAAAAGGAAGTCTGAATAAAGCAATTGATGATTTTGAAGTTGCTCTAGAAAACTGTCCTACACATAGGAATGCAAGAAAATACCTTTGCCAAACCCTTGTGGAAAGAGGGAGAGAGTAAGCATGCTTTTTTTTTTTTTTTTTTTTTTTTTTTTAATGTATTTATTTTTAAAACTGTCCCTTTCTGTCATTTTGAAATTGACCAAAAAAGATACCGATATGAAGGTTTTACCTCAGCTAAATAGATGGGGGGCTTTCATCCTAAAATTGCTTCATAAATGGCCACAGGCGTTACACATTAGAGCTTGAGGAAAAAAAACAAAGGGTATTGCCAATTATTGGTATAGATATAGGAATAAAGGCAGACCATTCATTCTGATCAAAATGACAACTTTTGCCTTTCTAGAAGTTCATTTTGACCTGATCTAAAGATGGCGACAGTGCTGAGTTGCATACATATTGTGGTACATGGAAATACCTATGTTCTTTTTCAAATCCATTCCTATCAAGCCCCTTAAATCTTAGGCCAGTACTCTAAATGGGGCATCAACTTCTGCCCTAGTCCAGATTAAACCCACCTCTGGCATTCAACTCTCCAATGCTAGATCCTCTACTTCCCACCTAGATTATGGCATTAGATAGTGGAATGACATCCCCAACAATGGCAGGAAATAGGGCTCAATATCCACTTGAGCAAGAGCCAAGGCTTTATGTACAGCCTGCTCCTAAGATTCAAGGGAGTTGAACAGGAATATCTGTTTAACCCCTTCCTTACCGGGCACTTAAACCCCCCTCCTGCCCAGAACAATTTTTGGCTTTCAGCGCTGTCGCATTTTGAATGACAATTGAGCGGTCGTGCGACGTTGTACCCAAATAAAATTTGCGTCCTTTTTTTCCCACAAATAGAGCTTTCTTTTGGTGGTATTTGATCCCCTCTGCGTCATTTCTGATCGCCGCTATAAACAAAAAATGAGCGACAATTTTGCAAAAAAGAACAATATTTTTTACTTTTTGCTAAAGTACAAATCCATTAACAAAAATTATTCATCAGTTTTGGCCGATATATATTCTTCTACATATTTTTGGTAAAAAAAAAAATCGCAATCGGCGTATATTGATTGGTTTGCGCAAACGTTATCGCGTCTACAAACTGGGAATTGATTTATGGCGTTTTTATTATTTTTTTTTTTTTTTTTTTTTACTAGTAATGGCGGCGATCTGCGATTTTTATCGGGACTGCGATATTGCAGCAGACATGTCGGAATTTTTTAAACATTTTTGGGACCAATGACATTTATACAGCGATCAGAAATTTAAATGTCCACTGATTACTGTATAAATGTCATTGGCAGTGAAGGGGTTAACCAGCAGGGGGCAGTGAAGGGGTTAAATATGTTCCCTGGGTGTGTTCTAACTGTGGGGGGGCAGGGCTGGCCGGGACATAACAGATCTAACTGATCCCAGTGACAGGGATCAGTAGATCTGCTATGTCCCCTGTCACAGAACGGGGAACCGCCGTGTTTACAACGGCGGTTCCCCGTTCTGAGGCTCCTGAAGGAGATTGGCGGGTCCACTAGGGGGCGCGCGAGGAGCGTGCACAAGGGACGACGTCCATGGACGTCGTCCCGGCATTCCAGATCCGCGCTGGAGCCGTACTATGGCAATAGCGCGGATCTGGAGTGGTTAAGAACATGTGCATGCAAAGGCTACAGATTGCTTGCCCTTTAGCATTGTTTTCACCTTAGAAAGGTTTTAGGCCAAATCAGGTTAATCTGAAGTATTAATTATTGAGGTCTTATATTTCAAAGGATTAAAGGAAAAGTACAGCCAAAGTTTGTTTGGCTGTACTTTTATGGATCACAGGAGTGGAGTTCGTTCTGCACTCCTGTGATCCGTTTTCAGCAGAGAGCGGGCTGAAGTCACAGAAGGTTGTCCAGGCTCCGCGTCATCACAACTACGGAGTCTGGATCTGTCATATCCCTGGGCCGACACCTGGCTCAGCCTCTCAGCGAGCCACTGAGAGCCTGAGCCGGCTACTCCGCCCCCTCCACAACCCAGAGCGCCAGTAAGCAAGGGGGGGGGGGGGGGGGCAGAGCAGGGAGCTGCAGACTGACAGCAGCTCTCTGCTCAGGGAGCTGTCAGAACTGAGTGATCGACTGTTTTCAATCGCTCAGTTCTCAGTGTAGAGGCGCTGAGGGACAGAAGCAGCATCGGACTGATGCTGCATCCACCCAGGTAAGTATAAATCTGAAAGCAGAAAATCTTCTCTTTTTATAGGGAAGCTGAAGCAGGTGTTTTACAAAAAGATGATTTTAGTTATCGCCATAAAATCCTTTTATAGGAGTCCACTGAGATGCACAGCTAGTTGATAATTAAAGCGGTATTAAGCCCAAAAGCAAACATTATGTAGTAGCTTACCAATTCTTGGCTGAATTTAGTTTACATTTTTAGATTTTTTTCTCCTTTTATTTTCATCTGGTGATCCAGCCAGTAAGTCTGTTGTTTTTCAAATGAACAAGCTCTCCTGATTATGCATTTGGTTGTATTGGGTTGAGACAAACCATTTAACACTAGCAGGGGTTCTTGCAATGAACAGCTTTTATTTAAGTAAAATCTTTAGCCCCAAAGGAAAAAAACTGTTGCTGCTTATAAAGTGTTAGCTGGAGTTCAGCTTCAATTTGTTAGTGTATCTAAATCAGCTTGCACATCTAACCCCTCCCCCCACAAACTGACAATGCTGCTATCCAAATGTTCCAAAGTAGTGTCTCATTAATACAGGAAGTGTGTTACTGGTTGGATCACCAGGTAAAAACAGAGGGGTGAAAGCCTGAAGCAAATCAATGCATCTAATGATTTTTAAGCTGCAATGTATACATTTTTTTTATTTGTGTTTTAATACCGCTTTATGCAGCCTAGTCTGGGACCTGGTCTTCTCTACATATATCCTCTAAACTTTGATCGAAAGGTACTGCAAATTGGCTGTTTAATGCCCTGGGTTTTCTTTTTGTCTTGGATTCTTTTGTTGTCCTCTTATTAGGACAATAGTTAATCAAAGTGTGGTTCACAAAGTAAAATGTCTTTTACTATAAAATCCTGGATTGTCGTTGAGTACCACTGTTCTGGATTCTTAATTGGCCTTGCGACTATAGGTCCTCTAGAACTGGACAACCAGAACAAGAAGAATGAGTTGACATCATCTTCTCTCTCCTCCTTTCCCTCTGCCCTTTTTCTATGATGTGTTTTTATAAACCATCTAGTAATGGTAAGTGTGGGTATAACAGTTATTTTAACTGTAATGGTAAATTCCTTATCTGCCACTTTGCTCGGAGTGTATTCTGAAAATGATATGCATACCACGTTTTAAATTAAAGTAGAACTATAGGCAAAACCATTTTTTTTTTCATTTTGGATAGAGCAAGGGAGGGTTATAATCCCTGTCAGGTTTTTTCACCATCTGTATCCCAGTGCTGAGATTTCCCTTAATTTCTTGTCCCATAGCCAAAGAGGAAGTGAGAGGAAATCCCTGCAAATTAAGGGAATTCCTTGGGGACCCCCAGGTCACCAGAACTAGGGTCCCCATTGGAAGATTTCCCCTCTATTACATTTATGGGAACAGCCCACAATTTGTGATTTTCTTTTACATTCACTTTCAATGATGATGGTAAACAGGACAAATAGGGTGAATCTCCCTAACAGGGGCTCAGGCAGCAATAAAAACACAGGTGTTCTAATCCCTCCCCACTCCATCCAAAACTAAAAAAAAAAGGTTTGTCTTTAGTTGTACTTTAAGTATATTTCACTGTCTGTTTCTCATTTAGTCAATGTAAATATTAATGTTTGATACATCTTAACTGTAGGCTTGAAGAAGAAGATAAACCTATGAATGCCGAGACTTACTATAATAAAGCTTTGGCTATAGACAATACCTTTACAGAAGCTGAGGAGGCATTGAACAAAGTTCGACAGTGTATACAGGTGATCCTTTATTTTCCGTTCTTTCACTTAAAGCAAATGACAAATAGGAGCAAAATGTGCACTGCTGTTACATGACCTTTATTGTTCAGAAGCTTAGAATTAATCCTAATTTTACCCATTTAGAGGACGCAGTACAATGGCAGTGTGCTTAGCTGCATCCTTTATCTGTAAATAGGGACAGCTTTTCCTCAGTTACCTTAGGCATGCAGACTACACCCATATAGTATGCACCCATGGTACCGCTTCAATTCCTAACTGCGTAAATAAAGATGAATCCTACATTCTCCCCCCCAATTCACTGGGGATGGGATGCAGCTAAGTATTGGGACTTGGGTAAATGGCACACTCGAGGATATTACACTGCCACATACAGTAAGTGGCGACAAAACTAAACTGGCAATCGACAGGTTGATGCGTTAATGTATTTTTCAATCCAGTAATTTTGCCATTGTTTTCAGTCTTTCAATTATAAATGTGATTTCTCTTGATGTAAGAATGTTTTATCCTGTAATACTGATTATATGTTTTTATGCATGTGTCTCCCTCTGCTCTGAACTGTTGATGCTGTGGCTGTGAATATTCATTATTGCTCTACCCTATTGAAACTGGACTGCGTTCCAAAACTGCCAACACTATTGGACCTCGGTCATGTAAACTGGTTTGTATGAAATATATTCCCTCTACTTTCAATTTTCTGTTGACAACATATAACACTTTGTACCTGTTAATCTTATGGGTTTGCTGATGCTACGCTGTCTGCACTCATTGGTACTTGTGTACTTTCATGCTTGCGTGCCAATGGGTGCAAAATGGATTGCTTTCTTAAATATTAACTGGGAATTTATGAATCGTTCTGTCTCACACTTTATGTAATTATGCGCTATGTTTTCTTATATCTATCCTATATTATGGTTTGTGTTTTGCATGTTTATAAAATGGCTTTTTTTTGTGAATTGTGGGAATTGGTAAATATTGGCTGTTATATTTTAATGTGAATAATAATTTTTTGATGATTGAATTTAAAAAAAGAAATCTTTGGATAAAAGCGAGAAATCTGATGAGAAGGAAGAGAAAGCCAAAGAAAAGAAAATAGAAACGAGTGCAGAAAAACTGCGTAAACTTCTAAAAGAAGAGAAAAGGTACAGATATTTAAGCTTGGTATGGAGGGTCCAAGCAAAGGTTTGCCTGTATCACATTTTGATGGTACATCTTCCTTTAGACATTCATTCTAATGTAGCAGCCAAGTGTTACGCTTGGTATCCATTTCCTGTATATTTCCACTAAACTGACCTTTCAGAGTTTTCTGCATGAAATACACCTTATTAGATGTTTGTTTTTGTTATTTTCACTTGATTGACGTTTAATTGATATTAACTGAAAATTTACTAAAGGGGTATCAGTCTATCCAACTGTAGGCCTCATCCACATGGGCACAGAGGCCTGTGCTGCATGAATGAGGCAGTTGCTTATGTGCCTATTGCCGCCCAGAGTTGCATGCTGACAGCTTATTATAGGTGTATACAAATGCAGTGGCTGTACAGACTCAACTGCACTGCAGTGTTTGACAGAGATGCAGAAGTGGGTACTCAGCCCTGAACGCATACTTTCTGCGCTCCGAGCTTTGTATACTTAGGCTGCCTACACTCAGCTCCAGACAGCGACAGATGCATAAACACATAGCTCATTAATGCTGTAGGAGCCTCTGCACCCTTCTGAATTAGGCTATTAGATAGCTATGTGCCACATAAAAATAATCGGGCAGTGCCAGCTGTGTTGCTTAAGATATTTTGGAGTGTGTCCACCCAATTGTGCGTCTGTGAGAAACTCCCAATGTGTCTATATTTACATTTCCGACACAATATAGATAGTATGTATGTCAGTCTTGCTATAAAAATGTGCATATGGCACAACAGCTAATTTGATGAGAACAAAACCTCAGATTAACCTACATCTTAAGTAAAATTTAAGAACTCTGCTAGCAACTTCTATTTTACTGCTACTGTAGTAGGGACAGCTCAGTTTTATAGTGTAAGCAAGGAATTATCGAAGATATCTTTCCCTGTGACAGAGTCGCTTTCAGCAGCACCTGGCTGGTGTAAGTGCGTTTCCTACAAGAGCATGCCAGGACTCCAAAACTTGGGGTGCTCTGCAAAGCGCTTTACAGACTAAAGTTTTCACTGCTGATGGTTTCACACCGTTTGCCTCCTGACATGCTTCAATACCGATAGGCTATCCTACTAGCTCATTAGGAAGAGGAGTGTGAAAAACCAGAAACAGAAGCAATGTTGAGGTGTCTGATATTTACAGGAATTGCTTCTTTTAGAAATAATTTCTCCCCCAAAAGGTTAATGCTAAAGTGGTTACTCAAGGCTTTTTACCTTCATGCATTTTGTACATGAGGGTAAAATTCCTTCTGTGTCCCCCCCCCCCCCCCCCCCCCCAATACTTACCTAAGCCCCAACGCAATCCAGCAATGTGCACAGCATCGGCTCTCCAGGGACCCTCCCTCTTCCTTGGTTGAGACAGCAGCGAGGAGCAATCAATCATAGCCAGTGAGTCAATGGTGGGGGGCGGAGCAAGCTGCGGCTGTATTTGTGAATGGACATACATGCTGGTTTGGTGCCCCCAGAGGAAGCTCTTTGCTGTGGGAGCACTTGGCAAGAGGGAGGGGCTAGGACCGCTGGAGTGGAACCTGAGAAGAGGAAGATTAGGGCTTCTCTGGGCAAAACTACAGCACAGAGCAGGTAAGTATAACATGTTTTGTTTTTTGGGTTTTTTTTTTTTTTTTTTTGTCTTTTTAAAACTTGCCTTTAATATTATTTTTTTCTTTAAACCTAATAGTAAATACAGAGTTCATATCTGTAGTTTATATATTCAGAGATCCAATGTTTTTTGTATGTTCCAACTCATATGAGGTATTCTTGAAGTCTTACAGCTGGGGATCTTTTAAGTTGATGAGCATATTAAAAAAATAAATAAAATAAAAGACCCTACAGGCAAATGTTTTTTAAAATGCCAAACATGTTGGTTACTAAGCATTTTTGCTTTGATGGTGATAGAAAGAAGAAACGTAAAAGAAGATCTTCATCTTTGTCTTCAAGTAGTAGTTCTTCAGACTCTTCTTCCTCAGATACTTCTTCTGATAGCCATAAAAAACAGAAAAAGAGGAAGAGACATAGAAAGCATTCAAAATCATCCAGCCACTCAAAGAAGCCTTCTTCTAATGTGCCATCCCAAAACCAAGAAGAAATATGTACCCCTCCTGCAGACACCTCTGCCTCATTTCTCAAAGACAGTCGTAGAGGTCATGAAGAAAGAGATAGACATAGTCAACGTAGATCTGTAGAAGGCAAAACAAGGTATCGTTCCTTGTCCTCCTCTTCCTTGGAATTTTTGGATCCTGGGGGAGGTAGGTCTGAAGATTCAAGAGATTCTTACAGCAGTGTGAAGACTCAGGCCAGCAGCAGCATGTCTTACAGTACAGCTTCAGTTAGTAAGTATAAGTCTGAAAGGAGAGATTCTACAGATTCGTGCCAAAAGAGACCTGAAGGCAAAGAGAAAATGTATTACTCTAATCGACGTGAAGAAACACAAAAACCTTGCAGAAGCAAGTCTGACTCTCTTCAGAGTAAGTATCGATCAGAACATGACATCACAGAAAGAAGGCCTAGTTCGAGTAGCAGTCAGCCTTCTCAACAAACTGCCCAAGTCAGCAGAAGAAGATCTCAACAAGATGAAACAGAAGGGAATGACAAAGCACAGAACACTCATTCAGCTGCTAACAAGGATTTGCCTGGGAATTTACTGAATATCCTCAGTCAGATTGCTGAATTTGAGAAGGAAAAAGGCGTTAAACAAAAATGTAAATAAAAATTATTGCTTTTTTAGAATGACTCTTATTTTAAAATGTAAAAATCTATTTTGTTCGAGAACATATAAGCTAATCAACTTTTGTAATTTTGTCTGTTTAGTGTATTTTGTAAAACCTGAACACGTGTGGCTTATGTTGGACACATACTCAATATTTATTTTTTTTACTATGCTGCTGTATCCATAGAACTGGAGGGGGCTGCTTACAGTGTAGTGAGCTAAATTAATATTCATCAGCACGCATGGTAATTTTTTTTTCTCTAAAGTGGCAGTAAACAAGATTTTTTTTTTTTTTTTTTTTTAAGTTGACACCCCCCCCAGCATGTTTATGCCATGTGCTAGTGCATTATGGCAGACTTACCTTTAAAATGGCGCCATCCAGCACTAAGCTATCACCACAACCACCCCCCTTCCCCCTTTTCACTGCTCTATGCATGCAGTTTATAGGCATGTTTACATTATTTATATTATCAACTTGGCAATGGGTATACAACCATGCATTTTTAATCTGTGATTATATCTCAATGTGATTTGAATTACCTAGGGTGGTGCAAGTGAATACTTTTATTGTAAAATACGATTCAAGAATCGATTCATAGACCCGTGGATTAAATTCCTTGCCCTTAGCTAAATGGACACTGACAAAAGCCCCCTGGGTCCACACCTCAGTGTAGCTCAGCCATGTACTCCAATACTCAGTTTTTTGCTAGTGTTCTTAGGTGATAGATTCCTTGTCTTGGAGAAGAATTTCCTATTTTTCATCAGATTTATTTTACTTTGATTCTTCTATCAAGATCTGACTGCTCCTTGCCTTCATGACTCACTAGTAGTTTCCAGATCAATTACCATAGAGTATACCTTGGGATACCGTACTTGTATCCAGCAGTAGCAGGTTTAGTCTGTAATGTTTACTTCAGGCACTGGATCCTGATTATGGTGTTTACCTTGGCACATGAGTGAGTGTAGTTCTCCTCAGAGTGTTCTACAGGTCCAGGATTGTAGTCTATTCGTCTGGGTGCCACAATGACAGGTGAAGTTTGGACCCTGAACTGGACTAGCAACATGGACAATGTGAAGGACAGGCTCTCTCTAAACCTTTATATAGGTCTTGATGGATCTGTGTTATACACTACATTCTTATCCTACAGGACACACCACAGTGCCATGCATTCAAGTGATTTACAAGGCACGGTTTATGGGGACAAGAATCTACACTTAGACCCCTTTCACGTGGAGGCAGTTTACAGGCGTTTTTGTGCAAAAAATAGCGCAAATAAAGCGCCTGTGAACTGCCTCTCCAGTGTGAAAGCCCGAGTGCTTTCACACTGGGGAGGCGCACTTGCAGGACAAGAAAAAAAGTCCTGCAAGCAGCATCTTTGGGGTGGAGCAGTGTATACACTGCTCCTACACCGCCCCCTCCATTGAAATCAATGGGCAGCACTTCCAAAGCGGATGAACACCGATTCGGGCGCGCCGGCACTTTTAACCTTGTGGGGGGTTAAAAGCCCTCCGCTCCCGCCTGCATGGCGGCGCCATAGTGCCGCTATAACAACCGAAAAGCTCCGTTGAAAGTAGCAGCTCTTTACCACTACATCCCCAGTGTGAAAGTGCCCTTAGTGTTTTTCCCTAACTTTTATTGTCTTACTATTTAGTCTTAGTAACATTATAGCATTTACCTGTTTACTTTTGGACTTTCACCTCCGTAGCAAAACTTCTCTTGTGGCTAGTAAAATAGTGCTTATAAGACTCTTAACTGCCCATTACTGGTGGCCATTTTCTGCTGACAAGGCAAGCTGATTGTTTGCTGTCCCACCTGTTGCCGAATAGTGCAGAGACACAACCATTGGAACTTTGTGCCCTGGTCATTGTAATGCCCTATTACCAGACATGCTGAAGTCCCTCGATCAATGACCATTCTAAAGGTAGCCTTCTTTTGGCATAGGCAAATTACAGGTGCTTTGGGGAGGGGAGCATGTGGAACAGACAGTAGTGAGACCACTACAAACCCAGAGTTAACGCCCAAGTTCCGCTCAGTTGATCCTTTTCCAGAGAGAGGTCTAACGCAGACCTCACTCCCTTAAAGATGCTCTATGTGCCTGTTTAAAAGCAGAATTCTCTGCCACTATATTTACATTAATATATTCGAAAGTCTCTGGCTTTTCCACAAAAGGTGGAAAAAAGCATGGAGGAAGCAAGGAGAATTGGCTAACATGATGTCCAGGGGTTCCTTATAAAAATGAAACCTCACACTCTCTCACCTATGGCTGAGATAGCTCTGCCTTGGCTCCCTCTTCTTTCTTTTGCTATTTTGGGACTTGACATCATGGAAGCAGATTCTCCTTGCTTCCTCCATGCTTTTTTTCCACTTCTTTCTTCTCCCTCGGTTCCGTCTCGATAGAGTCGGTATCCACTCTCTCACACTCCAAAGTAAAAATATTCCTTGGGGACCTGTAGTACAATCGGCTAAGAGGAACGAAGGAGGTACGAAAAAAGGTGGAAAACACCTTTTCGGTCTC